>QANY01004580.1:2170772-2400772 GCA_003255025.1 Datisca glomerata
CCCCCCCCCCCCCCCCGCTTTACCTCATAATTGTGTGGGCGGGCTAACCATTTAGAGTTGATGAAGTGGGAATTATACTGACTCATGCCTATGATAATTTTGAGATTCAATGAGTTAATATTTGTTTGCAGATTATTTTCAAGAATTGAACTCAGAATTGGTTTCTTTGAAAAAGGTTGAGTCTCTGTCTCTCTTATAGTTTAATATAAGTTAGAGCAAAACCAAAAGGCTAGGTAGCCATGCATCCAAACGTTCATTATCCCCTTGCTTCTTTTTTTCTTTGGGTACAAAAATGGGTGATGCCAATAGGCTACTCTGCAAAAAACCGTGTGGGAGCATTGTCTCAGATTACTAAACCATATTTGTAGCACACTCCAACACACTTATGTCAGGGTCGAAGCTCAAGTTTGCCGTGCGGGATGAAGAACAAAAGTAGGTTTAGTTTTAACAAGTGGTTAATTAGGGGACTTGAACTCATATTAGAAATGTATTCACTATAAGGTCGAGTCTTACTGACTAATCAAAAGTTTGTTGGTCCCCTTTCTTTTTGGGTACAAAACTATCTATGTATATGTATATGTATAGACCATTGTTGTCTGCTCATTGTAACTAATTTTCTTGAGTTTGTGTATGTGGAGGATTTAATCCAAGAGTTCTGTTCTTTCTCGAAACAGCTTGTGATTAAAAAGCTATTAACCAAGATTGTCTTTCAGAGGGCACAATACTGTTTTTGCTTCCTTTTCCAAGATCTGCATTAAGGGTCAGTCCTAGCAGGGGCGAGGCCACCTGCCCCTTTGATCATGTAATATATATATATATATATATATATATATATATGTATATATATGTAATGAGCTATATAAAATGTGTAAAATTACCTATTAATCTACTATTTGTCATCTTTTAATTTATAAAATTATAAAATTTTGTACTATTTATCCCTTCAAATTTAGAAAATTATCAAATTATATACTATTTGTCTCCTTTAAATTTGTAAAATTACCAAACAATATACTATTTATCTTATTCAAATTTTTAAAATTATCAAATTGTGTGAGTATTTTTTTTATGTTTTATTATTTTAGTTGGCATCATGTTGAAAAAAACTTTCCCTTGTATAAAATTTCTAACCTCGCCTGTCCATTAGGACTTCATTAGTCGAAAGTATCATAATGAGTGAGGTTGATTGAGGTTGATGTAGTAGTTTAAATCTCTCAAAATCTCTCCAAGGAATGTGTTTGAGGCTTTGAGCCACTGTATATCGTAATTTCACAAAAAAAAAAACCGAAAAGAAGAGATGAGAAGCTTAACTATATCTCCTTCATTCCCATATTTGGAATAGTAGTTCACATTTAATTTTGATTTCCAGGGTCTCAACATATTTCTCAAGTACTTCGAATTCTTAGGTTATACTGAATATTAAAATATTAGGATATAAATTTCAAAAAAATTGTAAAGACGGAGATTGATAAAATGGTAAGATTTATTCTCATTTTTGTTATCATCTTTGCATTTTCTTTTCCATGAAATATGAAATTGAAAAAGCAATGACATAGACAGGTTAAAATATAAAAATGTATTTTTTTTATTTTCATGCATTTTTATCTCATTTATTTATTTTCAATTTATTTAATATATTCATCCATTGGTCGTTCATATAGATATGAATTCAACATTTTTTTATTAAATAATGACGTCCTTAAAATTCATTGTTCGTTCATATAGATATGAATTCAACATTTTCTTATTAAATGATAACGTTCTTAAAATACAAAGATCGTCCATTAATAAAAAAATATACCATTAATAAAATGAATTGATACTGTAATTAAATTTTTTATTTATACAAGGACGTCAAATCTTTGTCATTTGATTACACATTCCCATAGATTTGTGATTTTGGGAAAACAAATCTGTTGCTCATTCTACAATCTTTTTTGTTCTATTCTAATGCTTATTTTACAAATAGAGAGCGAGGCAGGCACGTAGGAGGGAACAATTTAGAGAGAGAAAATGAGCGGGAAATGTGGGCCCGGTCAACTGAAAATTGAAAGGAAAGCGCGTCCGGTTGCAACGGAAGTGGGGTCCCTCACCACCACTATTCTCTCTACCGCCGGTTGACAGTTAGAGAACGATGAAGTTGAGCCTTGGTGATATGAACCAGAAAAAAACAAAAAAAACCAAATAAATAAATAAATAAAAATGTTTACCCGTTTCTATGTGGGACCGATCCAACTCTTCCAAAATATAGTTCTCTCGATACAGCAAATACCCACTGGGACCCAAAAATGGTACAGATAAGAACTAAGAAAATAAAAGAAATAATAAAAAATAAAAAACATGCAATACAACTTGTGGGGTTGGCTGTTGGGGGTTGAAGAGAGAGAAAGCAAATAACCAGAGGGAGAGAGAGAGAGAGAGAGAGAGGAGAGAGACATGGTAGAGACCCAGAAGATGGTCGAAGAGAAAGCTTTCTGAGATCATCCTGAAAAGGCAGTAATTGAGAAAAAAAAGAAAAGGAATATTTAAGTTTTAATTTAATACTTTTTCCTTTGCTGCCTTTTGAGTCTCAATTTTCCCCAGTTATTGTTTAGAAACTTTCATTCATCTGTTCATTCTCTTCCATTACATTTGCGTTTTCCCCTGCAAATTCCTTCTACATTCTTCTCTTTGGGTGAATCAAGTTTATCTATTTACCCCAAAACATTTTCTTAGTTACCATTAGCCAGCAGCATCAACAGCTAGCAAAAAGAGTGATTCTTCAGGACTCTTTTGGCTTCCCTTCTTTATGGTAAAACCTCCATCTCTCTCTCCTCTCTCTCTCTCTCTATTGTATCTTTTGGTCCCATTCACTTTTTTCTGTCTTTTCTTTTAGATAGATTGCTTCCTCACGAGGGTATTCCTTCATTCTTTAGCTTTTTTAGAATCGTCTTCGTTCATTTGCTTATTTGCTCTTTTCCGTTGATATTCCAGCTCCGACTTGAAATGCATTGAAACTGTTTGAAGCTTTGCCGCTGAGACGGATGATGAGCTTCTTGACGAAAAGGGTGTTGTAGAATCAATTTGGTTTACAAAAATGAGGGACCATGATTCTATTGCTGCACAGAGAAGCCTCCATGGGTTGGAATTCTTTATGTAAAATAACTTTTGCATAGTGTTAGCCAAACTCATACACATATATAGATAGTTCAAGTATATTGAAGGGGGTGATTTGTATATAAAATCCTGGCGATTTTGCGTAGTTTGTATAGATTTCTGGCTATCATCCACTCCTGCGATTGGTTCATCAAGCTATGGGGGGTAGATGGAATCAAATTGGATCCCGGTTCTCATGTTTCTTGGTTCTGATTCTCGTCTTGGGTATCATTCAAGGGTGTTGGTCTGTTAATGATGAAGGTGATTGATTATTCTTGGATATTTTGTTTTCTCTGGAAGAATTGAGTTTTCTTGATTGAAAATTGACTCATCAGAATGGAAATACAGGCCTGGCATTGTTATCATTCCAAGCACGAGTAACTTCTGATCCTCATGGAGCTCTATCGGATTGGAATCCGAATAACATCAATCCTTGTCATTGGTCGGGTGTTCATTGCGTGGATGGTGAAGTGCAAATGCTGTTAGTCCAAATCACATTAAAAACCCTTCATCTTTTCCCCCCAGCTGTAGTTGAATCTTCTTATAATAATCCTAAGGTTGGTGTTTCTATATTCTTTGATTTCTTATAGGGATTT
Source organism: Datisca glomerata (assembly GCA_003255025.1). Classification (NCBI taxonomy): domain Eukaryota; kingdom Viridiplantae; phylum Streptophyta; class Magnoliopsida; order Cucurbitales; family Datiscaceae; genus Datisca; species Datisca glomerata. The sequence continues at coordinate 2,174,504 of QANY01004580.1, forward strand.
GAGCAGCCATTCTTTGGAGGGAACATTGGCACCAGAGCTTGGAAAACTTAGTCATTTGAAATCACTGTAAGGGAAACTTTTGTTATTTTAGCTTGATTGTTTTATAATCCTTTACTTTGTATGTAATGCTGCCCTTTGTGTTTTCAGTATTCTGTACAAGAATTGTTTCTCCGGTACCATTCCTCGCGATTTCGAAGGGCTTACAAAGTTGGAGCTGTTGGATTTGAGGGAAAATAAATTGACTGGAACAATCCCGGCTGAGATAGGCAGAATGGTGTCAATAAAACGCTTGTAAGTTGTTAATCGTTACCATTGAACTGAGGTTAAAGGCTGAGTTTATAGATTCAAAGGCTGAGTTCATTTTGTCAAATCTTAGGTTGCTTGCTGACAATGATTTTGAAGGGAACATTCCCTTGGAGCTTCAGAGTCTCACTCTACTTTCAGAAATGCAATTCGATGATAACTTAATACTTCCTTGGCAATCTGGAGTTGGCTGTGTGAATAGGAAGTTTAGACACTGGTAAGATACTAATTCTGTACAATACTCGCTTCCTTGTCGAGGGAAAAAATTGTGCTACTCTCGGAGTACCACAATTTCCAATGCAATCACAAATAAGAGATGGACAAGTGTCTAAGAAACTACATCATCCAAGCCCCACTAACGCGATTAATATATATTTTTTCTGATGATTTTGGTTCATTCCATTTCCATGGGCAGCATATGGCAGAGGAATTTGAAACAAATGAAAAGTGCAGATTCATTAATGAGTCAAATCAACTCAGTTATGCATTACCTCAATGTCATACCTCACTCACTGTATGTTACAAATCCATTCTTAAGCCATACTCTCTGCCCTTAATTCTCATATTTTTCTGAAACTGTTTTCTCTTCTCCAAGGTTCAACTTCCGAAAGGACTCTGCGCAACGTCATGGAGGAGAAAGTTGCTGTGACAATTTAACTAGTGAGTAGTTAATGATCTAGTCAAAATATTTTGTTAGACTATGGTATAATAGGTTTTTATTTGAGAAAATTCCTCTAACCCTTCTGCAGTTTGTTTAACTGATACGAACATCCCTTTAATTTAAAAATGACTGAACTCTCTTGTTATGTTAGGTTTCAATGACAAAAACAAACTTTTAATCGTAAATTTCAAGCTACACGTAACATGTAATATCAAAATTATAACTCTTTTTTTTTAATTTTGAAGCGTTTAAAATCAATTTTTATCACCACCCAAACCTGAATTCCTTAAACTCGAAACAACCCAGGTCAGTTTATATTTCTAGTTAGAAAAGTAGTTGGGTCGGAGCTAATATAGGGATAACATTATCTTTTGATACTTAAAAGAACAATTTTTTTTTACAAAATTGACTTATTTATCATATTTCAAACTAGATATTATATCCTTATTATTTCGATAAACTACTTGGAAGTGTCAATAATTGTTTTTTTAATTTTTTGTCAAAAATTTTAGGCCCTGCATAAAAGTTTTAAAGATCAACTTAGCATTTTATCTTACAAAAAATTAATATTTTGTAAAAAAAAATCTCTAAAATTTAATATTTTTTTAGAGACTAATGAATTCGGGCCTTTTGTGTCAAGCAGGTTTTCCCCAGCCAGACGTAATCGAAAACATACAGAATGTCGTCAGCTTTACACGCCGTAGACTGATCGAAGAATCTCCACGTAACCTTGCAGCATTGCCGCCTGGCAGTGGGTCGTTGTCCTCCGGACAGATTATTTCTCTTCCTACGACGCGAAGTAGCGGGACTTTCCCAGCCGTACCAAAGAAAACTAAACAGGGAACTCTTCCGCCCTCGCCACTTCCTTCTCCTCCTTCGAAACCGTCTACTGGTTCTGATGGAAATCCAACTCCTCAACAACCTTCAGCTGATAACTCTTCTGGACACCTCTGGAAGTATTTGATCATAACTTCAGGTGTGGCGATCTTGTTCATAATGGCAGTAGCTATGTTCTGTATGTGTCGAAGCCGTGGAGTTACTACCATTGGTCCTTGGAATACTGGATTAAGCGGGCAGTTACAGAAAGCTTTTATAACAGGTAATCTTCGTAATAAAAATGATGGCTAAAGTGCAAAACACCCCCTCTACTATAACTACTTCGCAATCATACCCATTATCCAATTTTGTTGGTCAATAATTAATAGTCTCTCATACATCCACTGAAACTAACTGTATTTCAATGTTCTGTTTGAAAAACTGTGTTTCAATGTATTTTAGGGGCTCCAAAGTTGAACAGATCAGAGCTGGAAACAGCCTGTGAGGATTTTAGCAATATCATCGACACTTTCGATGGTTGCACTGTGTACAAAGGAACACTATCCAGTGGAGTTGAGATTGCTGTTGCATCAACTTCCGTTTCTTCCTCAAAAGACTGGTCAAAGAATGCTGAGCTTGCTTACCGGAAGAAGGTCTGCAATATTTTATCAAACATCTCGTTTAGTTTGAACCTCGCGCTGTCTTTGTTTTCTTCTTTTAATTCTGTGCTTTACGCATTGATATATAGATTGATACGTTGTCCCGAGTCAACCACAAAAACTTTGTCAATCTTCTTGGCTACTGCGAGGAGGAAGAACCATTCACTAGGATGATGGTGTTTGAGTATGCTCCCAACGGAAACCTTTTCGACCACCTTCACGGTATTGTTTTCTTACAAAAAACCGTAAATTTTCTCTTAATTGTCCAAAACTAAATTTATCAATCACGTATTCTAGTTTTCAATGATTTGTAAACTGTTTCTAAACGAGTTTTCATAGCATTTGTATTAAAAGACTGCTGGAATACCACTAGGGATCATGTTTTCGGTGAAGGCGACACTTTCATGATCGTCTTCACTTCTTTTAGAAACTCGTTTTGCAGATTTTAACTGATTTTGAAGCCGGTTGCTAGAATATTTAAAAATCTTGTTTCGCTTGTCAGTGAAAGAAGTTGGACATCTAGACTGGAGTGCAAGGATGCGAATAATAATGGGCACAGCTTATTGCATACAATACATGCATCATGATCTAAACCCACCTGTGGCACACTCTAATCTCCATTCAACTGCTATCTATTTAACAGATGATTATGCTGCTAAGGTACAAACTGCTACTTCATTGATTCCCCTTCATTATGGTTTGATCATTGTATAACATACTTTCTTTCTCCTTTGAGTTTTTTTTTTCAGATTGCAGAGGTCAGTTTCAGTACATTAGCTGCAATAAAATCGAAGAGTTCAGGCGAACACGAATCTGAGCATTCTGAATTGCCACCCCTTGCTGATCTAGAGACAAACGTCTATGATTTTGGAGTTTTGTTGCTTGAAATCATTTCTGGAAAGCTCCCTTACTCAGAAGAACAAGGCCCCCTTGTGAATTGGGTAAGTAAGAACTTAAAAAACTGATCACATGAAAATTCCAAATAGTTAAAAAGAAAATATAAAAACTTAGACTGATCCTGTTGGTGAAACAAGAGAGATCATGTTTCCTAGATCAGCAGCACATATCAACTCAGCATGAATTTCAAGAACTTTCAAGAGAGATCATGTTCATGTCTGGATATAATTTATTGTTTGTATTGGTAATTCCATTTTCACAGGCGGCTGAATTTTTAAACGACAAACGGAGCATTAGCTACATGATTGATCAGAGTCTAAAATCCTTCAAAAACAATGAGCTTGATGTAATCTGTGAAGTAATCCAAGATTGCATCAAACCAGATCCAAGGATGAGACCAACAATGAAAGATATCACCTCCAGATTAAGGGAAGTAATCGGTATATCACCAGATCAAGCCGTCCCAAGACTCTCTCCTCTGTGGTGGGCTGAACTCGAGATCTTATCCGTCGAGGCTACTTAACTATCAGCCGGAGTACTCTCTCCTCCACTGCATATCCTTTAAGTCTGTTAAAATCAAAAGCTTTCTAATCCTTGCACCCCCTCCCCTCGAAAAGCGAAAAATCTCAGAGTACATTGGCATTTGAATCCGTTTTTGTGTCTTTTGTTTTCGATATTTTCTTTCCCTTATGATTCATTTGATTCAGATTCTTTGAAAGTTTCTTCCTTTGCGTTTGTGTAAGAATAAGAGAGTGTCTTATGGTGGTTTCGAAGTGGGGTGCTGTGTTTTATACTGATATAAATAATACTAGAATTTATTTGTTTTTTGTAATCAGAGTTCTTGTATGTCTTTTAATGTTTACTAACTGATGGGTCTTTGCAAAATGAGTCCCCATTTTCAAATGGATTATATTATTGGGAAAATATTTTATTAATTATGTACGTATTTCTGAATTATTTGATAAGAGTAATTCTAATATTCTATGATGATTAAAATTATATCATTATTTACTGACCAAAGTGATAAAACATGTATAATATGTTCTTTCTCATTAGAATGTAAAAATTACTCGCGGATTTGAATATTCATATATTTAATGTAATGAGTGAGTTTAAAATTTCATGGGTGTTTATAGGCATTAGTTACTCATGAGTGATTTTCAGATTTTTACTGATGCTTGATGCTTGAAATGAGGTCAACTTTTCGATTTTTTTTATAATTCCTACATAGTGGTTCATAGTTTTTTTTTAGAACAAGTTGACTAAGGTCACATAGGAAGAAATCTAAGTAGGAGCGAGAAGGAGAAGTCAACATTGACGAGTTTCTGATCAAGATTTACGAAAGGTTTTTTACATCATGGTAATTGAAGCGCCTAATTATTTTAATAATCGAAATTAGTTAATTTTGTATCATTAACGTGAGTTTTGTTTCAATTATTTACATAATGGTTGACAAATCTTAGTAAGAAATGTACTGCTTTTGAGAAGATATCTAATACTTGGAAAAAAAGGAAGAGAGAAAAAAAACAAAAAGTAAGGAAAAAAGGAAATGAATGTCACATGTAATTTGACTGTAAATTTGAGAAATGTATAAAAAATAAAAGACAAATATGTCAAAAAATTATTCTCATCTACTCTCTACTTTTAATATACTAATTTTTGATACGTGCATTATACGTGAATATAAAACTTTTAGATTCTTTGCGCTCAATGAAATTTTTCATTTTCACTTTTATTTTTAGTAATCGTTAGATTGATATACATTAACAATAAAAAAATATTAATTAAAGAAATATTGGGTTAATTTGAGACTTATTTTTTTAATTTATAATTAGTATTTTAAGACTTTATATTAATCATGAGGTGAAAACATGTTTAAAGATGATAATTTAAATAACATGGTTAAATTTTTTTATATAAATAACCGGGATAATAAATACAAAATAATTAAAAAACTTTTCATACGAAAAATTGAGATAATAACTGCATTCAAATGATAATATGGGAAATTTAAAAAATCTATAATATATTAAAAGTGACAAGACAATGACAATCATTGTTAGACAATTTTGTTCAACCGTGAATCTTAAATTTTCTTAAATGACTATCAAGATATTAATCTGATAATAAAATTTAAGTATTTATTTTTCATAAACATCCACAATACTTTTAATTAATTGCTCTCAATAAGTTATCTTAAATTAAGTTTACATTATTTTTCTTACACACATTTAGACTAAAAAAATTAATTTTGAAAAAATTAATTGAATACTTAAGATTTTAGTTTGAATAGTTAGACTAACTTTAAAAAAAGATTGATGTATCACTAATAGTAAATTCTGAAAATGAGTAGATTAAAATTATTAAACAAGTTCAAAACTATAGATCATGCACCTATCTATAAAGACATATCTTAAGTAATAATACATTAAAAGTCACATGAGAATAAAAATATTTTATGGATGGATTTATCTGAGCTTTTTACTATTCTAACGCTACCATTTATTATTTGATACGTTCAGATATGATTGATTGACAGTATACTTATGCATATATTTAACGGGGTTACTTAATAAACTAAATTTAAAAAAATTAATTATTCTTTTTAACAAATTAATTATTAATTTTGATTAATTAATAATTAATTAAGATACTTTTTAAAGTTCTTGTGTTTATTAATTTGTTAATTTTGATTTTTATCTCTCAGTCTTTTTCAAACTTCTTACAAAAAATATTTTATTTTTATTCTCATCTGCACGTATTTTAACACGAAAAAATCAATCAAATTTTGGTAGCTTATCATTAATTTAATACCTTTATCTACTATAAATAGTATTAAACCATTGAACACAAAAATATTATATGCATTAAACTTTTATATCACGTGCAACACATGTAGCACATGATCGACTAGTATATAAAGGTTTGTCTAAAAATGTTCTTCATCTTCTACACTTTTATATATAGTATTACTAGTTATCTTTCACGTGTGATGCACGTAGTTGTAACATTTTTTGAATGAATATGTTAAATTATGCATGATATATTCGTTCATAAAACATTTCTTAGTAAAATAATTTTAATATATGTGATGGACGTGATAAATTAATCAACACAAATTCTATTATTGTAGTATCCTAAAAGATAAAAAGTTACTAAACTTACTGTTAGCTAAACACATATGCAAAAGAAAACTGTATAGAGCATTTTGTGTTTGTATAGGTCATAAAAACATATTAGAAGTTATTCAAATATATATAGTTGTTTCAAACTCTATTTTCTTAATTATACTTGTTAACTAGTTGATAGATTTACAATTGATATGTTTTGACGTTTTGTCATGTTTCTTATTTTCATTTCATACATGTTAATGTATATTATTGTCATTAAACTTTAAGTCATACAATTGATTATTGATCATAATTTTAAAATTTTTAATATTTAGTGTTAACAATGATGAATGGTAAATAAATAATTCCATTAAATATTCTCCAGTCTTAATTCTACTAATTCACTTTCACATGCGATGCACGTAGTATAGACATCTTTGGAAAAAAATATGTGATGAGTGTGTTTCACACTCATGTTTTAGATACTCTTAATTTTAATTTTGTTAGCTCTTTGAGAGTTATTGCTTGATTTATGTTGATTTTGTTTTTAATTTTGTAGGAAGGATGTTCAAGTGCACTTAGGGCGATTTTAGATGATTGAGAAGGTAAAAAACGGTATAAGAATTGATAAAAGGACGGATTTTGGTAGTATGACCAACGTCGCGACGCTTACACGATGGAGAGCAAGTACTATGGCTAGCGTCACAATGCTAGCTTCCCTGCGCCACGACGCTAGCATACGGACAAAGAAGCAGTAGCCAGCGTCGCGACGCTGGCGCGATTTATATATATTTTTCTTGATTTTACCTCTAATTTTATCCTTAACGAATCCTAGTGGATAAATAGAATATTTTAAGGTTATTTGAGGGGTTCTAGGGACATGAGAGGCAGGGAAAAAAAGCTCGTGGAGAGAAGAATAACAAGATCTAACGCAGAAACAAATTTCAACTTCAATTTCCTCCTCAAATCTAATTTTTCTTCTCTTTTTTCTCTATGTTCATAAATATTATTTGGATGTTTTCTTATTTTTGTCTATTTTAATTTTTCAATCTCGGGCTCAGACGTAGTCAAACCATAATTGTTCCTTAATTTTGATTTTCAATTTAATCGATGTTTATTTATTATTGCTGAGTGTCATGATCTGTTCTTAATGCGCGTGATTGTTTGACCAACTATTACATGATTTTAGATTTAATTCTAAGACTGAGAAGTGATGATTAAGTTTTCCCTTTGTTTATAACATCATTAGAATTTCATAAGTTAGAGATAATTATGGATCTAATGTAGCAATTATAATTTCTTATGCTTAATGAGTTTCAATATATTTAATCTTGACAAAGATGTGAGATTTGTATACTGGAAATATTATTATTGATGCTTGAGAAAGATTGATAATTATGATAGAGAAATTTCCTATCAGTATTATGATAAACATTGATTGATTAGTTTGGTGAATATAGAATCTCTAGAGCTTTTAATTATTCAAATTTGAATTATTTATACTTATCAAATCTTATTCATTTTAGTTTAATATTACATTAAAAAATCTCTATTTTTCGTCATTCTCAATTAGAATTAAGGTCTAGTTAATTTCAATAGTTAATAACAATCAATTCTTGTGGACGACACTCTATTTCCATATAATTTTATTACTTGACAATGATAGTTTACTCTTACATTCTAGAAAAATCATAACAAGTTTTTGACGACGTTGCCGATGATTGATTTTGTTTATTAATATTAGAATTACTTTTTCTTAATTTTACTTTGAGTCTTATTTCTTTTATTTACTGTTGTTTACTATTTTGAATATTCAGGCATTTTTCTTAGGTGTATGAGATGATTTTGAAGCAAAAATTTGATTTCTCTTAATTTAGAAATTGAGTGAACTTATCATCAAAATAGAAAAGTGAGGAGACGAGCTTCTAGACAACCTCAAGATATTATGGGTGACGTTAAAGAGAACCCTGATATTGTTAACAACCAAAATAACCGGGTAATTCAAGCACAACAATGTCTCAAATGATGTAATTAGGCTGGGATTATTCTCATTTTCACTTAGGGATAAGGCTAAGAGTTATCTGAACTCTTTTCCAGTTGGATCAGTCACTACTTGGAATGACCTTTATGATAAATTTTTGGCCAAGTTTTTTCCACCAGCAAAAACAGCAAGATGAGGAATGAGATCACTATCTTTGCCCAATTGATATAGAGTCTCTTTATGAAGCTTGGAAGAGGTTTAAAGAGATGTTGGAAGGATTCCCAAATCATGGACTCCTAGAATGGATACAAGTCTGAACTTTCTACAATAAATTGGGGAATTCAACAAAGACACTAATGGATGCAGCAACATGAGGTGCTTTGATGAGTAAAGCACATGATGAGGCTTATGCTTTACTAGAAGAAATGGCTGATAATGCCTATCAATGGCCAACTGAGCGCAACCTACTAAGAAATGTTCATGGAGTTCATGAAGTTGATGCTCTTACCGCTCTAAGCTTAAATAGCTACACTGTCCAAGCAATTGAGCTCTTTCACTGCCAATGCTAGTGTTATTCGTGTTACACAAAAGTTTGTAACTTATACAATGTATGTAACGCCCCGATTCCCGAGGATTAAACATGCTTGAAATTTCACAATTCAAAAATTCTCCAATTCAATTAAAACCCTAATTTGAGAAAATTCCCAAATTGAAAACCTTAATTTTACCCTAATTTTAACGTTAAATAGCGGAAACATAAAATTATTTTAAAATAATATTAACTCATTAAACTGAAATAAATAATTTATTAAACTGTAATAAAGTGAAGCATGAAAATCCATATGACATGAAAGATTAAATATGAATATTCATAAATATCTGAAATAACTGAAGTCAAATGAAGTCATAATTAAACTTAGAAATCATAATCATGCTTGCTATGACAGTCCCTCACTCCTACTGCTCACCATCATCTGTAACACAATCATCTATGGGGGTGAGTATTAAAAATACTCAGTAAGTAAATTCACATACTAATGAGTTTCACATGACATAAATATAAAGATATAACTCATGCAAATTTATTTTACACGTTCACAGGTCACATAAAATACTTGTAACAACACATCGATTTCATGATTAACATATAACTTGAACTTGTACTTATACATGTCAATACTTATACTTGCTTGATCATAACCTGACTAGACATATCCCTAGATTAACAACCTAACCAGAATTGTTTCACAACTTGAACTTGTAACATGAACGTGAACATGATAGATTGGGTGTCCTGAAACTTGATGTCACTTAAGGTTATCTGAACCTCAAGGACGCTAACATGAACATGGTGACACCCAACTGTATAACTTGATAACATGACGTGAACAATCTGGTTACTTGATAACCAAGAGACATGACTAAGTCTACTTCTTGTTTACTTATCACTTTTTAATTGAATGAATATTCATATTTCACGTTATCACATATACATGAGTAAACATATAACTTGTTCATGAATATAAACAGTATAACTAATACATGTATAACTTAAAATATAATCATACATAACATGGTAAATAATTTCATCATAATATGGAAAATAAATAAAATACTTGATCATAAGATTGAACATAAAGAAATAATAGAATAATTTCACATTATATATTCTACACTTATAACACATGAACCGAATTATTATGTAAATCCACTTACCTAGATTCACTACGAATTAAATTCAGCAACTAATTACCTGAAATCCAAGGATCCCAGATCACAACAAATTCATATAATATCTACAATTATTTAATTAACTAAGCGAGGTTGGGAACAGGTGGAAACCACATCGGGTGTAAATTATCAAATGGTTTAAAAAGGTTCAACAAGGTTCGGGTGGTCTGAATTGGTTCAGTTCTACTATTTTCGGCCGGTTCGGTCTGGTCGGGTTGAACTGGTCTAGTCTGACCGAGTCGATTCAGGCTGGTTTGGTCTGACTGAATTGGTTCGGCTTATTTTAGTCTGAATGAACCGGTCTGGTTCAGGTGAACCGGTTCAAAAGAAGGGGGAAAAATAGAAAAGGGAGACGAAGAAATGGGAGAGAGAGACGTAACATGGGGGAACAGAAAAGAGAGAGAGAGAGAGACAGAACAGAGAGGGGGAGGGAGATGAAGAAGAGGGAGAGAGAGACACAACAGAGAGGAGGGAGACAAAGGAGGGAGAGAGACAGAAAAGAGAGGGGGAGGGAGATGAAGAAGATGGAGAGAGAGAAAATAGAGAGGGGAGGGGAGACGAAGGGGAGAGAGACAAAACAGAGAGAAAAGAAAGGATAACATGAAAATTACCCAATAGAAGCTTGTAGGCAGCGATACGAAGGTGACAAAGCAACGATGGCACCATGGACAGAGAGATGAGGAAGAAATTTGCTGAAATTAAAGAACTTTAGACTTGGGTATTTCAAATTTTTGATAGAAAAAATCTAGATTCAGGAAGAGACAAAAAAGGAAACAAGAAAGAAAATAAAGGAAACAAGAAATTACTTACCAAAGATCAATGTTAGAGGGCTGCCCAAGTTGAAACGAAGAAGAAGGTGAAGAACAGAGAGGCTTCGATGGGGAAGAAAAACTGTAAAATAGAGAGAGGAAAGTAGTTACAGGGGAGGGTTCATGAAGAAGAAAGTGGAGAACAAGAGGGATTTAAAGAGCATAGATTATATGGGAGTTACACACTAAGGAAACGGTTATGTTTCCTGCAAAAATGGAGGAAAAAGGGGGAGTTACGTGGGTAAGCTTGAGATAAAAGCAAAGAGAGATTTGGGGAAGATGAATGAGAGAGAACACGTGTGAGGGAAACAAATTGGGTTGGCTTAATGTGTAAGTGAGTGCATATATGTGAGTGAGGGTTTGAATTACAAAAATAACCCTTATAAAATACATGAGTATTACAATGTACCTCATTATAGTGCTGAATACCAAGTTGGTAATCCCTTTGCTCATTCTCAGTCAGAATATGTTAATTTTGTTGAGAATTATAACAAGCAAAATAAACCATTCTCTAACACCTACAACCAAGGATGGCGAAATCACCCTAATTCTCTTCGAAGAATAGTCAGAATGTGATCAATACACCAGTTACTACTCAGCTTAAATTTAGCCTCAACAACCTAAAATTTCTTTTGTATATGCTCTTTCCCAGCTCACAGACAGTACTAATCAATTTATGGAAAGAACAAATGCTACACTTCAGAGGCAAGAAACTAGTATTCAGAGCCAAATTGTGTCTATTCGAAATTTATAGTTTCAAATGGGTCAACTTTCAGAAATAGTCACTTAAAGACCACAAGGTTCTCTACCTAGAGACACTGAGAGGAATCCAAAAGAACAAGTAAACGTCATTATCCTTCATAGTGGCAAGGAGTTAGTAGAATCGAAGAAAGAAACAATTGAAAGTTCTCAACTAATTGAAGCACAAATTGAGGTTTTAGGTGATGATTTTATGGAGAATTCAATAAATAAGGAAGACAAGTCTAAGTCAAAGTTCTTTCCCGATAATCCTCCACCGTATGTCCCACTTATTTCATACTCTCAGTGGTTCTGGAAGAAGAAATTGAACAAGCAGTTTTTTAAGTTTCTTAATGTGTTTGAAAAACTACACATCATCATTCATTTTGCCCATACTTTGGAACAAATGCCGAGATATGTCAAATTCATGAAGAAAATTTTCTTGAATAAGAGAAAGTTAGAAGAGTACGAGACAGTTGCACTTACTTATGAGTGTAATGCTATCTTACAAAATAAATTGCTCCTGAAGCTAAAAGATCCTAGAAGTTTTTTTATTTCATGCACCATTAGTACTTCTTATTTTGAAAAGGCTCTATGTGATCTTGGAGCTATTATTAATTTGATGCCTTTCTCGGTTTACAAGAAGCTAGTTATTGGAGGAATGAAGCCCATAATGATATCTTTATAATTAGCTGATCGTTTCATTAAATATTCATTGGAGATTATTGAGGATGTTTTGGTAAATGTGGATAAATTTATCTTCCCGGCTGATTTTATTGTTCTTGATATGGAGGAAGACTGAGAAATTCTAATTATCTTGGTAGACCATTCTTAGCTACATGGAGAACTCTTATTGATGTGCAGAAAGGGTAACTTATTGTGAGTGTGCAAGAAAAGCATTTAACTTTCAATGTCTTCAAAGCAATGACATATCTCAATGATGTGGATAGTGCAAAAAATTGTATTAAGGAAGAAATTTAGGAAAGCTATCCGATTGAGCCATTAGAAACATTTCTAGTTGGGGCTATTGACAAGGAAGATTCAAAAATTTTAGAGTGTGTGAATCAGTTGGAAGCGACCCCACCGATATTCATTAAGAGGCATTTTGAAGAACTAGGAGAAGGAAAACCTAGATGAATGCCATCTATTGAAAAACCACCGGTATTAAAACTCAATCAATTGTCAGCCCACCTTCGGTATGCTTATCTGGGAGAAGCCTTTACTCTTCCTGTCATTATTTTTGCTTCATTAAGTGGTGAGCAAGAAGACAAACTTTTAAGGGTGCTGAGAGAGCACAAAACAACCATAGGGTGGTCAATTTCTGAGATAAAGGGAATTTTAAAGTTAATGGATAAAGGGTGAAGCCATATTTGGATGATCAAATTGATCAAGAAAGGATCACAATCGTGTTGGTTTCACTTCGATCATCTACATTACATTTGGCTGAAGACATTAAAGCAAACGCTACCTGAGGCAACCTGATTTTATTTTCATTTATTTATTATTAAAAGCTTCCACTTTATCGCTTTCATTAGATCCCAAATATTTTATCTCCTCCTATCATCTCTCCATAGGCACCAGTTTCTCCCACTCCTGTCCTCATTTGGAGATAACATGAACAAGCGAAGAATGATGATGATGAAATCTAATCCTAATTCATGAAAGTCCTCTTTACTTACTTCTTTAACATATTTTTCATTGAGGACAGTAAAAGTTTTAGCTTTGGAGGTGGTGGCATTTAATTTCATAACTTTGTTGTTTAGTTTTTTTTCACTGTTTATTTTCTCTATAGTCTTATTTCGCTTGCTTTCTTATTTATAAAAAAAATTAAAAATTTGATGATCTGTAGTAGATAACACTAACATCTATGATGAGAATTGTTTTGATTTATTGATAACTTTGAAAAAAAAAAGATGAATTTGTGTATATGTGTGTATTTAAACAATTTGTTGATTTGCATTTCACTAGAGAGTCCCGAAATTTTGAGCACCTAGCCTTGAGCGTTTGATTATCTTTCTGCTTAGAGATTTATGTGTGACTTAAGGAATTATTATGATCTCATAAGAACTCTAGAACCAGTTTTATTGTTACTCGAGGTGAAATCCTAGGCTACACTATACTTAGGACATGATTTAGGCCATCTTTAGACCGTTAGAGCTTTTCAAGTCAACCTATGCATAATTGTTTCCCTAGTCATCTCTGTTTAGCCTAAATAACCATATTTTTCAATTTTCTAACCTTATAAAAAATTCTCAAGTAACCCTTTTTACTCATAGAATTTGGATGTTCTAAGAAAATACTTGGATCTTTGACAATTTGGGTGGATAGGATGAGTTTTGTTATATTTATTCAATCTAATAAAAATCTATGAATAAGTTTGATTTCGTACCCTCTTGGAGTTGAGTGACTAAACTCCAAGGGGTATCTTAATACCTAATACCCTAAGACCAACTGGTTTGAGTGTTATTGGCTGAAAACTCGTTAAAGAAAATAGAAGCTTAAGGAAATCAAATTTAAAAAAAAATGGTTAGGTATAGTTGATAATTCAATAGGTGGAAAGTGATACGTTTGGGGGTGTGACAAGAAAAGTTAGGTTAAGCTCGTTGATTTCTAGAATGCATGTGTGAATATGGGTAAATATTTAGCTAAAATAATATCATTTATCCTACCCTAAACCCTAACCATACATTACAAGCCTATGAAAGTCCTACTGACCCTGAGTGTTATGGTTTGCCTACATTAGTATCATTTATAGACTTGTTTAATAGATCCGCTTTTATATGACCCTGGCAAATAGATCCGTTTTTATAAGACTTGTTTGCATAAGCTCATTTGAGACTAAGAAGTTCGACGACCTAAGGTGACACACACCTACTCGAGATTTTTGAAGTGTAAGTTGAAGTTTGTGTTGAAATTCTACATGATCCCAATTTTGAAATATTTCTTGGGTTATCGCTATTTTAAATCTCTGAGACAAGTTTAATTAGTCAAAATAATTCGTCACTTGCTTCGTAGTTTTTCATAATTATATTTTAGTGTTTTCTTGTTTGATTTCTTTTTGTATTTTTATTTAAAAAAAGGACTAGCAAAAAAGTTAAGTTTGAGGGTATTTGATGAATGTATTTCACACTCATATTTTAGATACTCTTAACTATAATTTTGTTAGTTCCTTGAGATTGAGTCACTGCTTGATTTATGTTGATTTTGATTTTAATTTTGTAGGAATGATATTCAAGTGCACTGGGAGTGATTTTGGAAGATTGACAAGGCAAAAGCGGTATAAAGAAATTGAAAAAATGACGGATCTAGGTAGTATGGCCAGCATCACGACACTGACACGATGGAGAGCAGGCACTATGGAAAGTGTCACGACGCTAGCATGCGAACGAAGAAGTAGTGAGCCAGCGTCACGACGCTAACGTGCGTCCAAGCAAACAACAAGGCCAGCGTCGCGACGCTGGCACGATTTATATTTTTTCCATGATTTTTCCTCCAATTTTATCCTTAACGAGCCCTAGTATATAAATATAATATTTTAGGGTTATTTGAGGGGTTTTGGGTATGTGAGAGGCAGAAATAAAAGCTCTTGGAGAGGAGAATGACAAGATCCAACCCGAAAACGGATTTCAAGTTTAATTTCTTCCTCAAATCTAGTTTTTCTTCTCTTTTTCTCTTTGTCCTTGAATATTATTAGGATGTTTTCTTATTTTTGTATGATTTAATTTTCCAATCTAGGGCTACGACGTGGCCAAACCATAATTGTTCCTTAATTTTGATTTTCAATTTAATCGGTGTTTATTCATTATTGCTGAGTGCTATGATTCGTTCTTAATACATGTGAATGTCTGACCAACTATTACATGATTTTGGATTTAATTCTTAGACTGAGAAGTGATGATTAAGTTTTTCCTTTGTTTATAACACCATTAAAATTTCATAAGTTAAAGATAATTATGGATCTTGTGTAGCAATTATAATTTCCTATGCTTAATGAATTTCAATATATTTAATCTTGATAGAGATGCGACATTTATATACTTGAAATGTTATTATTGATGCTTGAGAAAAATTAATAATTATGTTAGAGAAATTTACTACCAGTATTATGATAAACATTGATTGATTGAGATATGAAATTTTGAACACGTTTGATTTGGTGAAATCAGAATCCTTAGAGCTTTTAATTATTGAAATTTGAATTATTTATACTTATCAAATCTTATTCCTTTAGTTTAATATTACATTCAAAAATCTCTATTTTTCGTCATTCTCAATTAGAATTAAGGTCTAGTTAATAATAATCAATCTTTATGGATGATACTCTATTTCCATAGAATTTTATTACTTGACAACGATGATATACACTTGCACTCTGGAAAAATCGTAACAATATGATAATCTTAAAAATGTGTGTTGCATGCGATGAACAAACAACATAAATTATATTATTGTAATCTCTTATAAGATGAAAAATTACTAAACATACAATTCTCCATTTCTGCGGTATAGGTGGAAGAAGCTGGTACGGAAAAACCTTTTACATAAAGTTTGAAATGGTGAATTGAGGTAGAGCAGACCGATGATGATCATGTAGTTATTTGGCCAGCTATTGAAAGAAAAAGCTTGCATCTGCTCTCCCTATTATAATATAACCGATCTCATCTCTCTCCAAACCTAACGTGGTAGTTTTCCATGATATGACTTTCTATCTATAGATTGAGCCATTAGTAAGGAGCCTCTTCGTTCCAAGAAAAACACATATAGAACATTTTGTGTTTGTAAATATTAAAAAAATATATTAATTTTCGTTCAAATATATATAATTATTTTAAACTTTATTCTTTTAATTATACTTTTAATAAATAGATTTACATTTAATTTATTTTTTGAGATTTTTTTCATATGTCTTGTTTTCATTCACGCATGTTAATGTATATTAGTGTAATTAAATTTGAAGTTATATAATTGATTATTAATCATTTAATTTCAAAATTATTAATATTTAGTATTAAAGTTGATAAAAGATAAATAAAGAATTCAATAAAATAATAAGGATAATTATTGATGTCTAAAAATATTTTTCTCTCCTTAACCCATCTATATATTCTAGATAGATATAAATAAATGACAAAGGTCTATTAGACGTTTTAAGATGTAGTGCTTGCAGAACAAAAATATAAAGAAATTTTTTTTTATATTACGTCATCTATTTTCTGGAGGAATATCAGAAATTCTGCTGAGGTGCACTTCACAGTCATGCCCTATACCCTTGGTCTCCCAACGAGTCACAAAAAAAAAAGTAAGACTCTTCAAACCAACCAGTAGCCAGTTGCTACGCGTAAGCCATGCATCCATCACCCCTTCTCATCTCTCTAATCGTGGCCTCTTCTTCTTCCTCCGCCTGTCCCTGCTTCACCCCTCACCACTTCTCTTATATATTTGTAGTGCTCTCCTCTCTCTCTCACATCCGACCCCACCCAACACCATCTCTCTCTAAAACATGAAATCCCAAGTTGAGGAAAGTTTCTCTCTTTTCTTTCAAAACTGGATGGGCCAGCTTGAAGAACATGTAAATCAGCTTTCCAAAATGTCTAAATTAGATGGATTTTCAAGTGAAGCAGAGCTACGAGCTATGGTGTTTAAGGTAACCACACATTATAAAGAGCTTTATACTGTCAAATGGGCCAAGGCCCATGAAGATGTTCTCGCTTTCTTCTCCCCTGTTTGGTTAACTCCTTTAGAAAGCACTTACACGTGGTTTACCGGCTGGAAACCGTCAATGGCCTTCCGAGTGGTGTATACTATGTTGGAAGAGAAGCCGGCTGTGGTGGGAATTGAGTTGACGGAGGAGCAGGCGAGGAAGATTGAGCAAATAAGGGTGAAGGTGAAGGCGGAGGAGGAGAAGGTGGAGAGAGAGATGGAGAGGCAACAGGTGGGGATTGCTGGTCGGAGGATGGTAGAGTTGGCGAAATTCACGAGCGGAATGAGGAATGAGGGGGCCGTGGGTGGTGGCGGTGGGAAGGTGGAGGAGATGGTGGAGGTGGCGGTGAGGAATTTGTTGGGTGGGTTGGAGAGAGTGATGAAGGGAGCTGATTGTGTGAGGTTGAAAACAATGAAATGGGTGTTGGATGAGCTTAGTCCTTTGCAATGCATTCATTTCTTGGCTTCCATCTCAATGATTCGAGTCCGACTCAGACAATGGGGAAAAAGACATCTCCTCCAACTACATGAGACTGACTGACCTTTGCCTATGATGTTTTTTAAGTTATTACTCCTGATATGTAGGTATTCAGTTCAGTCATCTCTGTAGGGTAGTTTATGTGACCAACTGAGGCGAAAATTTACGTGAGATACTTGACGTACTGATTTTATTGATATATATTATAGGAAAATTATGTGATGACAGTGATGTATATATGTGATGACAGTGATGTCCTTCGAATACATTGAATTGTCGAATTGAGCCGAAATCTAGATATTGAATTGTCGCATTCTTTAATAGACAAAGACTTAGTAAATAGATCTGCTAATTAAAATTGAGAAGGAACATGCTGGACTAAAAAGATCTTTCATAACTTTCTTAAGAATAAAGCGATAATCGATCTCAACATGTTTCGAGCATGGAGAACCAGATTAGAAGCTAAATATATTGCTGAAAAATTATCATAATAGATAGTATGGGCATGTGACTGATAAATGTGAAAGTCTTTTAAAATCTGTCTGATCCAACTAAGCTCAGCAACAGTGTTGACTAAGGACTTGTATTCACATTAGTTGAAGACCTGGTCATTGTGTTTTGCTTCTTAGCACTCCAAGAGACAGTAATGGAATCGAGAAAAACCATAAATCCAGAAGTAGATCTTCTATCAGAATGATCTCCTACCTAATCAACATCAGTCAAGGCCTCCAATTTAAGATGGTCAGGTTTAAATAATATGTTATATTCCAAAGTTCCAATAACATATCGAAGAATACGTTTAACCGCAACAAAGTGTAATGTGGTGGGTGAAGCATATATTGACAAACTCTATTGACATCAAAGCTTAACTCATGTCTGATGAAAGTTAAATACTGAAGAGATCCAACAATACTCCTGTATAGAGTAACATCAAAGAAATGAGTGCCCACATGACTATAATGAGGATTTTTAGTAGAGCAAGATGTTTTACAAGACTTAGAATTAAACATTCCATCTTTAGTAAGTAAGTCTTTTGCATACTTGTGTTGATTAATAAAGTGCCAGAAGAATATCTAGTAATTTCTAGGCCTAAAATATTTAAGATTGTCTATTATATCAAAAGCTTGTTTCAAATCATGCACAATATAATCTATGTGTTTAATATCAGTCCAACTAATAATAACATCATCAAAATACAATAAAATATATGTAATAGAAGCAGAAGTAGCGCACACTAACAAGGAACTATTAGCCTGAGAAGCACAAAAACCAAGAGAAAGAAGATGACTAGTAAATTTCTCAAACCAAGCTCTAAGAGCTTGTTTCAAACCATACAAAGATTTATGTAATTTACAAACATAATCAGGATGTGTAGAATAAATAAACCCTTATGGTTGGCACATATATACTTCTTTAGACAAGTACCATGTAACAAGACATTTTTAACATCAAGTTACTTGAGAGACCAATCAAAAGTACTAGCTAAATACAATAAGATCATAACAATGGGATTTTTTATAACTGGACTAAATGTTTCACCAGAGCCTAAGCCAGTTTGTTAGTGGAAGCCTTTAGCCACTAACCTAGCTTTTATGTCTAGCAATGGTACCATCGAGATTATACTTGAGTTTATAGACCCACTTAAACCTAACAAGATTTCTGTTAAGTGGTAAGGGAACAAGAGTCCATGTGTGTTGAGAGATAAGTGCGTTATACTCATCACTCATGGCTTTAGTCCAAGCTAGAATTTTTGAAGCAACAGTGTAAAAGTGTGGTTCAATGTCATGTTGAGCTAAAGGTCCTGAGATAATAAGCTTTCCTCTTATTTATGCCAGATTTCAATCGTGTTTGCATAGGATGAGTAGATTTTGTGTGTGTGCGGGGGGGGGGGGGGGGNGGGGGGGGGGGGGGGGGGGGGGGCATAATGTGGCCTAGAACGAGGATGTGCAATGTTATGATCAATGGACAAATGCAGAGAATTATCAGGCAAAGCAAGAGTATTGCAAGAATTATCAAAACAAGAGATAGACACAAAACTAGCATCACGAATAAGAGAACTATAATGAGAAATAACATTAGGATGATTAAAAGAACTAGAAGGCAAACCCGAATGCAAGTTAGAATCACTTTCAGAAGAAACATGATCTGAATCAAAAGATAAAACAAATATATCACTAGCACTAAAATTAATTCCAGAATGTATATCATTTAAAACAGGAGATATAACAACAGTAGTAGAGGGGAAATCAGTGAGTAAATTTGTACTAGAATTAATTCCAGAATGTATATTATCTAAAAGAGAAGGTAATGCAGATTGCTCATCAGTCCCAGTGGATATAAAATGTGCATTAGTGTGTTGTGCAACAATATTTAAATGAGAAAGAGGAACATAAATAGTACCTGGAACATAAGAAACAATGTTGTAAAAAGGAAGGAGAGAAAGGTTAGGAGTAGCAAAGGGAAACGATTGTTCATCAAATAAAACATGCCTTGATGTGTAGTATTTCTTGGAATGTAAATCATAGCATAAATATCTTTTTTTGTTCAAAGGCATAGTCTAAGAAAACATACTGAATAGTTTGGGGGTGAAACTTATTAAGAATATATAGCTTAAGACATGGATAACAAGCACAGCCATAAACCTTAAGCTGAGTATAGTCAGGTAATTTGCCGGACGAGGCATTCTATTAATCAGAAACACATCAATAGTAAAGGAAAATTTCCAGAAGGAAGAAGGAATAGAAACATGATGCAATAAGGTAAGCTCAGTTTCAACAAGATGTCTATGCTTCTGTTCAGCCACTCCATTTTGTTGTCGAGTGTAGGGGAAATTTTTTTTGTGGATAATGTCATTTTCATGTAAAAAGTTCTAAAAAGAGAGACTGGTGTATTCACCACCTCCATTGGAGCTGAAAGTACTTAATAGTAGTAGAAAAAATATTCTTAAAGTTCTTGAAAACAGACAAGACATTACATGAAATTCGAAGGATTGAGGTCTTGAAATTCGTTTGGAATTGAGATGGTGGGGCTCCAAGAACAGAAGGAAGATTATTAGGCTACCAGTGTTGATTCCTACCCCTACGACCAGAGTTAAATCTACCATTCGACCGATTGCCTTTGAAGTTTAGAGAACCTCTACCCCTGTTGTTGCCATGGTTTGAATAAGATGCAATAAAGACAGTATTTTGGAATACATTATTCTATGTCCTGTGCAGAGATTCTAAGAATTTCTCTTCTGTCTTAAGAAGGACATGTAGTTATGCTAGGATAAAGGTTTTGCCACTCGGGTGGTAGGACATTAATAGTATAAAGAACAAGATCCTCAGTTTCAATATTAATAGACACTGCAGAAAGCTTGTCACTGACCTCTTTGACGCGATGTACATAAGAATCAATACTTTCATATGACTTTTTGTGAATGGTTTGTAGATCTGATTTCAATTGCAATATGTTTATTTTAGACTGGGAAGAAAGTCGGCGCTCAATAGATTCCCAAACTTCCTTGAAGGACTTGCAACCAACAACATAAGACAAAGAAATATACGATAATGTTGGATTGATCAGGGTCATTAGAGCCTAATCTTGAGCAATCCATTGATCAAATTTCAGAACTTGGACCTCCAAATCACCAATCTCGATGAACCGTGGGGGACATTGTACAAACCCATCAATAAACCCAAACACCATGTGAGCCTTCAAGATGGAAGAAATCTGGTACTTCTAGAGGATAAAATTGGTAGAATCTAAACGTATAAAGACTAGGTTAGAAATATTTGAAAGTAGAAAAATATCGGGGAGTGAGGTACAGATTCGACCACATCCATAGAAGAAATAGAAGAAGGGTTTGATGTGTGTTCAAGGGAGGAAGAAGGAGGCAAAATCGGAGGTGTTTTCTGGGTATTGATATGAGAACTAGGATGATTCTCGAGAATTTTTTCAACAACGATAGATTGATTTCCTAGGTCATCTTCCATGGATCTTGAACTCGAGTTAGAGAAGCTCTGATGCCATGAAGAAAAATAAGATCTGGAAAGGTTAGAACAGAACGAAGGGAAGCAGAGAAGGAAGAAAGTAAAGAAGAAGAAGATAAGGAAGAAAATGAAATCACATTTACTAAAAACAAAAGAGAACCACACTAGTTTAAGAATAACGAGAAGCCTAACTAAAACAAACAAAAGGAAGGGGCTAAAGACAAACATACCCCTTAGCAAATAATTCATCTCAACTAATCACTTAACACTAGAGACACACACACACACACACACACACACATATATATATATATATATATACACGCTAATATTGAATATTGTAGCTAATATTGAATATTGTAATAAAAGTGAGATATGAGATAACAAGTGAGATATAGATAACCGGGCAAATAAGAGAATTGATAAAATTGAATAGATCATGTTAAAAGTATTACTTGATACACATAATCACATATACATACACACACACGCGCGCGCGCACACACATATAGATACACACACACATATATAATGATTTATTCTTAATGCATTGATTATATCAAAATGAATTAACACATCAAAAGAGTCTGTTTTTGTCTAAAATATCTCCAATATCAAATGGCATTAAAGCTAAATCATCGAAATGCGTTAATTGAAAATTTGGAAAGTAAACAACTTTTCATAGTGTTGATGTGAACTAAATTGCCAAACCAGTTGAACAATTACAATTCAAATCTAAACTCTTGCATGGGTCGACCAAGATTTAGATTCCATCATGTTAGCAGAACAAGTAACTCAATCATATAATAAACAAAACCTATGATAGTAAAAAACTAACATTTCCAAATGCAATTAAACCAAGCCTGGAAATGAAAGATAAGAAAATGTATTGCATGGGTCGATCAAGATTTGGGTTACATAATGTTAGCAAAACGAGCAACACGATCATATAAAAAACAAAAGCTGTGATAGCAAAAAACTAACATTTCCAAATGCAATTGAACCTCCCAAACCTGATAATGAAAGATAAGAATACGTAAGAAAAATGAAGAACTCAATCATAGTACTCAATTCCTATCTAATTTAGTATAGTCACATCAGACCTTATTAAAAAGGTCAACTTACTCTTAAATTAAGAATCTATCAATTATCACAAAGTCACAAAGAGTTGAAAAATGTTTAAACATACACAGAGAAAGTAAAACTCTTAAAAAAATTCTAACCAAATCATATAAAACACTATAATAGAGGACAAAAAAATGAATTCAAAGAAGTTTGAATAAGATTCCAAAACAGAACTAGTTCATTTCTTTAGTTTTCCATTCTTAGATTTAACAACATTATCTACTTCAGTAGTCAAGCAAGAAACAATAAAAGCAATAAGACGCATCAGACCAAATTTAGTTTTAAACAATAGAATGACAGAAATAATAGAGATCCAAAAAGATGTGAAATCAAAATTTTAGTATAAAGTAGCATACCTATACCCACTAAAGAAGACTCCGTAATTTTCATTACCAATTGCTTTCAAGTATTAACATCGTAATAAAATTGGTTCATTAAAACCCCTCAAATGCCATCAGGCATCATATTCTACCAGTGATAACATAAAATAACAGTATAAGATCATAACTAAAATGAAAATCAAAGGCAAAAGATAAAACAAAGCAACACATAAAAATTTCAATGAAAGGGCGAACAAGAACACCGAAAATAAATAGCAGCACGTCAATCACAAAAATATTGATCTATAAATCAATGTAAAAAAGATACAGCCATTGGTGTAGACAGAAATCACAATATAAGATAACTATAGTGAAAACATATTATAGTTTTAAAGCAATAATCAACAAGCAAAACTCGTATAAGAAATCATGACGAAAAGTAAATGACCTTGAGAAGAAAATGAATAAGAAAAAGAACACAAAGAACATCAGAATACAAACATAATTGATATAAAAAATCAGTACTTATAACCAACTACAACAGAAACAAACATTCAGTTACATCAAGCAGAAAATTGTTCTCTAATGAAACCAAAATGAATACCATATACATAGAGCATATCTCTTGTCAAGTTTAGCTAAAGCATTATAATAAAACAATCATAAATGGAAAATCAATGCATCTAAAACAAAACCTGCTAACATTAGATGTAAAGAACATAAAGAAGATATGACGACTTTCCTTTTTTTTTTTTTATCAGTAAGGTTAACAAAATTTTGCTGCCTCATTTACTTGCATCTTCCCATTACAGAAGAAAAACACGGAGTAAAAGAAACAAAAACAGAGAGAAACAAATTGGCCTATCATCTACTCACCCAAAAAACAAACAACCCAACATAATTTACATAATAAGAAAACACATATATATATAGATCAATTGAGCAAATAAGACAAGATAATCATCATTGCCCGCGACAGTCAATTGCAGCGGCCAACGTGAAGCCATGCAAGTGATCATCTGAATGCACGTGACTTGCCAACGTGATTTTTTCACAAGATAGTATTGTTTTCACAAAATTCACATTACAATACCTCAAGTTAAAAAATGTTTATCCTCATACTATTTATCAAATATCAATTAAAATAAACTCAACTAAAAAATAAGTTTAATTAATCACACCCTTACCTCCTAAATCAAATTCACAATTTAGAGCCTAGAAATGTAAAATCATAATCTAAAAACCTAGTGAAATCCACAACTATCACTATGAATCTCACCAATAATAAAGTAAATATATAAAATTTCACCTTTAAAGTACCTTTATTATCCATTTCCCCCACAAAAGACTCACTCCAAAAGGAGATAAAAAAACAGAGACTAATATAGTGGATAAAACACAGAGACAAAGACAGTGGATTATCATCAATTCACCCGACAACCTAACGGAGATAAAAATTGACTCCAGAAAGAAGCACACAACAAAATAGATGAAAACAGAGACAAACATAATGAGTTATCATTTACTCACCTAACAAGGTAACAACCAAACACAAGCCTAATTTTCATAAACATCATCAAAGAGCACACACATATATAGAACAATTGAACAAATAAAACAAAGTAACGATGATTACCTCCAACGTGAAGGCACGTGAGTCTCATCTTCTCCGAAGCAAAGCAACTCGGATCCAACATCTGAACGCATATGGGTGCTCATGAATTTAGAAGCCAAACAATTCCAATGGCATTTAAGGCAGCTCCACGACAGGAACCTACGGCACCTAGCTGTACAAGTGTTAGATCAGGGTGAAAAGGCATGACAAAAAAGACAAAAATCAAAGGATGAAGATTATCCTTACCCCCAAATCCCATCGAGAACAACCGCAAACTTTGAATCACGTTGTTCGATGTGGTATTTTATTGACAAAGACGGATCTTGCACCGACGTTCCTCCGATCATCGTCGGACAGTAACCTCAGGTCGACAGAGCCACCAACCGACGTTGAGATGATAGAGAGGCTTGGAGAGCTTTTGCATGGCTGAAGCTTTCCATGGCCAAAGGTTGAAGATGCTGTCAATCTCCCCCCTCTCTCTTTGTCACACGATTAGTAAGAAAAATAAACCGACTGCTGAGATCAATAACCCAAAGAAGATGGACGGTTGAGATACGATCTCACTCACCACACAGACGGTCGAGATTCATTCGTAGCAACCCCAAAATATTTAGCACAACGACGGCTCAGATCGTAGACATCAAACGATTGAGATTTAGTCAACACTCACCAAAAATGACTGACATAGCCCTCATTCCACCCAATTTTACAACGAAAACCACACAACCCAAAACGTAAATGAACCGACATTGCAGGGACAAGACGGATAATGAACATCCAAGCGACAGCTAAATGACACCTAAAGCCCTCATTCCACCCAATTTTTTTTAGAAGAGTAAGATGACAGTTTTTGTAAAGTTTTGAAAACATACCAATTTTCTGTAACTGTCAAAAAAATTTTGAAAAATGAAAAAGTACAAGAATAAAATTTCTCTCTTTTAGTAAACATCTCTATAAAAACAAGAAATTTGGACCATCATAAATATTCAAATAATAAATATAAATAAAATAATAGAAAGCAGACAATTAAATTTAGTTCATCAAAGTTCGTTATGAAAACCGACCATCCCTCAAAATCTGTTAATATCCGTGAACTAACAAAATATTGCCCAACCATAAAAAAATACTACCTAGAGTATATCATTGATATGCAGATTCTTCGAGTAAATCATTGGTGTAGTACGACTAAATACTCTTATATTTATTTAATGATGTGTATAATATTGTCCAAAGAGTTTCAGTGATAAACTCATTGTAAATAATTGATACATTGTTATCGAAGTACTCTTGTATGGCATCTTATATACTTCAAAAAGTGCTTCAATGTTATACCCCTATAAACTCATTGAGATATGTAGAAAAAATGTCCATAGTATTTTAATAATATGTTAATGGCAACACATTGTCATTGCGGTATGAATTCAGATGTGTACATATATGGTGCAAAAAAATCCATGATATACTAAAACTATTTAATCATGGAAATAACTATTTCATCACTAGTAGTTTCTCCTCTAAAAATAACTTCTCCAATCGGCACATTAGATATTTACCTAAACCAGTAGGTTCTTGAGCAGATCCTACGTTAGCCCCAAAATGTTGGTCTCTAACTAGAAAACTAAATGCTTGAGCTTTAGAAGCTTATGGTATTAATGAGCCAAACAAAGCAATAAGCAATAAAATCAAAAACAGATAAAACACCTAAATTGTAAGACAAGTAAGCTTCTCTAGACCATACAAGTGCTCGGTGAGCCCATGCAAATTTTGTTCCCTAAAGTATATCAGTGATATGCTACCAGTAAATAAATGGTTGACTACTTAAAATTAGCTAGTGATTGTTGACCATGTTGCTTCTAAAGTGAATTTTGACGATAACAAATTATTAAAGTAAAACTAATGAGTTAAATCAAGTGTACACGAATACTTACAGATGGATGCATAGAAAGCATGAAGAAAAAGAAAAGACTTGAAGAATTTATGTAATTTTTATGTATTTTGTACTAGGAGCTCACTTAGGTTGATTTAAATTTTTCTAGGCTCAAGAACATAGTCAAAGACACACTCACTTGAAATTAATCAACCCTCTCGACTCTCAGATTTGTTAAAATAACTCTATCACCCAAAAAGTGTACAAATACCCTTGAAAGAGCCAATTGGACAAGAAAAATATATTGAACCGATACATCATTGGGGTAAAATCGATCAAACCGGTGAGAGACTAGTCAGACCTGGAATAAAATTTCACAATTGTCAAATTGATCCAACTAGTGGGAGTAAATCGGTGCACCGATTTGACCTAGAATAAAATTCCCTCAAATTTGGAACCGGTGAAACTGATTCTCCAAACCGGTCGGACCATTTTCCAGAGTAACTTCACAATATAAATAGCAGAGCCTTTTTTCATTCTCACAAACACTTCCAACGGAGTATTCTCTCAAATGATATTCTCACAACCTTGCCTTGTGTTCTGAAGCTTAGACTTGCTAAATTCCTTGAGAAAATATAGTTGTGAGTGAAAAACAAAAGTTGTGAGAGAGTTCTTTAAATTGCAATCTTGAAGAAATTTTGTTTGTAACAGAGTCAAGGATCTAAAAGAGCTGTAATGTCAAGGTCTGATTGGTATCACAAACCAATAGAGATTGTAAAAGGTTTGGTCTTTACCCTTAAAATGATTGTGACAAAGAAATCTTCAAAGGGAGATCATTGAAGTGCGGATGTAAGGATAAGCATTCCCGAACCATGTCAAAATATTGTGCATCGTATCTCTCTCTACTCTCTTTGTATTTGTGCATACTTTTATTTTCACACTTTAACATTTACTTGTTATTTACGTTTCCCCTTATCGATATTTCTACATTGATATTTGATATTTAATTTAAGTGGGTTTTTTATTACCTGAATTGTTAAGTTGCTAATATTCACCCAACTTATCCCCTCTAGGTAGGTCATATCGATTCTACGATGATAAAAATTGAAAGGATGCCAAAGTTATACTCTAAAATCAAGTAGAATAATTTGAGTCAGATTTTGTTCTATTGCAAAAAATAATTATTCACTACCAATGAAGACCCAAATTATTAATTCAGAAACCCTAACAAAACTCACCATTCAAGTAAGCACTCCAAAAAGAAAGATCACAAAACCAAAATCGATTGAAAACCCCATAGCCGACGAAAAAGGAATTCCATCGTCCCCAGCCACCAAACTCAGTCTTCGTGAAAAGACCATAGCCGCAAGTCTCCATTACAATCTGATCTCCATTGAACTTCTAATATTTTTGGAGAGAAAACCGTGCAACAAAAAGAGAAAGAAAATCAATTGAAAAAAGATAACGGACGGAAAATTAAAAAAAGTTAAAACTTGGTTAAAATGAATTTTAGTAATGAATCAAATCCCATAAATATTGGTAAGAATTTGAAAATTGGAACAAAATGCATGTTCAATTTTAAAACGGTTTGGACTGTAAATTTGGCATGTTATATAAAAATCCCTTAATTAGAAGCACCACCAGAAAATTTATTTCCACCGACGGTTTTTGGATCTATACGGCGGTTATAATAGACGGTAAAAAACCGGGACTGTTTGAAAATGTGGTTTATCTTATCGCTCAAAAGTTGTTATACCAACAGTTTGGAGTTTCTTACTCAACAATTAAGGGTGAATGTTTCCCGACGATATCGTCTATATAGGGAATCGGGTTAGCGAAGAAGACCCTATACGCCAGTTTTGTACCACTTTTTTTGTTTTTTTTGTTTTTGCATTTCTGGGTTTCAATAGACCGCTGGTATTACTTTGAAGAATTTCTAGTCGTAGGAAATTTTCTCTGATAAAGTGATCCCCAAGTTCTATATGTTTAGAACGTGCATGAAAAACTAGATTGGCAGCTAAGGCTGCAGCCCCAAGATTGTAACACCAGATAACAATAGGATGTTGGAGTTGAATATGTAATTCCTGATATAATGACTAAAGCCAACGGAGTTCTGATGCAGTGTTAGCAAAGGACCTATACTAACTCTTAGAACTGGATCAGGATACCACATTCTATTTTTTTGGAAGACTAGGAAATCAAGGAACCACCTAAGATCATTGCATACCCTCTAGTGGACCTCCTTTCATCAACATTATCAGTCCAATCCACATCAGAAAATGATTCAAAACTGAGTGAGTGAGCATGAGTGAGATAAGTACCTTCAGTGATGGTACCCTTAAGATACTTAAGAACCCTTTCGCAAGCCTGCTAGTGAGAAGTATTAGACTGATGTAGAAACTGACTTAATTTCTTAACAATGAAGGAAATCTCTAGCCTAGTAAGAGTTAGGTACTGTAGGACCGTTATAGTGCTTCTGGAGGTAGTGACATCAATTAGACGTTCAACAACACTAAGAGATAGAGCGACAGAAGGATTAGCAGGTGAAATACATGGTTTGGCACCAACCTTGTTAGCTTTTTCTGAAATTTCTACAATATTCTTGGATTGGGACAAATGTAAGCCTTTTGGAGTCCTAACAACCTCCACACCAAGAAAGTAATGGAGAAAGCGAAGATCTTTAAAAGAAAAATGTTTTTCCAAGTGTTGAACTATCTGCGAGATTAAGACCTTGTCATTATGATTCACCAAGATGTCATCAACATCAACCAGTAGAAGAATGTGTTGTTGTAGAAAAATGTGTTGTTGGGTAGGTAAAGGTGAACTAGTAGAAGAATGTGCATCTGAGGAGATTAAAGTAGAAGTGCCTTTTGTAGTTCCTGGTGGAAGAGGTGGTGAGGGTGAGGTGGTGAGGGTGAGGTGATGGGAAGAAAAGGAAACAATGGTTGACGCAAAATTGGTGATATAGAAGAGGAAGGTGCAGAAGGAGAATACATGGAACATATTTGGGAAGGAAACTTATCCTCATTGAACAACATATTTCTAGATATGTAGACTTTACATGAGGGGTGTAGACATTTGTAACCCTTATGAGAGGAAGAACATTCTAAAAAATAGACATGGATCATATCTGAATTGAAGTTTATGGGAGTTATATGACCTTAAATAAGGATAACAACTACAGCCAAATACTTGTAAGAATACGTAATTAGGAATTATGTGAAAGTGAACTTCAAAAGGAGACTTAAAACCTAAAACTAAAGAAAAGCATCCCACCAATAAAGCATACGCATACTAGCTTGTGCAAGAAGAGATAGACCATCACTACAAAAAATATGACATTCTACGAGAGACAGAAAATCTTATGAAAAGTAATTCACATGGTTCTCGTGGCACATGTGACAACCTATCATGTTAAAAGTTCACGTTTTTCGCAAAGCTCAGTGCCTCATATGAAGAACATTGTGGTAACTCATTTTTGCAGGATTTTTCAACTCCTACAGAACCTTGTTTAATAAGATTTTTGGACCCTTTTTGAACATATTCAACAAGTGTTTTTAATACTTGTGAATTAACAATCACAAGTATTTTGTATTCTATAAAGTGAGATAACATAATGTTCAAAGAATTCATATTAAACATTTCAAAAGGATAATTTTATATAGCATAAAGAGCACCGATAGAGTAATTGACAATATTAACATTGAATCATTTCAACAAAGTTTTACATTATTTATTTGATTTGCTTACAAAAAAATCTAACTTGAAAACTAAGTAACTTATCATTATACTATCAAGTAACAGTTGTTTCAATAAATGAAAAATATAAAAAGATTTTCATAAAATCATGTAAGTGAACCTAAAAAATGTAATTCTGTTCTTCTAGCTCGAGAAGTCCTTACAACAGTTACAAAGAGTTCCATGTACCTACAAACAAGCAATCATCAATGTCATATACTTATATGCTTAGTAAAGAGTACCATATATTTTTCAATGAACAAACAAGTAGAATACAGTTCTCCATAATATTGATAAAAATGCAGAACAAGTAATAAAGCAAATGACCACATTTCCAGTAAAAGATGAAAAAAAATCACAGTTAAAGAAGAACAAAACACATTCAATTTTTTGAATAGACGTGAAATAAACATCTATAACGCCAGAAAAACTAATACAAGATACAAGTGATATCTACCACAAAACTAATAAAGATCTTATACTCTCTACCATGAATGAAAGATTCAGATAATAATCACTTCAGTAATTAGTTAAGCATCCCACTAAAATAAAAAATTTGATAACAGAGATTCCATCATTCTAACAAAATGAACAACATACCTTGCCAGTTAGAAGAGTAATAAACACTACAATAAGATTACTTTCTAAATTTCTTCTGCCAAAGAAGTTATTGAGATAATAGAGTAATATGTTTATAATTCAACTAAAGAACCTCAAACAGTCATTGACCTCCAATTAACAAAAGAAATGTTCAAACCTAAAAGTAAATCATGAATGAAAGAAACCTAGGAGAAGAAAAGCAAAACGAAGGCCAGTCACAATAAAGAGTAAGTGAGTAGAACCCATCAAAAGTAACCTTAAACTAATTATTATGGCCAACGTGCATAAACTAGACAACTAACTCGCTTAAAGTTAAAGAAGAATCATTAGCAATGCACTCAACTTAATAACTTAATCACAAAATCATAGACAACTTAGTAAAGAAATTTGATATAGCTAATGGAGTCAGACATATAATTTACACTCACTACAGGAAATCCTCATTTTGGCGATGAGACTTTTAGCGAGGAAAGAAATTTCATCGCTAGAGGTTATGTTTTAGTGACCAAAATTTTAATGCGTTAAGAAAAAAATTCTAGGGGAAATATTTTTTAAGAGTTTTACTGAGGAATTTAAAATTTGTCGATAAAAATAAACCATTTATCGACCAAAATGTAAATTCATCGGTAAAAGAATTAACCTTTAGCGACGAAACTTGATGTTCGTCAGCAAAAAGTCTATTTTTAGCGATGAGAAAATTTAGTCATCAATAAAGGAGCTTTAAAACAATTTACTTCCCTTTTCCCCTAAAACGCCACTATTTTATCTCCCTCTTCTCCCCCGCGCAACCACCTTCTTCTTCTCACCCTCGCGTCTGTTTACGCCTATGTCGTCGTCGTCGCCTTATTAAAACCATTTTCTTATATATATATATATATATATATATATATATATAGAGAGAGAGAGAGAGAGANAAACCTTAAGGAAGAGTAAGGGGAAGATGAAAGGGACGCTGACGAGGCACTTTTAGGTTTAGATTGGAGGGAAGGTATCTATGGTCCCTTTCCTCCTTCCCAAACCTTCCTCAGAAAAATCTTTTTCATCCACATCTCGCTTCCAGGACCTCCTCGACTCCGACGCTGCTGCCGATGCTCACCTCCTTTTTCCCTCATCATCGCCTCGCGATGGTACCGACTTTGATTCCTAAGTTGAGGACAAAGATTTCATTCTCAGTCAGGATTTTTTCCGGTAAAATTTCTAATTTTATTTGGGCAATTTTGGATATATTTGATTTTTCATGTGTGTTTTTGGATTCCTGTATTGAGGATTTTTTATTGTTGTTGATATAAGGTTAATTTTTGTTAGTGGCCTAAGTGGCTAATCTAAAATCCTTTACAAGTTGCACTCTGAGTGCATGAATTGGTATAAGTTCACTTTGTGCTAAAGGTAAGCCTTCTTTTGTGGGTCTTGGTTGTTTTAAGTTAATTACACCCAAGTGAAAGCGATTAAAACTTTTTTCTTATGCACAAGTGTGTTGGGCTGAATTTGTTGTATTTTAGATTGCCATTATGAAATTGCTGTATTTTTTTTCCAGATAGGGGCGCTCACAGGGGTTTGTCTCACTGCCATTATTGGTGTATATTTTGGTTCTTTGGCCATTTTGTTCACAAGGGATGCTAAAGTGTTAGCAATTGTTAGAACTGGAATACTAGTAAGTATGCATTATCGGTTTCTGATATTTCTAGATTTTGCTGGCTCAAGTTAGATACAGGTGCCAAGAATCTTAATAATATATTTTTTTAAGTACAGTTTGTTAGTGCAACTCAACCTTTGAATGCTCTAGCATATATTTTTTATGGTCTTCATTATGGCGTTTCAAACTTCTCATATGCATCTAGCTCAATGGTAAGCCACTTACATCATCAAGTTGAAACCTTGTCTTTGCTCAAGTTTGAAGTCTGCAAATGATGATTCCATTAAGACTTTCTAATTTTTTTTATAGATGTTGCTAGGCACAATTTCTTCTTTATTTTTGCTTTGCTCCTTCATTCTTGGTCTTCATGGAGTTTGGTTAGGCTTGACTCTTTTTATGGGATTGCGTGCAGTGGCTAGATATGTCAAGTTTGTGATGAAAAGTTCTTTTTATTAAGAAACTTCCATAAGTTCTATTTGTTGATCTCATACTTGCTATTATTTAAAAGATGATAGGAAATTGTTGATAAGAACAATGTGTTTTCCTTTGTCCAGCTTATGTGGTAGCTATGTTTCTCTATCAATATTTCGTATATTAGAATACTGTTCTTACTTGTTCAAGTCCAATCACAGATAAAAAACTAAGATGAGTGAAAAATAAGTTTTGATAACAATGCTCTGTAATCTGCACTGTTCCTTTGCACAACTTTCTATTAACATTTGCAATTACTTCTTGTTATTATTCACATCTCATTTCTGATAATTTGATTAATAATCCTTCAGATTGCTCTCGAAGAATGGTCCATGGTGGTTCTTGCACAGTGATATTCAGAGAACGAAGGTTTGTGTGAATCCATAATACTAGTCATGCTTCACAAGTTTTTACTCCTATAATAAGTGTTTTGTACTTATTTTCTTGTTTCAAATCTTCTTACTGTTTAGCATTGTTATTGTTTATACATAGTCATTCATATTTATGACTGAGTACTTAATAGTAGAAAAGATATCAGTATATGGATCAGTCATAGTAATTAGTATTACATTAATGGAGAGAAAGGCATTGATACAAGGAAAAAAAGAACAATCAATGGGAAGGAAGAAAGGAAAAATGGAAAATGTAACATTTCAGACGTGTATTTTCGTGCGAAAGTTTATATTCCTGAAATTTCAAGCAGCAATAGTATTGGAAACACTAGAAGCAAATGCTAGGTGAAATAATAATGGATGGTCCAGTTCTCATCTTGATGACTGAACTAAATCTTCATTATTATTTGATTAGTGCAAAGAAATGGAGGCAGCCTACACCATGTGTTATTTTTTGTTGATTTTGCATATTTTGCTGTTTACTCAAAATATAGAATTGTATTGCAATCTGGTAGGTCTTTAGTATAGATTTTGATTGGGGTTTTTATCCAAAACTGAATTTCCAGTCATCTGCACAGGAATTAATTTATTTGATACGGCAGCATTAGGAAATTCTGTTAAATAATCATTTTCTTCTTCCAGGAAATTGGTACTGGGAACTTCAGCTGTGTTTTTAAAGTGCTGAAGAGGATTGATGGTTGCTTTTATGCTGTTAAACATAGTACAAGACAGTTGCATCATGACATGGAAAGTTCACTTCTCTCCCCTCTTTCTCTCTCATGCACACACAGAAAGATATATAAGTAATTATACTGATATGTTCTGAATTTGTTATATGCTATGAATTTGTGTCATTATTATATATTCTAAATTTGTGATTAATTAAGTTCAATAGTATTGAGCATTAAATGAGATATTATGTGAATTAAAGAATATGTGGTTCTATTTCATTAATTATACGATCTTGTTGACTTGTAGCTTTATACCATATATAGATATGCTTTTATAATTTAGTTACAATTTGTTAGGCACTGACTAGGGTGCAAAAATTTAGTTAGTTAGAAGAGAGAGAAGAGCGGGTGCTGACTGGGCTAGAGTTAGTTATGTCTTTGTTAGGAGGTGGATTGAATAAAAGTGTAGAGGGAGGGTCGTGGGTATTAGGTTTTGGGTAGTGAATGAATGGGAGAGACCAAGCTCTCGAACAACTTGGTGTAGGGCTTGTTTTCTCACATTTTTCCCTTGGTTAATTCCACTATTGTTGAGTAATCAAGCTGTTTTTCTTCTCTGCTGAAGCTATTTCTCTTTGTTTATCAATATTTGGGCCGCTGTTGTTAGATTAGAGTTTTGTTGTTGGGAAATCATATCAAATTGGTATCACAATGTTTGGTTACTTGGATTGGATCAATAATGGATTTTTTGGTAATTTAATATTTTGATTATGTCATTATAACTTTTTTATATGGATACTCTTTTTTTTTTTAAAATATACTGAATTTATGAGTTTTCTGGTGAGTTTCCTTGAGGTGGTGCCCCCCTCAACACCTAACTGGGTGAGTTCTGAGATGAAACATAGATTGAAGGAAGAATTTTTAGAAATTTGTGAAGTCAGTGAGAATCTTTTTTATAGGCTAACAGACTCATTCCAATGAGGATATTTCCTTAGTCTATTTGATTTGATCTTATCACCATCTTAGTTTGTTTTATTTGAAAATATTGCTTCTGATATGTGTTCCTTTGTTCTAATATGAGAATTGTGTAGTGTTATTAATTTGAAAATATTTTCTTCTTTCATTGTTATAGAATGAAATAATTATGCTGCTAGAAGTCATGTAGGGTTTGACATATATATTAAGTATAAAACTTTGTAATTAGAATTCTTAATTTTTGCAATTAGTTAATTACAAAATCACAACTCTGAGCAAAAGAAAATGATAAGAGTTTTTAATTAATGGATGAGCAGGAAGAAAACTGAAGGAGTTGGAAATTGGGCTTTTCATATTTTTGTCATACTTGTTATGGGTCTTTCTTTTCTCTTCCGATGATTTGCAGGTTTTTCCAAGTTTACACAATGTATATATATAGCTAACAACTATTTTACAAGAGCGCATGTGTTCGTTGCAGGATGAGCCTGTCGTTGAGGGTACCCAACTTCGCACTGATGAAGAATATAACAGTGGAGGTCCTTGGGAGAAATAGGGTTCTTGGACATGGAGCACCACTACATCGTCATCCTCAAAGCATTCGAAAAGCAGGAAGAAAATTTTATAAGTAGAATTGTCCACCATTCGGAGCACACTAGGCAACTTATTGGAGTGGGCTCTTAGTAACGATTTTACTCCTCCTCCTCGCGGTAACTCATCTACATGAACAATTATGGTTTTTAAAGTTTCTCTTGAACAACTTTAACTATGAGAAACTTAAAAATCATATTTTGAAATCTTTTTTTGAAACTTCTTGAAAATTTGTTTATTTTTAGAAGCTTTTTTTGGTAATTAATGTGAAGTTTATGCACAATCTAAAGATGATAATGATAATATGTACTTATTTATCTATGTATGTTATTCTTTTCTTGTTTCTTTTTTGTCTAAAGTTTGGTCTTGAAAAATTGTGATCAAAGTTCTAAATGGTTTAAGATTTTCACTGACCAAAATATAAGAAAATTTAAAAATATTAAATTAGTTTATGATTTTTAGTGTGACCAAAAGAATATTCATCATCAGAAACTATAGCAAGGAAAACTACTTTTGTCGCAAATACTTTTAGTGCTGAAAATAATATTCATCGCCGTAGATTCAGCGACAAATAAAATAATCCTTGTCAAAACTTTTCGTGACAAAAAAAGTTTTTTTGTTGCCGTCGACAACGACAAACAAAACTTTCATCAGCAAACCTACATCAACGAAAATATCTTTCATCGTTAAAAGATTTCCTGAAAAAATATGAAATTTGTCGTGAAAGGCTATCGCCACACTTTTGGCTGCGACCATTGCGATGAAATTTTTTTCTTCAGGAAAACTTTTGTCGACCAAATTTTATATATTTTGTCGCCTAAAGTCATATTTTTGTAGTGACTGTTAGAAGGGAGGAGTATTTGCACTTAAGAAAGTCATTTTGCCAAAGAAAGTGTGTGAAAGATATTATACAGAACAATGAACACCACAACTAAAAACTATAATGTATTTGAACTGAAAATTCTAAAAGAAAATAGTTACTAATCTAAAAAAAATTGTTGATAATCGTTAGAATCAGAACCCTTGTAGGAAAGCAAGAGCATTATGTAGAATGAACAAGCACAAACATAAGAAACCGAGTCTTGAAGTTCTCAGTTTTAGTTGGAAATAAGACCAAGTTAAATAAGATTCTTGGCCTTTATAAAGCCATACACAACTTATTCTACATGGTATAGTGAAAATTTGCATAAATCGATTCCACGCGAAGTGTCACGACTCCAATTAAAATGAATCCTACTGCAAACAAAGGCACTCTTATAATTTCCTATCAAAGAATACACTTGGCAGATCCCCCCTTTAGTTAAAGTAGGTAATAGTGCATGAGTAACTAAAATAAAAAAATGCTCAAACGTAGCTAACAAGACTTCATAATATATAATAATACCATTAAGTTGATTAATAACAGTGACAAGGAAAATGAGACTAGCACAATAAAATCAAGACCCATAAAAACAAGTTGAAGTTCAATAGTCCTTCAGTTACTCTACTAATCACCTTCAAACAGAAACATATTAGCATGCAACTGAACAAACAGATGTTTTGCTTAGCGCTGAACCAAAAAAGCCCATATGCAGGCTCGAAATCACTAACCATTCTCCTATTGCCATGCCATCTATTTAACATACATGATTTGCCATCCTGAAGTCTGCCTACTTGACACGGCCATTGGGGTCAACAAGTATATTTTCTCCTTTAATAACCTTGAAGAGGAAATATAGATATTTTTCACAGATAACAACATTAATACTTGAAAGGGAAATAGTAGATGGAACAAAGAGGGCCCAAGTAATCCATCGGACAAAATCAAATCATATTATAGACCCTGAACGTTATATGGGGTCTAGGGAGTATGGAACTCCTGAACGTTAATGGATAACAACATTACCAACCTGTGGAAGTATGGATAGATCAATTTGCCTATGGACAATATTTTTTGCACGTAAAAATGCAAGCCCTGATGGTATTTTCTGAGTAAAACTTCGAATTTCTATCTCGCCAAGTTGTCCATATTCTTGGAGAAGCTTGTAGATAGACCCACCAGAACGTGCTCCAGGTATATAGAGTGTTAGGCTTTCCCTCATATTGGAGGCGACATGGTTTCCTTTGGCCCAAGGAAACGAAGCCCAATAAAATTATATAGGGTCTAGGGAGTATGGTACTCTTATGTGTGTGCAAACCCACAATTATGACCATTTGTTTAAGGGTTTCTATGCCAATTCTTAATTGAAGAATTGGTCTCCACTTTGAAAAATGTAAGTGCCGCCACAGTAGCTTTTGAAAGCTTAGAAGCCAGCCACGTTAAACAAGTTACTGGCGAATTGTTTTTATCCTCCGTATTCTCCGGACACGAATAACGAGAAAGAGAGGTGAGATTAGTGGAAAGAGATTTTGAGAAAAATTGAGAGAAAACTGGTCACGCGATCATGAATTTTTTTTTCTTTCACCGAGTCGATAATTTGAAGGTATTTTTGTGGATTCATCAGTCATCTTCAATGTTATTTGCTATCTCTATCGTTGTGATTTTGATTCCCTTTCTTTGGTGGGATTTATTTTGGTGTATCCACTGTATCAGTGACGTTATTCAAGTTAATTGTTCGGTGTAATCCTCTAGTTTTATCCTAGTGAAGAACATGTTGTAACTCTATTATTTTTATAATGGAGATGTGATTTGGAGTTTGTCCCGTGGTTTTTTCCTTCACACTGAAGGGCTTTCCACGTCAAATCTGGTGTTCTATTTTTCTTCTTTTATCTTATTGGTTTATTAATATGTTCGATATATTATTTTTCTACGAATTAAATTAATTCGATCGACTACGATAATAGTGATTTGCGTTATTGGGTTTGCTAAAATCCCAACAAGTGGTATTTGAGCTTGGTTCAGTATCAGTTTCCAGTCACTAGTGTAGTCATGGAGATTAATACAACCAGGATGATTAGTCTGAATGGGTCTAATTGACAGTTATGAAAGGAAAAATGGAAGATCTTCTCTATTGTAAAAGTATCCCGCTCTGATTAAAGGTGATTCGAGGAAACTAAAGGATATGAGTGATGAGGACTGGGCATTGATGAATCAACAAGTTATGGGTTTTATACATCAGCGAGTGGATGATAATGTGTATCCCCACATCTCGGATGAGACTTCTGCACACTCTTTGTGGAATAAGTTAGAAGATCTGTATGAGAGGAAAACAGTTGGGAATAAAGATTTTCTGATACGAAAGCTTGTCAACCTAAAATACAAAGAGGACGCATCAATTGCAAAGCACTTGAATGAGATGAAAAGTATTTTGAATCAACTCTCTACCATGAAAATAGTTCTAGACGACGAGCTTGAGGCCTTATTACTTCTCAGTTCCTTACCAGACAGTTGGGAGACACTGGTAGTGTCATTCAATAACTCTTCTCTTGATGGTAAACTCTCGATGAGTACAATTAAAAATAGTTTGTTGAACAAAGAAACAAGAAGGAAAATCTTGGGTCCTTCTACGAGTCACTCAGAGGCGCTTGCTATAGAAAGTCGGGGGAGAAGCCAGAGAAAAAATAGGAACAGTAATCAGGGTCGTTCAAGAAGCAAATCCATGGAATGGGGTATTCAGTGGTATCACTACAAGAAGATGGGTCACAAGAAAATTGATTGTCGAAAACTGAAAGTTGAACAACAGAATGAAAACAGTGATAAGAAAAATGACGGATCAGAAAGAATGGTTTCCACCAGCCAATACGTCTTTATTATCGCAATGGAAAATGTTGTGAATGTCACGTGCCTAGACACAGATTGGGTAGGTCGATAGTGATGTCTCTATCCACGTTATGTCTAGAAGGGATCTCTTCTCAATGTACAAAGCATGTGACTTTGGTATCGTGAAGATAGGTAACGAGGGAACCTCCAAAGTTGTCTGTATTGGAGATGTGTGTCTAGAGATAAATACAGGGTGCAAGTTGGTCCTCATAAATGTGAGACATGTGTCATACATCCGACTGAACTTGATTTCGATAGGTCAGCTTGACGAACAAGGATATCACAACTATTTTGGTAAAGGTAAATGGAAGCTCACCAAAGGTTCGCTGGTAGTGGCCAGAGGGATGAAAAATCCTACACTCTATGTGACATCTACAAAGATCAGTAGCAGCTCAGTGAATGCCGTGGAAGGTGATCCGACAAGTGAATTGTGGCACAAACGACTTGGACACATGAATCAGAAAGGGCTTGAGATCTTAGCCAAGAAGCGGCTCCTCCCTAATATAAAAGGTACGTTCGTTAAGACTTCTGCACATTGTTTAGCTGGTAAATAACATATGGTGTCATTCAAAAGAACTTTAGATAGAAGTTCTAGTTCTGGATCTAGTGCATTCTTATGTGTGTGGTCCCTTGAATACTAAATCCGTTGGGGGTGCTTCATATTTTGTTATGTTTATAGATGATCACTCCAGGAAAGATTGAGTTTACATTTTAAAATCTAAAGATGAGGTGTTTGGTGTCTTTAAAGAATTTCATGCCCGAGTTGAGAGAGAGACAATGATATTACTAAAGTGTATTCGGACAGATAATGGTGGTGAATTTAGGGGTCCTTTTCATAAGTAGTGCAAAAGCCATGGTATTCGTCATCATATGATAGTTTCGAAGACTACACAGCTCAATGGTGTAGTGGAGAGGTATAACCGTATCATTGTATAAAGAGCAAAGTGTATGCTATCAAATGCGAATCTACGAAGATCCTTTTGGGGTGAAGCAGTTGTGACAACGGGCGATTTGATTAATCTTTCTCCATCAGCATCATTAGATTGTGATGTTCAACAGAAGGTATAGGCAGTAAAATATCTTTCCTATGATCACTTGGGAGTATTCGATTGTAAAGCCTTTGTGCACGTTCTGAAGGATGAAAGATCGAAATTTGATAGCAAGACGAAGCAATGTATCTTCATGGGTTAAGGGCGTGATGAGTTTGGCTATCGTTTGTGGGTTCCAGTTGATAGAAAAATAGTGATAAGCTGAGATGTTGTATTCCTCAAAGATCAGACTATTAAAGATTTTAAAACAGTTGAGAAGCCTCAATCCAGTTCTGGTGATTTGATTGGATTCAGTTCCTACATCTATAGATGATGGTGATGGTATAGGTACTGATGATAATCATGCTGATGATGGAAATACTGACTAGCCAGCTGCACATGATGATTAATCAGAGTTAGAACCAACAATTAATGAGACTACTCAAGTACGAAGATCTAATAGAGAATGACACCGGTCTACCAGGTACTCTCCAGATGAATACTTATTGCTCACTGATGAGGGTAAGCCAGAAACTTATACATAAGCTATCAATGATGCTAAGAAAGAGAAATGGTTGCAAGCAATGCAAGATGAAATGAAATCCTTGCATGAGAATCACACTTGTGAGCTGGTGAAGTTGCCTAAGGGTAAAAGAGCATTGAAGAAAAAATGGGTGTACATATTGAATATTGAAGAAACTAGCTCACATCCAAGGTACAAGGCAAGATTGGTTGTCAAAGGTTTTAGTCAGAAAAATGGTGTGGATTTTGAAGAGATTTTCTCACCTGTTGTGAAAATGTCATCCATTCGAGTTAATCTGGGTTTAACCGCTAGCATGTATCTGGAGATTGAACAGCTTGATGTCAAAACCGCTTTCCTCCACGGTGACTTAGAGGAGGAAATATATATGGAGTAACCAGAGGGTTTTGAGGTCAAAGGGAAAGAAGACTTCGTCTGTAAGTTGAAACAAAGTCTATACGGGTTAAAGCAAGCTCCAAAGTAGTGGTATAAGAAGTTTGACTCCTTAATGGGTGAGCATAGGTACAAGAAGACGAATTTAGATCACTGTGTATTTGTCAAGAAATTCCCAGATGGTAACTTCATTAATCTCTTACTCTATGTAGATGATATGTTTATCATTGGTGCATATAACAATAAAATCCAACAGTTGAAGAGAGAATTGAATGAATCATTTGCAATGAAAGATCTGGGGCGCGTAAAGAAAATTCTTGGCATGAGGATTACCTGTGATAGAAGAGCAAAGAAGTTGTGGTTATCACAAGAAAGATACATCGAAAAGGTGCTTAAAAGGTTTCGCATGGACAAAGCAAACCCAGTTGGTGTACCTCTCGGCAACCATTTTAGGCGAAGTTTGAAGAAAGTCCTTCTACCAACACAGAGAAGGAAGATATGGATATAATCCCATATTTGTCAGCAGTGACTAGTTTGATGTACGCCATGGTATGTACGAGGCTAGACATTACTCACGCAGTTGGAGTTGTCAGCATATTTTTGTCAAATCCTAGCAAACAACACTGGGAAGCAGTGAAATGGATTATGAGATATCTCAAAGGTACTTTGAGGCTATGCTTATCATTTGGCAATGGGAAACCTATTCTTGAGGGGTTAACAGATGCAGATATGGTCGGTGACCTTGACTCTAGAAAGTCAACATCAGGATATCTGATTACTTTCATAGGGGGAGTAGTACCGTGCCAGTCTAAATTATAGATATGTGTTGCTTTATTAACTACTAAGCTGAGTTTATAGCTGTTACTGAAGCTTGCAAAGAAATTCTATGGATTAAGACATTTTTGCAGAAGTTGGGGCTCAAGCAGCAGAATTATGTATTGTACTGTGACAGACAGAGCGTTATTCATCTTAGAAAGAATCTGACATTTCATTCGAGATTGAAGCACATCGATGTGAGATATCACTGGGTATGTGATAAGTTAAATAAGAAGCAATTGAGGGTTCAAAAAGTCCATACAGATG
Source organism: Datisca glomerata (assembly GCA_003255025.1). Taxonomy (NCBI): domain Eukaryota; kingdom Viridiplantae; phylum Streptophyta; class Magnoliopsida; order Cucurbitales; family Datiscaceae; genus Datisca; species Datisca glomerata. The sequence continues at coordinate 2,217,113 of QANY01004580.1, forward strand.
ATAATTGGCCAGACATGATGACAAAAGCCTTACCCAAAGAGAAACATGGGATATGTCGCATGCTGGCGGGATGATGCCCACCTCCAACTAGCTGAGAGGGGGAGTTTTTTGGGGTGTCCCTCCTAGTTAATTATATGGGGCCTAGGGAGTATGGTACTCTTGTGTGTGTGAAAAATACACAATTATGACTCTTTGTCTAAGGGCTTCTACACCAATTCTTAATTGAAGAATTGGTCTCCACTTTGAAAATTATAAGTGCTGCCACAGTAGCTTTTGAAAGCTTAGAAGCCAGCCGCCGTTTAACAAGTTAGTGGTGAATTATTTTTATCCTGCGTATTCTCCTGACACGAATAACGAGAAAGAGATGTGAGATTAGTGGAAATAAATTTTGAGATAAATTTGTCACACGAAGATGACAATTTTTGCTCTCATCGTCTCAATAATTTACAGGTGTTTTCACGGATTCATCAGTCATCTTCAATGTTAATTTCTCTGTTATCTCTATTGTTATGATTTTGATCTTTCTTTGGCGAGATTTATTTGGTGTATCATCGTATCAGGGACGTTATTCAAGTTAATTGTTTGGTTTAATCCTCTAGTTATATCTAGAAAAGAACATGTTGTAACTCTATTATTTTTATAGTAGAGATATGATTCGAAGTTTATCCCGTGATTTTCCCTTCACACTAAAGGGTTCCATGTTAAATCTGGGGTTCTATTTTTCTGCTTTTCTCTGATCGATTTATTAATCTGTTCGAAATATTATTGTTCTACGAATTAAATTAATTCGATCGACTATGATAATAGTGATTTGAGTTGTTGGGTTTACTAAAATCCCAACATAGAGTTTATCACCCACCCTTTAGAAATATTTAGAGCCTGTGTTTAAAATACAGAGACAAAATTTGTGATTCCTCTACCTCCAGTCTGCTCGCCTCTTCCTCTATCAACTTAAGTGATTCGAACAGGTACTCTACCTCATCCTTCTCTAACCAAAATCCCAAGGAACAACCAAAGAGAAAAGGCGAATAATCCCTGGGTGTACCCCAACCAGAAACCACCAAGGTTAAAGTGCTACGAAGCCTTAAGAGAAACCCATCGAAGTCCGACAAAACACGAGCATAGCCTTTTGCAGTAAAAAAAACCTAAAGAAGACATGTAAAAATCAGACATAAAAGCTTCACTAATTGAAAAATAGGTTGATGGACTCACCAAATAGGAAGACAAAGCCCGAAGAAAACCAAAATGAAGCTTTTCTCACGTCAAGAGTACCCAGATAAGACCAAGAAGTGATAAAGAAGAAAACGGTGGAAGTAGATATGTGAAGAGAACAAAATCGAAGACCCAATACAATAGATGGGAATTTGAACTTTCACCCTCGAGAGACAAACTCTCACCTTCAAGGGACTTGATTTTGCTTTGTGACATAGAAGAGGGTTGGTAGATTTGTTTGTGTTTTGAATTTTTGAGAGAGAAGACAAAACTTTCAGTCCCGCTTTTAATTATCAATACCATTTTTTTTACGTTTTAACAAGATTTTTTATGAGGTTCAATTAAAATCAAGTTGGATCATTCAAACTTCCACCACCAGGCACTTCCAACCTGTATAAATTATATTTAATCCTCCCTTAAAGAAGAACATTCCCTGTTATTTTGGACTTGACAAGGAAAAACGTCATGAAACTCAATAAACACACTATTATTATTGCTAAGCTTGGAGAAATATTAGGTACATACAACAATTTTTTCAAAAATAGATGTTTATGCTTGGAAAGTAAGGCGATTGATCCAATCTGTGAAATCCAAGTTAAACTGCAAGCATACTAAGAGTTGAACTGCCATGACCAGTATATTCAACAGCAAAATCCAAGTTGGACATGTCTAAAGTGATATGATTTGCACCCACTGTAAGCATACTAAGAGTTATCCCTAATGGACTTTGGTCTGCAAAGTAAGCTGCTGAGTTGCCAAAGTTATTTCTATGATTGGTATAGGGGGTACCAGTGAAGGTTTGAGTGTCGGAATTGGTCATTTGCTGACGAGTTACACTTCTGTCAAACTTGTAATAGGAAATACTAGCATTGTGCCCTGCCTTTCCACGCACTTAACACATAATTCTATTTCCATTTCTTCCAAATATGCCTCATATCCTACCTCCTCTAAAATTATGGTTTCTTCCACCATACAAGTTTTTGCTTTTATTGATCCATGAGTAGCCTGTGAAATTCATATTTTGGCCTCCAATGTTACTTATTTTTTAAGTGTTATTGGTATTTTATATCACATGGGCTGATTCGGAAGCCTTGACAACAAATTCATTCTTAGTTACAATTTTTTGTAATCTGCTACCACGGTTGAGTATAAGTGATTGGACATTCTCTAAACTCATGCTTTCATACATTGAGTTGATATTAACAAGGATTGAGCCATAATCCATTCCTAGTCCATTTAAGAAACGCAACACCGAGTCTTTCTCACTAATTGGTTGGCCAGCAGTAGCACGGGAATCTGAGTTGTTCCAAACATAGTCAAAGTACTCATGATTTGCTTTGGTACCCTTAGAAGCACTAGAATAATTAAGTGCTTTGATTGCATTCAAGGATGGAGTTTTATACTAAAACGCAATGAGAGTGCATATTTTTAAGCGTGGCAAAAGCGCCGCGGGAACAAAAATCTCAAACTTAAAAATCATTGAAAAAAATCACTCTCACAATGCCTCTCTATTCAACCCCCACTCTCCCCGTGCGACTCTCTCTTTTAATCTTTGTCACAGATTCTCTCTTGCAGCTATTTCTCTATGCTTTCTCTCATAGCTACCTCTCTCAGCTCTGTCCAACTCTGTATGGTACATCATCTCTCTCTTTTTCTCTTTGCTATCTCTATATCATCTGTTTCTCTTAGCTCACTATCTCACTCTCTCTCTCTATAGATGACTCGGGCATGCTTCCCTAAGCTCGTCGAGCTTGGTCATGTGATGAACCCCTTACAATTGGAGCTTTCCTAGTCGTCTGTCAAACCTAGGGCTAGAGGGTATTTGATGGTGGGTTTTAATCTTAGTCTTTTTTCTAATTAGATAACCTTTTCTGAGTTAAAAGCTCTAAGTAGATTTATTTTGAAACTTCTTATGAGATAATAGCTGGATTTTGCTTCTATCACATCTTTATTCTGAAATTGTTGATGTAATTCTAAAATTTTTTAGTTCATGTAGAAGTCCTAGATTTTTCTTCTATCGCGCTTTCTTTCTCACACGAGTCAAAGCTGCGACGAATCTCCTTCTCTCCCTCTCCATCTCGCTCTCTTTCTATCTAGTTGATACAATAGAAATTCATTACTGGTTTTTATGTAGCTATTCTTCCCCATTCTCTGTTGTTCAGGTATATCAGCAACTTCTTCGGCGATTAAGTTGCATCCGCTTCTTTTTTCTTGTTTGCTTCCCTTTGTTGTGTTGTTGTTAGGTTAGCTTATGCTAGGGAATAGATTATTTTTATTTGAGATTAGTTTATTATTTTGTTTATCTAACATGAATTTCTTCATTTTCATTGTTATGTTAGGGATTAAGTTGTTTTTAGCAAGAGAAAAGTAATCCTGGGTTTTTTTTTTGCCGAGTTAATTAGAGCTTATCTGCAAATTTAGTTTGTTAAAAAACAGAGAAACAATTCTGATATGGCTAGGAGTTTTATCTTTCAAATATGGTGAATCATTTCCTGTTTCAGCTGAAGCTCTTGATTCTAATTTCACCATTCTAATAGCAAAAGCTAATGGTTGGTTATTTTAGCTTGGATATCTTTTATGACAGATGATTGTTTTTACTATTAGTTTACTTTATTCGTTTCATTTGATGGGCCTTGTTGAGATGCCTTTGATAGATTGAGAGAAAAAGGAAGGAGGAGGTGCCTTTAGGGTGTGGAGGATTACTTTTAATGGGAGATAGATTGTCATGTTCTTTTATTTGGTATAAGAATTTGTTATGATAAACTCTTAATTATCTTTTTGCTGATTTTAATTGCTTGAATATCTTATATTCTCGTTTCCCCCTTTTAGAAATCTCTAGGGTCTGACTTCACGCGATTGATGCTAGAGCTTGGAGCTCTTTCTCACATCTCTAGGGTCTTATTTCTAACTGGTTTTCATTGTTCTAAAGACTTGACAATTCATTTTCTTTTTTATGTAGTTTTTTCTGCAGTGAGCCTTGAATTATCAGTGTCTAAAAACCAACACCAATGTAAGTGGTTTGGGTTTATATAGTATGGTATCATTAGTGTTTGGCCTTGAATTAACAATGTGTCGTTGTGCTTACATGCCTATTATGTATCACTGTTTTAAGTTTATATTATATAATCACTTGGAACCTGCATGTTTATGAGTCTCTTTCTCTTTATTACATGTTAAGTTCTTCGAGAGAACAAGGATTAGTGGATGTTGGTAACACTATAGAGCTTTTTCTTTGTAGCATAAGTTGAGTTAAGAGTTAAAATCAAATTATCTTTAAACGTCAAATTTACATCTCTTAATAAATGATCATCATCTATCTTTTTTACCAGCATTACTGTTTATATGCTATGCATCGGAAAGCATTCTTGATACCACAAGGTAATCTACAAAGTCCAAACCTTTTGTAGGACAAAATTCAACTTTACATTGAGTTAAGATTTCATCCTTCTTTTTAAGACTTTGGATAACATTAGGTAGTGTGATGGTTGTGTGATTAGTTTCTATTTTTGTGTGCTACTAGTTCAAAATATGTTAAGCATATTTTGTTGTTGTCCTCATGGGAGTGTTATTTGAGGTAAAGTATATGTTTTCGTTCTCTCTTTTGTTAGTCTATATTTGCTTGGTTATATATTTGTACCTAACTATGCACATGGTCATGCAATACTGTTTTCTGGTTAACCAAATTCAATAAACTCACTTCTTCGCTTGTTTATTTGGCGTCTATATCTTCAAATACTCAATGCAACATGCGAACAGTTGTTAGAGTATCTAACAATTAATAGCTTTGTGGCTGTTAATGTTGTTTCTGTAAGGGAGATAATGTAATACCCATAGATTCTAGTACACATGCACACCCACATAGAGTGGAAAGAAAATATGTGTGCCCCATAGTCTATGCCCCTTGCTAAATTTATCCTTTGATTATGCCTTGTATCCATTTAACTGTCTTTGATATCACACTAATAAAGTTTACTCTTTTTTATTTATTTATTTTTCTTTTCTCTTGCATTATACATGATTAATAGTAACAGTGTGGGCCTTTCATCAATAATGTATAAATGATGAATTCACTGTTTTTCAACTGTGTTTCTCTCTTATACAGAGACTAGATTTGTTGAAAATATCTTGTGATGATAACTTTTGACGTAATTTTTCCTATGTTCTTGCATACTTTTATGGGGTTTTGTTTATAACCAATCCATGCTTATAATCTTATTTCATTTTGGTATTTCTAAGTTATATCTTCATTGTTGTGAGTTGATTTTTTGTGTTGCTACCCTTTTTTGATGTTTCATTTCATGCTTCTTTTTCTATACACTTTTTGATGATGTTGATGTCTCTTATTAAGATACCTTTTATAAGATATTAGTTTTCTGGGTCTCACTTGTGATATCGTATATCTAGGTATTTTCTTCTAGAGCATTTTGGTTCATGCCACTTACGTATTCCATATTTAGATATATTTTAACACTATGATTTATTTTTCTATTTAGACTCCTTTTGCTGGGATAGGAAGAAAGTCTAGCTGAATATTGTGAAAGATAAGATCAATCTACTAGCATTTTTGTCAAGTGAAGCACATTCTCTTTTGAAATAGGTAAATTATTTCACATTGGGTTTACTCAAGTTCATCCGTCACTTATCTGCTGAAAATTATTATGTTGTGATAGTTGTGAAATACAAAGGATAATAGCTTGTGGCATGTGAGTTTTATATTCCTAATTTTGTTGCTTCAAACTTGACTATTTTGTATTACATTGGAAGATCTTTGAACTCATTAATAAGAAATTAAAAGCATTGTTCTATTACTTTGGAAGACCTTATTATACAACAGTTCAATATAAAGCGAAAAAATCATGACAGTCTTGAATTGTCATGATTTAAAGATATTGTCATGATTTAAAGATTTACCATCACCTTGGGTGATAGTTTTTTTAGACGCTTCATGCTGTACTTTCATGTCAGGAAATGCATAATTGCGTTAAGGAGGAAAAACTATATCACATTTGTTTTCCTAATGGCAGGAAACCTTCTTCGAGCAAGTTTTGCTTTCTTTTGGGCTTTAAACGACTGTACTAACCTATTCTTGTTTACCATTTACTTATGGATGTGCTTCTCAACTTATTTAGATAACTAAGAAGCTTGGAGTTGCATTCAGTCGGCCTCCATTTGCTACTTATTGTTATATTACATGCCTTATTAACTGATGTACTGTGTTTGTTTATTGGAAGGCTGATAGGCTGTATAGATAGTGTGTGAAATATGAATCGTAGGATCTAGCTATGTTTTGTTTTTCCTTTGTCAGAAAGTTCAACGGATCTATAAGTGTCAACAAATACTGATAGTGGTTCAGGTATACCAACAACATAAGACACTTTCAATTCTTGATGGGGCTATATTATAGACACAATTGCAATTATTGGACCAATTTTTGTTTATTGAAGTGTTGAACATGTCTAGGACTAATGACCTTTTCTGCTACTATTTTGGGTGTTTAAAAGTTGCCATTTTATTAATATCTTATCTTTGGATTTCTTTTAATTGTATATTGAGAAATGGCTTATACATGAGATAATTTTGTTGTTTTCAAACATATTTGCCATTTTTAATTGTAAATGGTGAAATGGCTTTTTCAAGTTTTTGTTGAATTTGTCCAGCTTTATTCTTTGACTTTTTTAAGTACATATTTGATATATAGATAAACCTCATGTTTTAGTTCTTGATATATAGATCGGCTCGGCCTATTGTCTTGATGACTTGTTAAATAAGATCAGCTAGCTTAATCATTTTTAGTACTAAATGGGCTAGCTTAGAATTTTTTTAACCAGACTTAAGAAATGTTCTTCTTAGATGTTTTGTAGTTATTCTTTTTGGTTCTGCCCTTTGTTTGTAAATGACTTATAGGGAACAAAATGATTGAATTGAGGGAGCAAAAGTCAGATTGGATTTTTGGGGTGGGGAGCAAAAGCTCATAGATAAGTGCTGAGTGTTGATTTGTTCTTGTACGTTAGGTTTATTAATAATTAATTTTCGTGTGTTATTAATCATTAATAATTATTTTACTCTATTTATTTTTCTTTAGTCATATTATATTAAATAGTAAATTTTCCACACTATTTCCTAGATTCAGTTGTATAAATGAATTCCTTATTTTTCTGGATTGTTTAAAAATCTACAATTACAATTATACTTCAAAACAAAGTCAACAGAAGCAAGCAAGCCACATGTTGCCTCGACATCGATTTCTGAAGCTTCATAATTAGATTTGGAGTCTTACTAGATTTTAATCCGACTCTTAGGATATTACTTTTGCTTGTTCTACGCAAAAATCAATATATATTTGTCATTTGAAACTATGAGTTTTAGCAGACAATAGTTTGTAACAATTTTTTAGTAATAAAATAAAAGCTATGGTAAGCTTTTACTATTTGTTTATAAATGTTATCATTTGTCTACCATACCATTGAAAAAACGCTATGGTAAGTTTGTCATAGCATTGAAAAAATGCTAGAGTAGGTCTGCTAAGTGTTGAAAAAATGTTACGGTAGATCTTTAACAGCATTGAAAAAAGCTATGATAGGTCTACTATAGCGTTTAAAAAATGCTATAAAAAGTTTTTTGATAACGGTGAAAAATGCTATGCTAGGGTCGGTCTTTTAATAACGTTGAAAAATATAAGTTTAGAAAAATGCTATAAAAACGCTTGATAGCATTTTTTGGCCGCTATCGTACCCATTTTTTGTTGTAGTGAAGCTTCTAGAAGCATACCTTTCAGCTGCATCAGCCTAGCTCTCGAGGCGCTGGAAAAATTCCTTTCAAGTGATGTCTATACCTCACTCGATGTTTTATAACTAATCACAGAACTAAGATCACTCTTAGTCACAGAGTTTCTTAATCAACTCAGCAAGAGTTGATAATTTCTTACCCATATTTTATATTCTGGGTTAATTGCTCCATTCCCTGGTCTTTGGTGGGCATTCTACTTGTCGAAATAAGATTTCACCAAGGCCATGACCCAAGACTGTAGTAATTACTTATGACCTCCATAACAGAAAATTTTTATTAACTAGTTTGAAAGAAAGAGATGAGTTAAAGGAATAGGTAAATGGATTAATGGCGCTTGCATTCTGTGATTCAAATGCAGTTTATGCATCAGCATTTTGTGTGTTTGCTGTTGGAGCATTATTTTGAGTTTTAAAAAAAAAAGGTGGTAAGAGCAGTAGCTATGACGTGTGTCTAATGGCTCTAATACCATGTAAGATTTTAGAGACAAGAGAAGAGAAGAAGAATTCTGATGAAAGGTATTCTATTCCATTGGTAATATTTGAGTACACAGTACATTCTATATATACGCATACATCAAGAAAATCAAGAGTAGAAGGAGGAGAATCTTTTCTCTAACTAATTTTTGTAAAAGACAAAATAGGGAAAATTCCAAAAGAGGAATTTGATGACAGCACACAAAACAATTATGAGAATATCTTCAAGGTGGTTTGATGCCATGACTAAGTATTGTAGCTGTTGGATGAAGCTGAGGTGGTGACCTTCTTGGATGATCAGTAAGCTGCTGACTTGGCTAGCAATACTTACTAATACCGATGATCCAGAGAAGAGATTTCTTGGAAGGGCACCAATAGAGGCGGAGAAGGCTGCACGACATCCTCAGCGAGTCGGGTCCAGCTATGAATATAGTCTTTAAAGTGTTTAAGGTTTTAGTCAGCTAAAAAACTCAAATTGAAAGCAACAGGTTGAACGTTCTTAATCACTACTTTCCATTTGTGGTGGATATATAATTTTAAGATAATGGTACGTTGTTCCTATATAGATGATGCATTTAATTAGAAATATAGAGTTAAATTCCGTATGATTTGGAATAACTTTCCGTTCTGAGTACCGATTTTTTCATTTTTTACTGTCACGTGTATTATTGTATAATATTTTATACATGGTTTTTTTATAAATGTAGAAATGTATACATTTCTACTCATCTTTGTCATAGTCTTAAGAGGAGAAGACGAATGAATAGCTCGATTCAAACCAACAGGTAAGCTAAGGCATATGTTAGACCTTCGAAATTCCCCCAAAATAGACAAAACCCATTATACAAGAGCAAAATATTCTCTTTGCCTCATCCTCCATGGAATGAATCATTCCGATTTGCCACCACAACCAAGAAAAACAACAAATTTTGCAAAAGCATCACCATGAAGACGATCTTTAACATACCTTAGAAACCAGACGTGGAAGAAACATAGTTGTCCTTAATCACCCAAAGAAAATCGGTGCAAATCCGAAATTCCTTAGCTCGTGTGCACAACCAGAGAGCATGCAAAGTAGTTTCAGCTCTTTATTGTAAAAAATACAATTAACGTGTAAGTAAAATTCATGATGAAGCAAGCTGACTCCCGTGAGAATGATATCATGGAACATGCATCACAAAAGAACCTCATCTTATGAAGAATAGTGAGATTACAAATGGGTTTCCACCGCTATGAATCTATTAAGAAGAGGAGGAGCAACCTGCTGAATTCTCAAACTCATAAACCAATCAACATGCACTTTTAAAGGAGAAAACCAACTTCTCATAATGCCAGATATCTGAGTCACTACTATCTTATATTTCCGAGGTAGACATAGAATAGCATCAGCTTCCTCGTCACAAAAAGGCTATTTGATCAGCCCATTCTTCTGATTCCCACCTTCAACTAAAAAGAGTAGCTACTTCTAGGATCACCACATAAAGAGTAGAAGGGGAAAACGGTTTGAAAATCTGAGGAAGAGGGATCCCGGGGTCCCTATACACAAGTGTATTCTACCTATTACCGATCCTCCAATGAATACCTTTAGAGAATAAAGGCTTGTCCTTGATAAAGAAGAAACATGATAATATTTCCCAGATAAGACGAGAGCAAACAGAGAGTTGGGGTTAAAAAAATATCCAACATTGTTTTGCTAAAAGAGGATTAAAACAAATAACATCTTTAAACCCCACCCCTCTGATACATTTAGGCCAACACATTTTATCACAGGACATCCAATCTTCAAAAATTTATTATGACCCCATAAAAAATTTATGCACCTGCTGTCAATATCATGGATGAGAAATCGGTGAACGAAGCACACTCATAACATATGCAGGGGCAGAATAACTACTTTAATCAGTACCAATTTTTCCAGCAATTAAGAAAGCTATCTCTTTCCTCTTCTTGCCAAGGATACCCAGATATTCTCATGACAACCAACAACTAAAATATGCAATATCGACTGAATATGACTTCGTGTTTCAACATGTGTATTAGCGCTAAAAAGATAATGTTGATTTATATCCAAGATGATAATCTACCTGTAACCATTCCCATAAGCACAAAGAAAAATTATTAATCGAAGCTACTTTTGATGTCGTAGCTTGAAATAATAAAAGACTATCTTCTACGAATAGGGGAAAGAGGATTCTTACACCCAAATTTAATGAGGCTTCTTAGATGCTAATCTCAGGCAGCCTCATCTGGTATGATCCAAATTGACCAAATATGAGCACTACCTGATAAAGGAGCACCAAGAGATAAACACTACCTTGGAGCACAACCTCATCTAGGGTGAAACCACCGAGGACGAGCATTGCTTTGTCCAGCGTGAAACTATCGAGGACGAGCCCTAGGAGCACCAAAGAACAAACAGTACCTTATCCAAGGTAAAACCAATAAGTAAAAGGACGAGGAGCACCAAATGACGATCATCGCATCTAATCCTAACAAGATCACTGAGGTCGAGGTCCCAAAAAACTCGAGGATAAGGTCCCCACTGACTTGAGGACAAGGTCCCCTCGAAGGATGAGGTCCCCTCAGAGGACAAGGATGAGATCCTTAAGGATCCGAGAAGAGGTCCTCACAGACCCGAGGATATGTCCCTACAGACTTAAGGACGAGTTCCCCATGAACAAGCCTCATCCTCAAACGCATGAAACCAAAGATAAGCTCAGTTCCAACGCAAAAGTACAAGTATTAATAGACCAGTCTCAATGAAACCAAGGACTGGGACTCAGGGTGAGCGAACTCTATATTTTCTCTAAGTCCAAAAAAAGGGAAAAGACATTCTGACGGAAAGAAAGTCGTTAAGTAGGAAAAACTCTTGCCTCCCTTATTCTAAGCTCCTAGAACAAGGCGTGAACCAAGCAGAGGAGGACAGAGTGTCATCAATGACAGGTAATGCACCTCCACTATTTTGGAGCCAAGGCGATGGTGAACATAAAAATCTCATCAATCAAGGAGTCAATCAACTAGCCATTTCAAAGTGTCATCAGGAGCATTAAATATGGGTGGTGCAATGACGACCAAGATAGTACATTGCCAAAGATAAGGACAGGCCGCCTTGATACCATACGTCATCACCTGCTCCTCCTAGCCAATAAAAAAGGCCCAAGGTCAAAGAATATTCCAAGATAACACCTTATTAGAGGGTCAACTTTGGTCTGTACCGGGAGCAGACCTGCCCCTACTGCCCTAGCTATCCATGCTTCCTAAACTAACACTATAAAAATGAAGGTAATGACATTTATTGAGGTATACAACAAACGCTCGACTAGCTCTTTACCTTGATTTCCTCTATCTTTTAATTGACTTAAGCTCTAGAGGATAAAAAAGGAGACCAGCCCCTCATCTTGGTCCTCTACTTGACCTCCCTGCATTGCAGGTTTTGAGAGTAAACTGAAGTGAAGACCATAGTGACGTAGTCTCACCTTCGTCATTTGACCATCAACTAAACGGCATCGTTTATAGGGAAGACCATAGAATACATATGTGTGATGCACATGTAATTGAATATATTATATTTTTGGCAATGATTATGATTTATACTGATGTTGTGTTTATGCGAATAAAAAATAAATGTATCTAACCTCACACATATTCTTTATTTTTAATTTATGTGAGGAGAATGAAGATAATATTATATTGTTATTAGATTTATTGGTTGATATATAACTATTCAACCAATTTGCAGAACACTGCGCATGTTTTAAGGAAAAAATTAAGAGTATATAACAAAAATTTGCTCTCAATAATTCAAAAATTGACACTATTAGAATTGAAATATCTATTTCATGTTTTATTTTAAACTTGATTCTTATTTTTATTTTCATTTGTATTGCAACTTTCATTTTTTTCCTCCATACAAAGAATTTTGCGTAACCATATGTAACATACTAATTACCAACCTATAAAATATAAAGTAACTATAGTTTCTAAAAGTGTAATATTTTTTAATAATTACATTATTTAAAATTTATAGAGATAATTGACTTTTCTTCTATATTAAAATAAATCAGTACAAATTGTAGTTTTCTCTATAACATTTTGAATAACTTGCTATAATTCGTTCATAATTGTCAAATTTAAATTAACTTAAAAATTATTATTAATTACTTGTTTTTTTAAATTCATTGAATAAGTAAATGAAATTTCAAAATTAATGCGCACTTGGATGAATTTAATATAATTTATAAGTAACCAATCATTAATTACATATGTAAATTAGAAGGTTAATTTGGGCAATGCATCAATATTAAGCGGACAAATTTGTCCAAAAGTGCTCAAATATATTATAGATTACCTCCTTTGGAAGGCGGGAAGTGGAGACAACCTTGAGCTTATTTGTAGACGTCGCCGAGGTCCTGAACTCATTCTCAAAAGATCTCATCAAGTATTTTATGGTCACCTCTCCTATATTCAGTTTGACCTGTCAAAAACTTGTTCGCATCAAATTGGAGGCAACTAGAGCAACCACCACAAATTAATATCAATTTAAATGAAATTAAAACAAAAATAGTATGAGAAAAATTAAATGTGGAAGCATTTCACCAAATCATTTTAAGGAAAACAAACTTGTCTGGTCACTTAAGATGACCCTGAACCCATCCTCTCTGAAGTTGTCTGCTGTGACATGTAGCTCATTCCCACCAATGTCATTTGAGGTAACACAAGGCTCATCCATGTCGAAGTTACCATAGGGAACCGAGATCATCCTCTTTGAAATCATCAGAGGTGACACCAAACTCACCCTCATTTAAGTCATTTGAGGTGACTTGGGGCTCTCCTTCACCTAATCCATTGATGGTGACCACATACACACCTTCGATAAAGTCAACAAAGGCGACCTTGAGCTCACCATCACCTAAGCCATCTAAGGTGACCTAAGGTTCATCCTCTCCCAAATCACCAAGGTGACTAGAGGCTCATCTTCACCGAAGTCGCTAAGGCTACCCGAGCTCATCCTCTTTGAACTCATCACAAGTGACCATGAGCTCAACTAACCTAAGTCATTTAAGGTGACCCCCGGATCACCCTTAATGAAGTCCTCAGATGTGAACCCAAGCTCACAACACATCTATGTCATCTGAAGTGAATCCACACCCATCCTCACCAAAGTCACAGAGGTGATTCGAGCTCATTTTCGTCGAAGTCATTTGGGGTAGTCATATGAGCATACTTTCTAAATCTAAAGTTGTCCCTATAAAGTCGTCAGATGTGACAAGGACCCTCTAGCTCATCTTCTGAAGTTATAGGGGAAGATTCTAAACTCGGCCTTGCTAAAGTCATTCGAGGTGACCACAAGTTCATCCTTGGTGAAATCATGATAGGAAACCTCAAGCTCTCCCTTGCAATCATATGATATGACTTAAGGCTCATTCTTTGGACCTCTATACTCTTCACAATATGAGAGACTCGCTATAGGAAGATCCATCCTAACATCAGTGAGTCTTATTTGTGCTCCACTCTCGAGATTAATTGCCCACCTTGGATGAGATATTAGTTTAACCAAGATGGTCTCGTCTATCTATTAGAGATGACCTTGAGATAATCCTCCAAGGAAATCAATGGTAACCCTCTTCATCATTACTCAAGCAGTAGCACATGGCAACGCGCACACTAAATTCACGAGATCTAAAAGTGACTACTAATATTAAAACTGGTTGAGAGGTCGTAGCAAGTAAATTTTAAGATTGGAAATGATCTCACGACACATAGTGGAGAGCATGAAACACGTCGAACTAACCTGAAATGGTCCAAACCAAAGCTATATAGACTTGAACTGACTCAAGGAGTCTAAAACCAGACCGAACCTGCCTTGAAAAGGAGGAACCAGTTTGAGTTGGATCAACTGAGCGTCACCCCGATCCAAACCCGAATTAGAGCAGTTGGCCTACCAAGACTGGACATGCAAGTCCCACTTCATATGTCAGGCCCTCCTTCATAGACAGGCCAACCCTTCCACCATATTTTGGAATAAATTCATGGACATTGAACCTGGACGCAAAAAGAAGTGTGGAGAGGTTAAACCTCCTCTACATAAGCCAACCCTACTTCAATCTTTCCTATTCAGTTATTGACACCCATGTAAGCCAAACTTTCGCTCTCCTAAGGCTTAACCCCTGCTACATTTTCTAAGCTTATAAATAAAGGCACTGACTCTTCTTTTCAAAACACCTCTGAAGAGCATAATTCATCTTTTATATATTACTGTCTTTTCTAGTTTAGAGCATTATTCTTGAACGAAGATCTACAAATATTCTAGAGAGAGCTAGAATTATAAAGTGAGTGAATCTACTGTTTGAGAGAGTGAGAGGTTTTATAAGAAATTAAAATCTCAATTGTGCAAGATTACCAAGGTTCGATTAGCAGAATAAGTGAATATGGTTTGTAAAGGTTTGGTCTTCACCTGTAAGAAAATCGCAAAGGAAAAATCACTAGAAGTGATTTTATACATTGAGGTAATTTTGTATTAGTTTTTAATTATGTCATATATATTTTTCTATGAAACACTTGCATATATTTTAAATTATATTCATGTACATGTAGAAGCATTTTAAGAAGTACTTAAGCATATG
Organism: Datisca glomerata; assembly: GCA_003255025.1. Taxonomy (NCBI): domain Eukaryota; kingdom Viridiplantae; phylum Streptophyta; class Magnoliopsida; order Cucurbitales; family Datiscaceae; genus Datisca; species Datisca glomerata. The sequence continues at coordinate 2,232,207 of QANY01004580.1, forward strand.
TTTCTTGTAGAACCATTTCCACATACTATAATGTATTTCAAATATTCACGTTTATCAAGTACATATGATTTAGAACAGTATTTTTAATGCATTAAAGTATTTTAAGATGAAACACTCTCAAACTCGCTCTGTCACGAAACCAACTGAATCAACTCCAGTGAAATTGAGTAGGGATATAGTTGGTGTCAATATGTAAACCTTAAATTGAGATTAATAGGTAGTCTCAACGGTCTCTACCGTACAGAATCTTTCCTATGAGATTTACTGTCTTTGTTTTCTTGGTTGTTTAGCATAGGGCAATGCCCCTAGTAAATTTGTAATCTTTTGTGTTATAATTTATTATCTACTCCAAAACAAGAAGCCACATTGGTCCCAGTCTAATCTCCTACATGTGCGTTCTAGGACTAAGCATACAAGGCGAGTTAAACAGATAATTGAAATTAAAGTTATGTTAAAATCTTGAAAATGAAAAGAAAAAACAAGAGAAATTGAAAGAAAAATAGAAGAAATTATTAAAATACTAATAGTAATTCGTGCTACCATTTTCTCCCTATATTCAAAATACTTCAAAAAATGAAATACAATTTTCTAAATTTCTCTTCCTTTTCTCTCTAGTTCCTAAGATGCAAACATAGTTGAAACTACCTAAAAATTCTTTGAAATTCATACTTTTTAACATAATCCAATTATAGACATGCACTAATTGGATAGGGGTTCTCTTATGTTCGTAAGAACAAGATAGCCCCCGTTCAACTACTCTATTCTTCTGAAAGACAAACAAATGAGATCTGATTATAAAAAATAAATAAAAACATCACACATCAGTGCTAATTTTTCTGATTATTCTTGCAAGGGATCTGAGGAGTTGGATAAAATTTCAACGATCAAGATTAGTCAAACATCACATTCTGTTTGGATCATTAAACTGATGGTGATTTAAATCCTATACTTTTTATAAATTGTTAAAATGAATATGATGAAGACATAGACAAGTAAAATGAAGATGTTTTATGGCACTCCCAATACTTCCAAAGAGAACTTACATGAAGATGACGTATCCTGGTCATCGATAGATCTACTTTCCTTTCCAATTATTTTCAACTAGGGGACCTATTCTTACATGGATCTGATTCTTCACCATTGTTAGAGGTGAATTTAGAGGTTGAAAACATAACTAATATATTTTTTAGTAATTATAGAGTGACCAAGTAATTGATTAAGTTTTAAATGATCAAGTAATGTGGTAATCATTTGTCGGCTATCAATGGTCAATTGAGCGCAACGACCGAGAAAAATTCATGGAGTTCATGAAGTTGATGCTCTTACCGCTCTTACCGCTCAAGTAGCTACATTGTCCTAGCAATTGAGTTCTTTCACCGCCAATGCTAGTTCTATTCACGCTTCACGGAAAATTTGTAATTTGTGCAATGGAATTCAAGCCATTAATCCTTTTCCTCCTACTCAATTAGAGAATGTAAATTTTGTTGAGAATTACAATAGGCCGAATAACCCATTGTCCAACACTTACAACTAAGGGTGGTGAAATCACCCAAATTTCTCATGGAAGAATAGTTAGAATGTGATTAATACACCAATTGCTACTCAGCCTAAATTTCAGCCTCAACAGCCTAAATTTTCTTTAGAATATGCTCTTACGCAGCTCACAGTCAATACTACTCAATTTATGGCAAGAACATATGCTACATTTCATAGGCAAGAATAAGTATTCAGAGTCAAGCTGCATCTACTCAGAATTTGAAGCTTCAAATTGGTCAACTGTCAGAAATACTAACTCAAAGACCACAAGGTTCTCTACCGAGCAACACCGAAAGGAATCCAAAAGAACAAGTAAACGCCTTTACTCTTCGCAGTGACAATGAGTTAGCAGGACCTCAGAAAACCACTGTTGAAAATTCTCAGCCAATTGAAGCAGAAGCTGAGACAATGGGTGATGATCTTACCAAGAGCTCAGAAAAGAAGAAAGGCAAGGTTAAGTCAAAGCTCTTTCTTGATAATCTTCCACCATATGTTCCACTTATTTCATACCCTCAGCGGTTCTAAAAGAAGAAATTGAACGAACAGTTTTCTAAGTTTCTTGATATGTTTAGGAAACTACGTATAAATATTCATTTTACTGATGCTTTGGAATAGCTATGTCAAATTCATGAAGGATATTCTCTCAAACAAGAGAAAGCTAGACGAGTATGAGATAGTTGCACTTATTGAAGAGTGTAGTGCTATCTTGCAGAATAAATTGCCTCTGAAATTGAAGGACCCTGGGAGTTTTACTATTCCTTGCACCATTGGAAATTCATATTTTGAAAAGGTTTTATGTGATCTTGGGGCTGATATCAATTTGATGATGTATTCAGTTTACAAGAAGCTAGGTGTTAGAGAAGCTAAGCCCACGATTGTATCTTTACAGTTAGCTTATCGCTCTATCTGGTTTCCATTGGGGATTATTGAGGATGTTTTGATAAATGTGGATAAATTTATTTTCCCAACTGATTTTATTGTACTTGACATGGAGGAAAACCAAGAAATTTAAATTATTCTTGGTAGACCAATTTTAGCTACGAGAAAAACTCTCATTGATTTGCAAAAGGGGGAACTTATTCAGAGAGTGTAAGATGATCGGGTAATTTTTAATGTCTTCAAAGTAATCAAACACCCAAATGATATGAATAGTTATTTGCGGGTGGATAGTACAGAATTTGGAGAAGGTAAACCTAGACACCTACCATTTGTTGAAAAATCATATGTGTTAGACCTCCACCTTCAGTACACCTTTATAGAGAAGGATCCACTCTACCTGTCATTATCTCTACTTCATTAAATGGTGAACAAGAAGACAAGTTGCTAAGGGTGTTGAGAGAGAAACAGATGGTCTTAGGCTGATCAATTTCTGACACAAAGAGAATCCTAAAGTGAGTAGACAATGGATGAAGCTTGGATGATCTTTATGTCTGGCTGAAGACATTAAAGCAAACGCTACCAGGAGGCAATCCGTTTCCATTTCTGTTTTTTCATTTTTTTAGTTATTTTCTTTTATTTATTTTCTTTTTATTTTTCTTCAGGTTTTTATATTTAAAAAAATCATGGACAAATTTGGCTCATGCACCACTTTCCCCTCAGTTGGAGATAACATGAACTATGTAGAGAATGACGAGGATGATAGCTCATCATTATTCAAGAAAGTCCTCTCAACTTACTCCTTTTACATATTTTCTTTTCATTGAGGTGAATGAAAGTTTTTAGTTTAGGGGTGGTGGTTTTAATTATTTTTTTTTTGCGCTCTATGTTAGACAACTAACACCTATGATGAGATTGGTTTTGAATTATTGATAGCTTTGAAAAAATGATGAATTTGTGTTGGTGTGCGTTTGAACCAATTATTGATTTATATTTCACTAGAGAATCCCAACATATTGAGTACCTAACTTTGAGCGTTTCATTATATTTTACTTAGAGAATGTTTTTGTGAGTTAAGAAATCATTATAATCTCATAAGAAATCTAGAACCAATTTGATTGTAGTTCGTGGTGAAATTCTAGGTTGCACTTCACTTAGGACATGGTTCAGGCCGTATTTGGACCGTTTGATCTTTTCAAGCCAACCTGTGCATAATTATTTTCCTAGTCATCCCTGTTGAGCCCAAATAGCCATTTTTTACCACCCATGACGATTTCACAATCTTATAAAAAGTATTCCCTAGTAAACCTATTTACTCATAGTAGTTGGATTTTGTGGAAAAGTACTCGGAGTTATAACAATCTGAGTGGATGTGAGGAGTTTCGGTATAAAAAAATTGTGAATAAGTTTGATTTCATAGCCTCTTGGACTTGAGTGACTAATCTCGTAGCGGTGTCTTAAAACCTAATACCCTAAGACCAACTAATTTGGAAGATATTAGCTGAAAGCTCGTGAAGGAAAAAAAAAAAGCTTAAGGAAATCAAATAAAAAAATGGTTGATCATGGTTGATAATCCAAGAGGTGGAATGATAAGTTTGGGGGTATTAGAAGATAAGTTGAGTAAGCTCGTTGATTCCTAGAATGCATGTGTGACTATGGATAAAGATTGAGCCGAAATAATATCATTTATCCTACCCTAAACCCTAGCCATACATTACAAGCCTACGAAAGTTCTAATGATCTAAAGTGTTGTGGTTTACCTACATTAGTGGAGGGTGACATGAAAAATTGGCTTATGGAGTTCTAATCTATTTATAGATTAATGGATCGCTTTTTATTTTCATATTGCGATGGTTTGGGAGAACCGTCGCACTTAAATGATAATATTGCGACGATTTATGCTAATTGTCGCAATGAATTGTGACATTGCGACGATTTATTAAAACCGTTGCAAATGTTTTTTAGGGGTTACTTAATTTTGTTTTGCTTTTTAACCCCTATTTGTAATGGTTCCATCTAACCGTCGTGAAATGCTTTGAGGGGATATTTAATAAAACGGTGTAGTTTTTATTTTTTTAATCACTATGGCGACGGGGTTGTTAAAAACCATCGTAAAATGAGACTGTAAATATCTATTTTCTCCTTGTTTCCCCCCTAGCAGCTCAATAGACGCGATTGTCCCCAATTTTTGAACGGCGATCTCAGCTTCGTGCTCCTCGTCTTAGCTCAAACCTGGTACGGTGGTTCTCCTCTCCCTTGATCAACCGTGGTAGGTTCCTTCTTCTCCATTATTTTTCTTGATTTCTAGTATTCTTTTTGTGATTTTTCATTTTTTGAGCTTTGCATTTTTATAATTTTCTTGATTTCTAGTATTCATTTTAGGATGATTGTATTTGTTGACCTTACTAACAGATTAAGAGTTTGTGAAAAAAATTCTAGATGCTTGATAGAAAAAATTTCTAGTTTTGAAAAATTATGACTTTGGGTATTGGATAATGTTATGGCTTTGGGTATAAGTATTGAAGCGTGCGTGTAATTAAGGCAACTACCTTAATGTAATTTAACCATATAATTAAGTAATAGAAAGTCAACGTGAGAAAGAAAATGTTAGTACAAAAGGATATATTTTCATTCTTTTAGTTTCTAACTAGGGTTGGTCATTCATTGTCTGTCCACATGACTTAGCTGTTGGCTATAGCTATGGTTTGCAAATGTTCTTGTGTTTAAAGTGATGTTTTGTACATAATTTGGATGTATATGATTTCATCTCTTGTTCTTTGAATTTGTAGTAAGATTGAGATTGTGTTAATTCTTATTATATGTGACAATTTATTTAGGTTAAATTTAGTTCCACTACTATCGTAGTACTCCAACTGATATGGTGCTATGTCACCAAATGTATTAAATGCTTCAACAATCTTTGGCCAAACTCAACTTGCTATTTCTACCAAATAGATGTGAACTAAGAGATGAATGGACTTTTTTAATGCTTTACACTTCGTATTCATATAATATAATGAATTTAAGCTTTTTGTCAAAGATGGAAAGTGACACCGGAATCCATCATAACGACGAAGTTCTCAACGGACAAAGTCTAGAAGAAGTGAACTTAGATCGAGTAGATGTTGATGGTTTGACTTTTGAAGAGATGGCATATGATTATAACAATGATGATGCTAACAACTTTTCTGAATAATGTGATTGAATGTTTGATAAACAAGTATCTTTTTATGTTTTCTTAGTTATAGAATATTTTCTAAGTTATATGTAGTCATACTGATTAACATGTGCAGGATTACACCATGGCCTCGTCGAGACGTCGATCATCACGTTCAGATACTCGATTGGATATTGACTCTCCTACTGAATCTGGAGGATCAAATCCACATCATAATATGAATATGGAAATAGAAGGTTTGTTCGCTCTTATTCAAGTTAATGGAAGTAATAAAATAATGTTTCATTTAATTATCATAATGTTATTCAAAATTTTGTTGAATAGAACCATCTGTGAGGCGTACGAGAGGACGAACACAGTTGACATCTATATGGGTAAGATCAGGCGATGATAGAATACTTGTGACTTTCAATGCCCAAGGTCAGGTCATTGGTGCTAGTGAAGGAAAGTTTGCAAGCTTTTGTGGTACCGTTGCTTGTCGACATAATATTTTACCCATACAATATGATTGGAGGCATGTGTCATGGTATCATAAAGATCAAGCGTGGGAAATAGTGAAGGTATGTTTGATTTTATGTTCATATACATATATACACACATATATATTTAATTAATTATGCATTAATCTTTTGTAGTCAAAATATGCAGTAGAAGAATGTCATAAATTATATGTTTTGACAATGTTAAATGTAAGATGGAAGGATGAGAAGAGCAGAATAAAGAATGAATATATGGTGACATATCAAACGGAGGAAGAAGCATTAGAACATTAGAATGATGCTATTCCCAAAGATAGTTTTGTTGCGATAATTCGTAGATGGTACTCAGAAGAAGGAAATGTATGATTTTTTACTATACATCTATGAATAATTGTATGTGAAATAAATTAAATTTTCTTATCTTTCATAAATATAGAAGCAAGATGAAACTAACAGAAGATTACAGAGCAAACTAAAACACCCTCACACGTCGGCACGTACCAGTATACCAATGAAAAGTGCAAAAATGTAACTTCTAAACTTTATAATTGTTTTAATTAGTTTTATTTTAAGTATATTTAATCATATGTTCTCATTTTATAGATAGAAGAGTTTCAAATAGAGCGCTCAAGAATGGAGCTATTTTTAGCCTCACAATAACATAAAGATGGAACTTATGTAAATGAAGAGACTACAAATGTTGCAGTAATTATAAGTTGTAATATTAATACAAAGTTTTTAAATAGTTATTACATATTTACTCATACTAAGTCTTAATTTTATATTATAAACGAAACTTAAAGAGAGCATGAGTCAACTTCCGGATGGTGATTATGATATAATTTCATCAAACAACTTGCTCTCACAAGTATTGGGTCCAGAGCATCCTGGACGAGTGCGTTCTCGAAATAACTACATCTCAAGTGTTCTCGCATTATCATGGGGAATCGTCCATGCAAGATTCTACCGGTTTATCAACTGAGCTAGAATCCCAATGTGCACAAGTAGCTAAGTTGGATGCTCAATGCGCACGTGTGCCTCAGTTAGAGGCTGAATGTTCAGAGATGCGTGACGAATATGATCAGGTGAGGGCTGAATGTTCAAAGATACGCTCCCAGCTAAGCTTAATTATGAAATTTATGCAAGACTCTCGTAAAGACTAGGGTAACATTTTGTTGTTTAACGTAATTTAATAGTACTTTTGAAATATTTTGTTATTTCAAATTTTCATACTTTGAACTCATTAAATAATTTGTATTGATAATCTTTTATAGTTTTGGGTATCTAATTAATGATTTAGTGCTTTACAATTATACGTTCTGTAAATGTATAGAATGATACTGCTTTGACTATTGTGGAAATATATACCCTACTAAAATTATGTTCATATGCCAGAATTTTTGGGGATTAGCAAAAATAGGAAGGAGCATATAAAATCAGTGTGTTTTTGCGACGGTTCCTATAACCGTCGCAATAAGACTACCTATTTTCCGATGGTTGTATAACCGTCGTTATATATATAATTTGTAACGGTTCTAAAAACCATCACGGTATATTTTATTTAGAGACGGTTGCAAACCGTCGCCAACTATCAGATAATCGTCGCTATAGACTCTCTGTCGCAACGTTCCTCCGACGGTTGTCAAAATTGTCGGTGATATAACCCCGACGGCGGTGATCCCGACGGTTCTCCAACCATCATCGTAGTGATTCTGACGGTTAAAAATCATCGTCGTAGACGTATTTTCTTGTAGTGATTGGGCATGAGACTTATTGGTTAAACTGGACCTGACTCTGATACCAATTGATGGGAACAATGAACCCCACATATCTTCATATTGGTATGATATTCTCCTTTTTGAGTCTAGACTCACATGGCTTTACTTTCGAACTCTACCCAAAGGCCTCATACCAATGGAGATATTGTTCATACTTATAAACTCATGATTTTTCCCACCATTTCTAGCCAATGTGGGACTTTGATCGCACACTTAACAACTATTCATCTTGTTATTTAATCCATGGTCGTGACTGTCAGCCGGCCCGTCATGAAATGTCTTTTTTTTTTGGGCGCATGTACGGTCCAGAATGTGTAGCTTTTTGCCCCCGGACATTTAGACACTACCTTAAGTGTGACGGGTTCTGGCCTTAATTGTGTTGGTTTGTTCCTATTCATTCTACGCTTTATCACTATGTGTGAATGCAATGGACACGGATCTTAACCTTACGTGTAACACGTCACCACGCCCTTCCGAATCGATGCGACACAACAAAATTGAGACAAAAAGTGAAATTATTTATTAAATGATATAGTTAGATCATAAGTCATAAGTGTAAGTTATGAGCTTATAACTTTTTGATAACCGCATGACTAAAAATTAAGGACATCTCAACTAGATTGTCACTCATTCATTTTACCACTTATTTACAAATATTCAAAAAAATTTATAAAGTATATGAAAAATCTAGTTTTAACTTATGCCATTACAATTACTTCGTGCGGGACAAATGTCAAAAATCCCAGCTCGTTATAGGTCTGGAGGTGTGTGTTGGCCGGGCTTGGCATGCAAAAATTCACGTCGATCAGACCCACAGGTGACGTAATTATTGATATCCCCAGGTGAACTTAGTAAACTCAGGTTGCTAATTTCTAATAGACAATTCAAAATTTATATATTTTCTAGTACTTTTTATGTTGGACTCACCTAAACCATTCTAATATATCGATCCTTATTACACTCATTTTCTGCGGTCGATTTGAAATGCCACGCTCCATCGCTATGTTAGATTTGGATCATCTGCGGTTGTAGTTGCTAGTGGCTACGGAGAGAGAGTTGAATTTGGATCGTTCAATCAGATTTGGTCAACCGAGATCGAATGCTTAAAAAATAAAAAACATACGTATTAAAATTCTCCTTACGTTAATAGTTCAAAATAATCTAAACCATTCAGATCTAATCAGATAATTTAGATCAGTTACTGAACTACCCTATCTGCCGCTTGAGTTCAACACTAGAAAATCTCGATTCCTCTCTTCCCTCTCACCATATCAATATTTGTGGCTAAAAATTATGAATTATTTTAGGTATTTCACTCAACTCACATGACACACACTCATGGACCATGGAAATACCATTGATAACTATTTATTAGGGCTTCAGAACTAGCAATTATATAGAAACTTAATACAAAATTAGTCAACAAGTTTCGTAATCATAAAAAATAGTGAAGGTTTATGAGTTCACTAATCAAAAATACATATATTCCTATTATACCATTTTACTATCATTTAGCAAATTTAAAAAAAAATTAGAAACTCCCATAAGTCATAAAGAAACTAAATGTCCCATTTAATGCTTTACTTTTTTTTGAAGTTTTTCTTCTATTTTTATGCTCTCTCTCCCCTCTCTGTCCCCCTCTCTCCCCCCTCTCTCCCCTCTCTCTCTCATTATATATATATATATATAATGAGAGAGAGAGAGAAACAAGGAGAGAGATTGCGGGAGAGAGAGATGTTTTAGCCTGAAAATAATAATTTTCCTGCAATCTCCACTTAAGGCGATGTTCTTCTCTAACTGACAATTTGGATCGAAGACCGTAACGGTGATCTTCATGCACTCCTCCCCCAGATGGGGTCCCTTTTGTTGTTTGAGTCTGAAAAGAACACAAAAAAAGAACACCAAGACGAGGAGAACTGGGGGTGGTATCCTCGTCGAGGAGCCTCCAATGCTTAAGTTAGTCGAGGGTCGATCTCCTAGAGTCCCTCTTTTTTGGGGGAGAATAGGTACACTTATTATGTCGATTGGCCAGGAAGTTTATACCTAAGTCCTCGAGTTGGTGGAAGCGTGTCGAAAAGGGTCTCGGAGGCGTGTAGGAGAAGTTTCATAAAACACGAAGCCTGTCATTGACGGTCGTTTATCGGACAGAATGGATGCGACCTTGACATGAAGTGATAAGAATTTAATGTCGACACGACCCTTTGGAGGCTATCCTGATACTTAGTCATGGAGATTGGACTTGTCGGGTGCTGCTTTCGATAGGCAATGATGACCTTGTGCTCGGAAACTACCTAAGCTCTTTTGTCGAACCCTAGCCTTACTCGTACTTTTTCCTAAGCTCCAGCTTCATGGTGTCTGACCATATGTGGTCATCCTTCTTCCCTTGGAAGTTCCTAAATGATATGTTCCTCAATTGAGGCACGACACGCGTCGCCATGTCGCTCGTGGTTGGAGAAACACCCATAACGGACCTAAAAGGTTGCCCTCAGTCGAGGATCTGAGTGACTTCCACCCAACTAGGTCTTAAGACTTTAATGCTCGATCTCTTCGTTTGAGCTACTCTTGCTCTAGACAATTCCTTCTGATTTGATAGTAGGCGTCCTCTATATGTTAGTCAGACCCTCATGCTTTGGCTAGATCCTTATCTCGTCCGTGAGCTGAGGCGCTCGGCAGTCATCTCTTATCGATATCTAGCTAGGTTTTCTATTCTGGCTAGATCCTTGATCCCGCCTACGAGCATGAGTGCTTGGTAGACATCTCCTGTCGATATTTAGTCAGGCGTGCCTACTCTGACTAGATCCTCGAAGCCTTTTGTGAGCATGAATGCTCGCCATACATCTCTTATCAATATCTATTCAAGTGTGTCTACTCTGGCTAGATACTTGATCCCGTCTATGAGCATGAGTGCTCGACATGCATGTCATGTCATTTTCTAGCCAGGCGTGCCTACTCTATCTAGACCCTTGATCTCGTCTGCGAGTATAAGTGCTCGGCATACATCTCATGTCGATATGTAGCTAGGCGTGCCTATTTTGGCTAGATCATTGATCGTGTCTGTAAGAATGAGTGCTTGGTAGACATCTCCTTTTGATATCTAGCCAAGCAGGAGAGGTGATGATAGCTTTACAGTCGTTCCCACATACGGTGCCAACTGTTTCAGCCCAAAAATTGCCACAGTTTCTTTCTTGTAATCTCCCCTTGAACCGATGTTACTCTCCAACTGATGGTTTTGATCGAAGATCGTAACGATGATCTCTTTGCACTCCTCCCGCAGTGGGGTCCTTTGTATCCTTCAAGTCTGCAAAGAACATAAATAATGAACTCCAAGACGAGGAGAACCGGGGATGATTTCCTCGTCAAAGAGCCTCCGATACTTGAGTTAGTCGATGGTCGATCTCCTAGAGTCCCTCTTTTTTGAGGGAGAATAGACGTACATCTTATGTCACTTGGCCAGGGAGTCTATACCCAAGTCCTCGAGTTGGTGGAAACGTGTTGAAGAAGGCTCTCGAAGGAGTGTGGGGAGAAGGTTCACAAAACACGAAGCATGTTGTCGTCAGTCATTGATTGAATGAAAGGGATGAGACCTTGACATAAAGTGATAAGCATTTAATGTCGGCACGACCATTTGGAGGCTATCCTGATATTTTGTCATGGCGTTTGGACTTGTTGGGTGCTACTTTTGATGGGCAATGATGACCTTATGCTCGGGAACTGTCTGAGCTCTTTTATCAAACCCTAGCCTTACTCCTACTTTTTCCTAAAATCGAGTCTATGGAGCTCGAGCTTCATGGTGTCTAACCAGATGCGATCGGCCTTCTTCTCTTGGAAGTTCCTTAATGACGAGTTCCTCAATTGAGGCATGACATGCTTCGTCATGTCGCTGGTAGTTGGAAAAACACTCAGAACAAGAGATATTTAATGTATGTGTGTGTGTATATATATATATATTTAATGGATATAAATATATGGATAGAGAAAATAGGGATGATTATAAACTTACTTTAAAAAATAAACTTACTTTAAAAAATAAAAAGGTAAATTAGTAACTAATTAAATAAACAAACTATTAAATTTATTAAAATTTCCTATATTAATTATTTTTTCAGAAAAATACTATATTTGATTTTTTTTAAACATTGTGGACAAGGTTGATTTAAAATTGAAAAGTTATCTCAATAATATCAATTCTATATTTATTTGCGCTTTTCTCTCCAACCCAATACGTATTCTGTATTTCTCATAAGATTTTGAAAGTTCAATCCATGTATTTACCTCTAGAAAATAAAAGTTTCTTTTTCAAAATTCCCAAACTATGGGATTCAATCTAGACCGAAAACAACAAAGCCGTCTCATTTCCATCACAAGATTCAAAAGAATAGCCAAAGTTAGAGAAGACCAATAATAATTTTTTTCCCTATTTTTACTTAAATCTCCCTCTAATCGGTCAGTTTCTGTTAGCTTCGATTCTTAACCGCAAACGTGCATTTTACTTAAACAATAACATTCTTTTGGTCCTTTTTTCTCACATTTCTTAAAGCCCTATTCTAGTTTCCTCTCAATTCTTCAAACACTTCAAATTTTTTCTACTATTTTCTTTTCTTTTGGGTAGTGCAAAGAAAAGAGAGAGAAATTAATAATAGTCATTTTGGTTCTTTTTACCTTCATGTTCTTCCTAATTTTCATCTACTTTGTTCAAAATAGGTATAGAAATGGAGAAGAAGGGTACAATATTGATGCAAAAGTATGATCTCGGACGAATGCTCGGAAAAGGGACATTTGCATAATTCTACCATGCTAGAAACATACGGTCCAACCAAAGTGTCGCAATTAAAATCATAAACAAAGAGAAGGTCTCACATGTCGGATTGATCGACCAAATCAAGCGAGAAATCTCCATTATGGATATTGTTAGACATCCGAATGTCGTGCAGCTCTACGAAGTCATGGCAAGCAAGACTAAGATATACTTTGTCATGGAATATGTGAGAGGTGGAGAGCTTTTCAACTGGTTGCCAAAGGAAAGCTCAAAGAAGAAATTGCTAGAAAATATTTCCAACAATTGATTGGGGCCGTCGATTATTGTTATAGCCGCAGAGTCTATCATCGTGACCTGAAGCGTGAAAATCTTCTCCTCGATGAAAATGGTAATCTTAAAGTCTCAGATTTTGGATTAAGCGCATTAAGGGAGTCTAGGAGGTAAGATGGTCTTCTTTATACTACTTGTGGAACTACGACATATGTTGCTCCAGAGGATATTCACAAGAGTAGTTACGATGGTGCTAAGGCCGATATATGGTCACATTGTTCATTCTGTTGGTCGGACACCTTCCGTTTCATGATTCTAATCTCATGAAATTATATAGGAAGATTAGCAAGGGAGAATTCAAGTATCCTCAATGGTTTAATCCCGAGGTTTGTAAGCTTCTCTTAAAAATACTTGATTCCAATCCAAGCACAAGAATTAGTATTGCCAAGATCATAGACAATACTTGGTACAAAAAAGGATTCAAGAAGGTCGAAACAACAATTATCTCTCAAAAGGAAGATGAGATCTTGATTAGCGACGTGAATGCTCCCTTTTCGTCGCCCGAGACGTCAAAGAAAAATTATTCTGAAGAGAACATTGAGTTATCTGAATTCCCCGTGAGACTGTATTGGTTCAACACGTTTGACATAATCTCACGCTCTCCAGGATTCGACTTATCAAGGTTATTCGAGAGCGATGTGAATCAAATACTGCAAGCATGATTCACAACGACGAGATCAGCTTCGATGATCGTATCAAAATTCGAGGAAATAGCATAGACGGGGAGATTTAAGTTGATGAAGAAAGATGGGAAGGTGAAATTGAAGGGTAGCAAGGAAGGGAGAAAGGGACAACTTGCTATAGATGCTGAAATATTTGAGGTAACACCTTCTTTTCATGTGGTTGAAGTGAAGAAAATTGGTGGAGACACATTGGAATATAGGAAATTTTGTAATAAGGAGTTGAGGACTTGTCTTAATGACATTGTTTGGATTTGGGAAGGATGTCTGCAACAACAACCTCAACCGCAAGTAGTATAGGTAGTTCTCCCTCTTTTTCGTTTAAAATTCTCTTCATTTATGGGTCATTGGCGCCAGAGATTTACCACAAGTTGTAGTTCACAGATGCACAGAATACTATATAAGGTGTTCTCTATATCACCTTCTATGTACTTATATAAGCTTGTTTTCTTTTTTGAGCTTGTGTTGTGTATATTGTGTTGATATATTTGAGAAATAAATGATTGGTACATTAAGCAAGCAAAGAAACAACTAGTTTAGTTTCGAAAAAGAAGAAACAGCTAGTTTCAGAAGATATATACGTCGAATATCCAGCAACATAAGAAATATTTCATGGAATTAATTGGTGAATATATTAGGAAAATTACTACAGAGAAGCAAAATAACCAAATTCAAGGGTCGAAATAGTGAACTATATTGATGATGTTTTTACTTAGACTAGTTGTCCAACACGTGCACATAAAATTGTGTAATATTTTGTCAAAAAAGATTATCATGAATATGTATGAATCTATTATTATATACGGTCATAACAAAAATTGATAAGTGTAATAAATTTTATAAACTAATAGGTGAAAAACAGGAGCTTGGATAGATGTGTGAACAACTAAAATGGATGATTAAACTCAGAGATGGAAAAAAAAAAGCTCTCTTGGGTTCAAATATATATACTATTTTTTACTCCTATTTGAAACAATTAAGATCTTGATTAATATATTAAATTTAATTATCTTCTCATTATGTTGTGAATAAAAATTTATTGTTTTATTTCCTTCATATGTATAATTGCTAGGCATTCATGGTACAAAATTTGTTCTTGCTAAGTGGAGGGCTGTTATGAACTTGAAATTGAATTATGTACGCTTAGTTCTCGAGAACTAATAAAGTAGATTGAAATCTTTGATATTGGCAATGAGCTAATAACATTTTTTCATATTGCCACAGTTTCAATGGTGTTCTCCACGTAGTTGTTATTGTCATTCAAAGCTTTTCAAATGTATTTAAATAATTATTTTACAATTATAAACACAATCTCATACTTATTATATTTTTTCCCGATGATATCTTTTGGTATTCGCTATAGAGATCACTTTAGGCTGTTGGTATTTTCCTTTAATTTGTCATATTGGCAATTATTCATACTCCACTTCCATTTTGTGAAGCATTTGGATTGTTGAAATATAATGTATTCATCCTGACTTCACATTTCAACATAATCAATATATATATATATATAATAATTTATGATGTCACTGCATTATAAAGTATAAGAGTTACGTAATATGATATACTCAAGTTATTTCGGTCCTTGACGTTTTAATTCTATGAACATTAGTCCGTCAAATTACAATTTCATAATAGCTTATACCTACACATAGTCTATGTTCATTTTTCCATAATCACGTGGTAAATACATGACCTGCAACACAAAAAAAGTCATTTGGCTCTCTACCTAAAACCACATCCACTTCATCTCATTGTGTTCGTTCATTTGCTTCATTTTCTCTGCTCACCAACTCATCTATCGTTGCACTTGAAACTAGTCGATATAGTCGTGTAGGTCATCCGTTCAACTATTATACAATGTTCTTTCAGAGTCACCTGTAAATTAAAAAACTGTAACTCATGCATTAAGACTATAAATCAAAACCTAATTAACAAAAAAGAGGCAAAAATAATAGAAGTAATTGTTTTAGCAACAATTTGAAACTCATAAAAATGAACAAATGAAAGAAACTATGTCGACGACAAATAATATGAATAAGATAATAATCCTACTCGTGGCATGCCAAAGTGGTTTATCGGCTTTCAGATAGCTTACGTCCTAGCCATAGGATGTCAACTCCTCCATGATCTTAGACAACTTCTTGTTCGTAATCAAGCAGAGGCAAGGGTGTATTTCTTCGGCCCCATTGTTTTGTTTCCACTCCAATTGACCTCTCTTGTTCTCCTCCCCGCTCAAATTGATAGTGCATGTCGTATTCTTAGAGGCGAAAGCACATTTACATTTACATATAAACGGCAACAATAATAGATTCTTGATGTTTCGATGGGAAATCTCTCCAAATTCGTCCAAATTCACCTTATTAGCATTTATTCTAAATACATGATTTTGACATGAATGTGTAAACATATTAATTTAGCTTAAATACTTTTTTTGTTAATTATAAGTATATTTAAACAAATAAACTAATAAACTAAAAGAAATATAAACAAAATTGTGAATAGCAGATAGAAATAGTCCATCTGTGTCATGCGAGGGGTAATTTTGAATTAATCAATTTAGAGTACATGAGTTTAGCTTAACTACATTTTTAATTAATTTTAAAACTAAGGAGTAGGGTTTGGGAAATCAAGAAGTCGGACAACTCGAGAGACATAAATAGAGAATTAATCTGTGTCTTTTTAAAACCAAATAGATTTATTTATAATATGGGTAAATTTGGGATAATATAACTTTGAATGGATTAAATTATTCTAAATTTTGTCACTTTTAACATACACGACAAGATACATGAACTTTAGCAAACAAAATATTGGTCGCTAAAAACCTTAAATTTCATCGGGAAAAGGTTTTATCGCCGAAAATATATTCGCCGTGAACATTGTCGCTTTCACTCCGTCAGCGAAAGCCGTTCGCGACGAAATAAAAAATCCGTTGCGTTAGCCTTTTTGCGACGAAGTCTTCTTCATTGCAACATGATTTTGCGAAAATAGAGGTTGGTCGCCAAAAGCTTTTGAGACCAACATGTTTTTCTTCGCAAAAAACTTTTGCAATGAAACTTTTTCTTCGTCGCCTAAAGTCTTTTGCGATGAAAATATTTTGGTCGCGAAATGATTTTGACAACCAATTTTATTTGGTCGCAAAAAATGTTTCAAGAATATTAATTAAAAATACTAAATTTTTAATTTTCATATACACTTGTCATATATTATCAGAATATTTATCAAACACAATATTTTTCTAAGAAATACATATATTGATCATTTATATATGTAATGTAACAAAGTAGTTCATTACAAAATTTTCAAAATATAATACACTACAAAATATGTCACAAATGTATACAAGAAAGATAATTCAAAAGATAGTATTCAAAGCTTGATTGTTATAACTATAAAACTTAACAAATATTTTGAACCTCACGTTTCTACTGTTGAGTCATCGTCAAGAGGTGGAAAACCATTTTGACAAGCCCAAGCGAATAAGCTTTGTAGTTCTCCAACGACTTAACTTGTTTTTGCAAAACTAAATTTTCAACTCGATTCTTTTTCTTGGAAGATTTGTGTTGGGCTCCACGTCCAAGATCTTTATTTCACTCGAGAACCTCTTCAATTATCTTTTATTCGGTGTAAGGTGTACCATCATCAGCGATAGACTCATTCGTAAAGCACGTATGTATTTCTGTAACATCCAAATGAATCAAATTCAAAAAATATTAAAAAAGCTTCTAGCAGAATCTGATTTAAAGGGATAACCCCCCCCCCCCCAATCTCGCTTTTGCATATTAAAACTAACAATATTATTTTTAGACAAGGAGCATCAATCAGAAAGTATTCAAAAAGTATCTGCAAGCTCAGAACAAAGTGATAACCCCCCCTCTCCACATTGAAACTAACACTATTATCTTAGAGAATGAGAATCAATTAGAAAATATTCAAAAAGTATCTAGCACGCTTAGATACAAAGTGATACCCCCCTCACACACACACATTGAAACTAACACTATTTCCTTAGACAAATTAAAAATATTCAAAAAATATCTAGCACGCTAAGATACAAAGTGATAACCTCCCCCCCCCCCCNACCCCCCCCCCCCCCCACACACACACACACATTGAAACTAACACTATTATCTTAGACAATGAGTATCAATAAAAAGTGTTCAAAAAGCATCTAGCAGAATCAGATACAAAGTGATACCTCTTATATTGAAACTAACACTAATATCTTAGACAATGAGCATTAATCAGAAAGCGTTAAAAAAGAAACTAGCATATCTTTATGGAGCAAGTATCATCCATCATGATATTTTAGAGGGATTACTCATATATCTTTCTTGAGATGTATCATTCTTCCAACCTCTTTTAGCTATGAAATGTGTGTTGTAAAATATTTT
This sequence comes from Datisca glomerata, assembly GCA_003255025.1. NCBI lineage: Eukaryota > Viridiplantae > Streptophyta > Magnoliopsida > Cucurbitales > Datiscaceae > Datisca > Datisca glomerata. The sequence continues at coordinate 2,250,220 of QANY01004580.1, forward strand.
GATTCGAGTAGGTGTTATTCCAGCTGAAGCTTACTATCCAAAATGCACTAAAAGTTGAGTAGTTATTTATTATATACTAAATATTATGAAGAGTAATAAAATAATATTTTGATTTACCTGACAAAATTGATGGTCAAGAACAGATACATTCCCCCCATTATGATTTTATGAAAGTTGTTGATGGTATTGAGCATTGGTTTTTTAGCGTATCTATAATTAATGAGTTTTATGATTGAAATAATTAGTCAAATAATCAAACTCTAATTTTTAAGCTTTGATAATAGGAATTACCATAAACTTCTCCGTCTCCCAAACTGTGCATAATCAATCTCAATCATCTGGTGATACACCCTTATAAGGATGTCATCGTGCTACCATTGGATCTTTAAATTTGTCATAATGACTATGTAACGTGTACTTGTATCCTTTATATGTGTTCGCTGCTTTGTATTTAATCTAATCAAACGTAGTACTACTAGTCGATTCAATGTTAAAATAGACTTGCAATAATCTTTTACTATCAGTCATGCAATAAAGAAAATATAACAGAAAGAGATATATCATTATTGCCTGTAACCTATCAGTTATAACTACCAAGAATTCTAGAGGCACATTGGACCAACTCTCATATTAAAGTGGTACAAATTGTCGTACGAGGGCACCAATCTTATGGTTGGATTTGGTGGTCCACTGTTCAACAGGTTTTTCAACACCAGGAGGAGGGGTATCGATTGGTAATTTTCATATAAGGCTTACTAACCTCTCCAACTCAACCCTTCTTGTTGGCCCACGAACCTTTCTCACACTCCCTGAAGAAGCTGAATCCCCTACAACAAAATAAAGAATATGAAACCATTATAATAAGAACTATTAAAAAGTGTATATACCTATATTACAAAGTGTATATACCTATCTAGGAACCATCTTCATCAGTAGAATATCTTACATCAGGATCTAGATTTGAAATAAGAGTATTTATTCTAGGACACATTAACCTGAATAAAGATAAGTGGTATGAAAGAAGATCCTAAATATTTTATTGGTTACAAAATAAATTAAAGCAAATGTAAGAAGATAGGAACTAATATTTTACACTAACATGTTCACCGTTATTTTAAAATTCAATCTATATCATCATCACTTGGTGTAATAGCCTCTAAATTATCATCATAATTAACCAAAGTTTCATCTTCAATGTCATCATCATCAATAAAATCAATATCTCCAATTTTACAATCTCGTACTTTGATAACATTTTCATCTACTTTAGAAGGTTCCACGTCATGCCTGCGAAATTGCATTATTTTTTAGTCATCTAGATCGACAGATTGGCAAAGTTATTTCAGTAGACCTTATGACTTCATCTTGTTCTATCTCAGGAACATCCCATAAATGTCTATGTTGAACATTTTGCACCACTTTCCAATTGACTCCAATTTTACAATCATCAACCTAAAAGACTTGTTGTGCTTAAGATGCAAGAATAAAAGTCTCACATTCATACCAAGTTTGGCTCACATTTATACAGGTGAAGCCAATATATCTCTTCACTCTATTTCTTTTTGCATATGTTCCAAACCGTTCACATTTAAATAATATAACTTTTCTTTCTCGTGCATACTCATCTCAATCACTTCTTTTAACCTAGTCTCTTCACCATCATGTTCACCTAGCAATACTAAGTCATTATTTTGCGCTGTCTGATGATGAACATGATCAATATTGTGGTATCGAACACCATTGAAAATACAACCTGAATATGACTTGACATGATTATCTGGACCAAATGTTAAAGCATACAAATCATTTGTGGCTTCTAATGACCACTGACGGTGCAACTCAATGATCTAATAAAAATAACAAAAGTATTAGTTACTTCCAAAATAATTGTAATGACATATATTTAGTCAAATATATAGACATACCTAATATCTAGACCATTTAGGAAATTTTCTTCAATGTTTTGAACTTAAGTCAACCCGACTAACTCTGTTTAATTCTCTCATGTGCGCTCTGTACATATTAATCATTTTATTTTAATGACTTGGGGCTGTTGACCCAATTATTCTAGAATTAATTTTGATGATAACAATCATCAAGATATTATAATATGTTTAAATCAAGTATACATGGATAAAATGATGTTTGAGATGGATGCGTAAAAAGCTTGAAGACAAATGGGCATGAAGAAATTAAGTTTATATAATTTTTTGTAATAGAAACTCATTTGGGTTGAATTAATTTCTCTAGGCTCAAGAATGATGTCCAGCACACCTAGCCCAAAAGAAGCCCAAAATATTGTCCTAAAATAAGCCCAGCAAAAATGCGTGAATAGCCCGATGAAAAATTCAAGTAAAATTGATTTTAGGGGCCAAACCGATTTACATAGAAGGCAAATTTTTGCCAATACTGTACAAAGTGGATCAATCGGTTGAAACTGGACAGTCTGATTTATATAGTAGGAATGTTTTCCTATGAACTGTTGAAACCAAATGGACTGGTTGAAATCAGACAGACCAGTTTTCCATTTTGGGAATAATCCCCCAAATTGTGCAGCGGTCCTTCCAAGTTCTCAAACCGATTTGGACCGGTCCCATTTGCATTTTCCCTATAAAAGCCCTCCCCCATTCGATTCACATAACTTCCAATACATTTCTCTCAATTCTCTCTATTATTTTCTCATATCCCTATTCGATATTCTTGAGCTTAAAGTTGTTATATCTTCTTAAGTGCGGACATTAGCTGTGAGAAAAGAAAAAATATTGTGAGAGAATTACTGTGAGCTTTCCTGTAAGAGATTCGAACATCTCAAAGTGCTAATTGTCAAGGTTCGTTTGGTACCACAAACCAACAAGAGTTGTAAAGGTTTGGTCTTCACGCATAAGAAGATCGTTAGGAAGAAATCTTAAGGGGGCTCCTTGAAGCGTGGATGTAGGGATATGATTTCCCGAACCACGTAAAAACTAATGAGTCTCCTCTCTTACCCTACTCTTTTTAATTTCTGTATATTTCATTTCTTGCACAATCATATCGCTATATTATTATTTTTATTTTTACACTAAATTTAAAATTGTGCTTCTCTTCTTAGTTAATTGAGTTGTTATCATTTTTAGTTGCGTTATATTTCAAATTTGTGCACATTCACCCAATTCACCCATCTCTTGGGTATTTACACCGATCCTTTAGTTAGTATCAGAGCAAGGTTAACACTACTTAAAAGAGTTCACCTTCTTGAGTAAAATGGCAACCATGAGTGGATCTGTTGTTGAAGTTCAATCTACTACTAGACCACCTTTCTTTAATAGTAATAATTATGATTATTGGAAAGCTCGCATGAGAATATGTTATAGAAATCGTTCGCATGTTCCATACAAACCCATAGAAGGTAAGAATGTTGCTAAAGTTAGTAGTGAATGGAATGACGAAGATAAAATTTTTTTTATGTTAAATGCTAAAGCTATGAATGTGTTATACTGTGCCCTAGATAAAAATGAGTTTAATAAAATATCTACTTGTGAATCTGCTATATCAATATAGCATATGATTGAAGTTATGCATGAGGGTACTAACCAAGTTAAAGAATCTAAGATAAGCATGCTTGTGCATAATTATGAATTGTTTGAAATGAAAAATGATGAATTTGTTCATGACATGTTTACTCAATTTACTGATATTATTAATGGTCTCAAATGTCTTGGAAAAAACTTATTCTAACATGGAAATGGTAAGGAAAGTCCTTACATGTTTACCTAAGAATTAGGACGCTAATTCAAGAAAAGATGGCAAGAAAGTTTTGTGAGACGTACTCACATGCTATGAATGCAAGAAAGTTGGACATATCAAGGCCGATTGTCCAAACTTAGCCAATGCTCCTAACAAATTTTAACAAAGAGCATTCAAAGCAACTTGGGATGAGACCGACAAAAGTGATTAAAGAGGATGAATATGAAGTAGAAAACATGTGTTTCATGGCTTTAGAAGACGAGGTAGGTTCTTCTAAACCAATTTTAAATAGTAAGCCTAGCTATGATGATCTTGAATTAGCTTTTGAAGAACTTTTTGGAGAATTTGAAAAACTGCAAATGAAAAACAAAATTATGAAAAATGGATTGACAAAACTCCAAGAAGAAAATGAATTTTTGAAAAATGAAAATTTGACAATCAAAGCTACTCTACATGTGATAAATATAGATATCGTCAAAAGTCAAAAGAAAGAAAAATATTTGAACATGACACTTCAAAAGTTTACAATGGTAGCAATAATTTGAACAAGCTTTTTGGAAATCAAAGGTATGCCTCCGATAAAAGAGGATTAGGATATACCTCTTTTCAAAATCAAGGAAATAAAATTGTTTTTGTAAAACCTAACAAACTCACACTCACACACATCGACCTTTTATAGCTTGTCATTACTGTGGGATTAGAAGGCATAAGTGTCCATCATGTTTTCGTAAAAGATAAGACATGTGGACTCCACTGTACACTAACCATCAAGGACCCAAAAGATTTGGGTACCAAAAACTGATTATTTTATGTGAATTTGTCAGTTGAGCATGATCCATACACTATAAAGAGCTATGCTGCTGGTACATCCATTACTTTGGATGATATGATGTTTAGTCACATTTTCGGGATACAGTGTTCTAGACTAGCCTTTTATCATACATTGAGTTGTCCTCAAGTTGAAAGTTTTGTTCCGTTAGAGGTTGTGGGACTAGTATGTGATAGACGTACTATTCAAACTGTGTTTCGCCCTTTGATTGGTCAGCTGTCTGTTGAAGCAAAAATTCTTCACCATATTATTTCACACACTTTTCTCCCTCGAGATTTTCATAGAGATGAGGTAAATTATTTTGATGTTTATCTTATTTCAAAGATTTTAAGGGGAGAATGTAAATATTTGCTACTTGATGTTGAGGTACATGGAAAATGTTGTTCATAATGTTCAACGGTCTCTTCCTTATGGAATGTGGCTTACAAATTTTTTTGAGCATTTTGGTATTGATCTAAGTGAGGAGGATTTTATTGAGTTGAAAAACTCTGATCTCGAAACGAAACAGTCGTTACGAAAGACGCATATAGAGAAGATTAACAGATTGTGGGTAAAGATAAATCAAGCTGCTAATCAAGATCTTGATCCTCCTCCCATTACTATTCCTCATACCAAGTTTATCCTTGATGATTTTTTGGTTGACAATGCTCCTCATGACCTGCCTTATCCTTCGTACCCTACCTCCACTGATCCAAGAGTATCGTCCCGCGCCTCAGGAGCTGACATGCATACATTTAAGCAGTTGCATCACAAAATTGATGCTCTTACTGCACAACAGAATGAAATATGCCATGATTTGACTCAGTTACGTCAAGAACAACTTACTCACTACATGCCCATCATGCATGCCTTGCATAGTTCTCCACCTCCTTCGAGCGATGCATATCCATATTCATCTTGTGTTCTATTTTTTTTTATAATGACAAAGGGGGAGAAAGACTTATGGTTTATATCATGTCCATTCTCTCTTATTTCCTTTATGCTATTTTTTTCATGGCATGTAAGGGCGAGAATGTATTTAGGGAGTGTAATCTTAATTCTACTACATATGTTTTAGTGGATGTCTTTCATTATTTACATGTCTATTACATTTTTTACATGCTTTATTACACTCGAGTAATAAATTTTGATGATAGAAAATCTTTAAGATATTACTAAATATGTTTAAATCAAGTGTAGAGGGATAAAATGATGTTGAGATGGATGCATTGAAAGCTTGAAGAAAAATGGGTGTGAAGAAATTAAGTTAATATATTTTTTTGTAGTAGGAACTCATTTGGGTTGAATTAATATCTCTAGGCTCAAGAATACTGTCCAGCACACCTAGCCCAAAAGAAGCCCAAAATACTGTCCTAAAATAGGCCCAGCAAAAATGCTCGAACAGCCCAATGAAAATTTCAAGTAAAATTGATTTTATGGGCCAAACCGGAAGGAGTCGTTTACACAGTAGGTAACTTTTTGCCAGTACTGTACAAACCGGATCCACAGATTGAAACTAAATAGTCTAGTTTACATAGTTGCAACCAGATGGATCGATTTTTCATTTTGGGAATAATCCCCAAAATTCTGCAGCAGTCCTTCCGGTTTCTCAAACTTGTTTGGACCGAACCCAGATGCATTTTTCGCTATAAAAGTCATCTCTCTCCCCCATTCAATTCACACAACTTCCAATACAATTTTCTCTACTATTTCTCACATTCCTATTTGATATTCTTGAGCTTAGAGTTGTTATATCTTCCTGAGTGAGGACATTAGTTGTGAAAAAATAAAAAATATTGTGAGATAATTACTGTGAGCTTTCTGTAAGAGATTCAAAGATCTCGAAGTACTGATTGTCAAGGTTCGTTTGGAACCACAAACCAACAAGAGTGGTAAAGGTTTGGTCTTCACCCGTAAGAAGATCGTTAGGAAGAAATCTTCAAGGGGGCTCCATGAAGCGTGGACATAAGGATAAGCTTTCTCGAATCAGATAAAGACTCGTGTGTTATCTCTCTTACCCTACTCTTTTTAATTTCTGCATATTTCATTTATTGCACAATCATATTGTTTTATTATTTTTTTATTTTTACGACAAATTTATAATTGTACTTCTCTTCTTAATTAATTGAGTTGTTATCATTTTTAATTGCATTATATTTTAAATCTGTACACATTCACCCAATTCACCCCCTGGTCGTTTATACTAATCCTTCAGTGACACTAAAAACAACCATTGAAAATTAGACTTAATAATGTTATTGATTTACTTACACTAAGTAAGGTTGTATAGCTCATCGTAATTATTCAGCACATACCATTGGGCAATCTCTAATTCTTTTCTAGAAAGTTTAACTATTTTCTTACCACCAAATAGCCACGATCGTTGAATGAAGACTGCTACTGACCCTTCATTTAGTTTTTCAAAGTACTCATCATCATTCCTCTTATTCTACGTGAATTTGGTTTTAACACCACGGGGTTACGATGAGCAAAAAGTCAACAACTCATTAACGACGCATGCTTCTACAATTGAACCCTATGGATGAGCTTTGTTTCTAACATATTATTTAAGTGTACGCAAACTCCTTTCATATGACACCAATTACATTATACACAAAATATTTGATGGATTAGTAAAGGAAAAGTTGAGAAAGATACCTTTCAATTGGTACATCCAACTTCCAAATGTACAATAACATTAAAGAAATCTGAGGGACATACCCTATCTAACTTACACATGATTAAACTTATTCCTTTTCCAAGAAGGTCCAAGTCCTTAGTATTTAGTGTTTTCGATCACAATTCTTTGAAGTAGTTATACAACTCAACCAAAGTAGTGCACACATCCTTACGCAAGAAACCACAAATCCCAACTAGTAAAAGTCTTTACAGTAAAACATGGCAATCATTACTTTTCAATCTCGAAACCTTACGCTCAGCTTGGTTGATACATCATGATATGTTTGATGTGAGGCCATCTGGAAGCTTGACTGACTTTAAGAAAGCACAAAATGTTTTTCTCTCCTTTACTGTCAATGTGTAATACATAGGTGGTTTAAAATATTTTTTCCCTTTCTGTTCAAGGTGTAGCTCTTTTCTTATATTCATGTCGCCTAGGTCCAATTGAGCTTTGTAAGTTTCTTTTGTTTTGCCTTCTATATTCAACAATATATCTAATATATCATTGTAATTATTTTTCTCAATATGTAAACAGGACATGCCAAGTACCCTTTCATGCTCCAACTAGAAAAATCTCCTTACGCTGGAGAGTCATTTATTATCCATAACACAGTAGCATGCATAGAAAAATATCTCCCAAAAGTGACATCAAATGTTTGCACCACATCCCACAATCGTTTTAACTCATCTATCAATGACAACAAATACACATCAATGTCTTATCGGGTGACCTTGACCAGAAATAAGTAACGACATTATAATGAATGGTTATTTCATACACTTCCATGGAGGAAGGTTATATGACTGGCCACATGCTATATGAGTTGCTCATATGACTGGCCACATGCTATATGAATTGCTCATATTCATGAATGGATTAAATCCATCTATTGTAAGTCCTAATCTTACATTTCGAGTTTCTTTAATCAAACCAACTATATTATTGCTTATCAAAATCCTTCCAACCCTTTGAACAGCAGTTTGTCTCAATACACCTTCAATGTTGACACGTTTCTCCTTGTGTCATCTCATATTGGACATGTGTATTTCACCTTGAACAATCTCTGAAGTTTGGTAACAGGAAATTGACGCAAAACTTTTTGGGGAACTTTCTTACACTTCTCATCATCCATTTTATATCTTGGTTCACCACATTTAAGGAATTTGTCTTTTCCTTCATTCTCCTTCCAAAAATAAATCATAATCATATTTACAAGAATGAATAATATCATATTCTAACCCTAAATTTCTCAATTTGTTTGGTTTCATAGTAAGAGTCTAGAATCTTTTAGCCTTCTGGATAAGAACCATTTAAAACTTCAAGTAATTGATCAAATGAGTTATTTCTCCAATGATTAAGCACTTTGATATGCATTAACTTCATAATAAAAGATAGTGAAGAATATTTTGGACTACTAGGATAAAGTTCTTCTTCCGCGTCACTAAACAAATCATTAAATGTATCTAGTCTCTATATTTAGATTTATTCTATCAATATTATCCTCTCCAACTCGTTCACCATTCATCTCCATCCCACCAAAATCACACACGTTATCTAACATTTTTCTCATCTCATCACCATCATCATCACCACCACCAAGGTGAGAAGTAGTACTATTCATCTGCATAATGATAATTATTATTATTATTATTTTTGTTGTTGTTGTTGTTGTTGTTGTTGTTGTTGTTGTTGTTGTTGTTATTGTTGTTGTTTTTGTTGTTGTTCTTATTATTATTCTTATTGTTGTTGTTGTTGTTGTTATTGTTGTTGTTGTTGTTGTTGTTATTGTTGTTGTTGTTGTTGTTGTTGTTGTTGTTGTTATAGTTGATGCTAATACTTTGACGGCGAATGCTGATTTTGATGTTAGCTTTTGTTGTTTTTTAACAAGCAAGTTAGTTTTATTGATGTTAGACATACTTGACCCAGGCTGCTTTACTAGCTTTTCTCATTGTCTTTCTTCTTTTTGTTTTTTGCTGTAGGCTTATAAAAATGCTTAAGCAACCCAAGAAATCTTGTCTATTCTCATGAACTGTCCAGATATTGATGTTGGCCCAAAACTGTCCAAGGCATTAACAGTGCTCGGATGGACAGGGTGACCTGGACAATGGCCTTGGGTCTGACGTTATATTTTTGCAGCAAATCTTCACAGCATTTGATTCTGGATTATGATTATACATTTATCATGCCGTATTGTAAAAGTGAAACAATAAGAGTTAGTGATGTAGGTGATTCTTGGGAGCTTAATTTGGTGTGTAGGGGTGGTTTGTGTTGTAGAAAATATTAAGTGTTAACTTATTGACTTTTTAGTCAGATTCAACCTAGTGGATGTCTAATTTTTGTTGAATGTGGTCTCTACTTGTAGGAGGCCAAGTTAAATTTTGTTTACTTTAGTTGAAATTTGAATTTCTTTTGAAACAGGGTGAGGCCTTTGTTCCTGACATTATAGTGAGGGTTGGTACTCAAGTTGCTATAGAGATGGTGTCCAGGCTCTCATAGGTGAAGATCGTAGGATAAAGTATATTGGTTTTGTGTTTAATTTTATCCAAGTTATAAATTATTTCGAGGCTACCCTTTTTATTTATTGAAACAAGTGTTGCTTGTATATTTTAACGATAAGTTATTTAGTTTTTAAGTTTTATTTATTTATAAGTTGATCGAATGAGTAATGTAATACTTTGTTGAAATGGTATATATTAAACTATTGATGTTAAATTATAATATTGATGCTCTTTATGCTCCTTAATATGTCATTTTGAAAGTATGTAAAATGAATAATTGACTAGCAATGAATCTTATGGTATCTCATTTTAAAGATACAAAAATTACATTCACAAGAATGAAAAACACCTTCAACAGGTGTTCGAAACCCTATTAAATAACCTTCTGCAGGAGTTGAAAAATCTTGTAAAAAATGAGAGACCATAGGGTTCTTCACAGGAGGCGTTGCGTCTCGCGAAAAACGTGGACTTCTAATATGAGGGGTTATCACAGGCACCACGAGAACTCTATGGAATACTTTTCACAGGGATTTTTGTCTTTTGCAGAATGTCATATTTCTTGTAGTGATTATTTGTTCTTTTTTAAATTGCCAAAAGTTATGAAATAGGAAGTGTTACAAATAATTAAATTTAAGCAAATTCTAATTAATGAGAGAGTGAAGAGATCGAATAATTGAGAGAGAATATGAGTATGAAAGGACTTATTTAGGCATTTAATTAAGTTTAAAAATGATGATTAAGTTAGGAAGAGAACATGAAGAGGAAATAAAAAAACTCTTCAATAATTCTTTTAAGTTTTATATTTTGCTAGTAGTCCATTTCCAATTTTTTATTTAACTTGATTTTTTGTAATTTAGACTTGCGGTATTTTAATATATTACTTGAACTTGATCATTTATGTTTTAAACTATTAAATTTTCTATATACATAGACGTATTTTGACATATATACGTTTATGAAATTTTCAATAATTTTTAATCTATTTCAAATAAAACATCATATAATATTTTTTACAATATTTGTTAAGTAAATACATATTTAATTAAATTACTTACTTTAAAAATTATTTAGTTAAATCTCAACGTAATTTAAGGATAATTTATTATATACAATGGTACTAAATATATTAATATATTAATAGCTCATTAATTATTTTATTGTTCTATTTTCAACTAATAATTAATAATAATATGATAAAATAGGAATTAATTTATGGAGCGTGATTTTAGAATTTAATTAATTTGGTTGAATAAATATGTCTAAAATATTTCTCCTGCCAAGCCCTATTTATAAGTTGTAGTGATGATCTACTCGTAAAGTCTATCACCATTTTCATTTTTTGACCTAAGAATTTCAGTTAAGAAGACGATGACTTGGCTATAGGCAAAGAGTAATCAAAACTGAAACAGTTATACGTTATTGAAGAGATGGGAAACTGTTATATGGAACATATTAATTCAGGCAAGATTACTTAATTGATATCAGATAGCATGTAGTTAGCAATAGGATTACACATGGATATGTGGAGAGATCCTTTTCTTTCTAAAGCAACTACATGGTACACAACACTATAGGTCTTTAATCAACCTAGATTTCAAAATTTTTTAGTATAGGATAGTTTATAAATCTTGTAATTTGATTGATTAATATTAGATAAACATGAAATAGAGAAATATACCTAAAGGTTAGCCATCGAATAAATATTTCATTAGGTTGTTTTCACGTTCGTATAATACTCATTAAATGAACAATTGTGATTCGAGAGTCTTGATGAAGAACTATTAAGATAATAACATAAACTTTCTCATTTAGCTATGATTTTTGATGGTTTGCATCATTTCATTTTTCACTAAATTGCAAATTTTGCGTGTATCATATAGCAAAAATACTAATGAGAACTATAATTCAACACTCATGTATCACAATATAAATGGCTAGAATTCTAGCTAATACAAATTTGTAGCTTGAAAAAAATAAGATCTTTAGTAAAACTTAAATCCTAAATATATCAATCTTAACAACATAAAATCCTGAAATCTCAACATAAAATGAAATTCAGATCATCAAATAAAAATGCTAACAATCTAGCTAAAGTGCGCGAATGGACAAAAAATCTAGATGCATGCAACTTAGAAATGCATCATAGCATGAGAACCAAGTCTAGCGGTAAGAGCTGTTTAAAACGTTAATTTACATACGAAGTGTCTCAGTTTTATTGCCTGACATGAACATGGCAACTTGTTGAGAAGCAATGAATTAGAAGCAAAAAGCTATTTAATTAATTATTGTGACCAAATTGGTTGTCTCTCATTGATTTTATCATGAAGACAGGACCATTAGGAAATTAGGGGGCTGAGGAAGACATTTGAGCAATGTTATATATACCTTTCGAGTCCTTATAGTACTACCAATATTTGCTAGGAGTATGTGGTCACCCCTCTAACACACCAAATATAACAAGAATGCCAATTTATGCATGTTACATAAATTTGCCATTGTGGAAAAACCATTTTTAAGTTGATTAATGTATATTTGGTAATTATTTTCTCAAAGCCTTTTCTTGTATATAAAATAGTGACGTTTGCTTTAATGTAAAAGATATGTTTCTGGTGCTTTTAGATTTTAGGGATTTTCTTTTTCTGTCACAGGATACAAAAATATATAGTGTCGTAGTTGTTATGGGAAAAAATTTAAACCTCCTCAGATACTATCATGCATTAAAAATTATGTTCTATTCAGATAAAATTGTACAAATTTCAGGTTATAAAATCAAGTCCATATCTTACTTAGATAATCACAACGCGATAAAAAAACGAAAGAACAGCAGCAGTTCATGCTTTCACACTAAAAAGTTGACTTACATTAAAGGAAAGTTTTACATAATAGACAACTTTAAGGGAGTGTTTTAAAAAAATAGTACGTTTTCAATATATTTAGGTAAATAGTAAGTTTTTTAATTAACCAATAATTTTGGACTAAATTAACCCTCATGTATATAAAACATGTTAAATATTTTCCCGGGTATATCATTGGTATATAGTTGATATACCTAATAGAGAAGTGCTAAAAATTAGGAAGTAATTAATTGACGTTATTTAAAAATCAAACATTATATAACTGTTTTTAAGAATCTCGACCACACCGATCAAAATCTCTTGAAAATCACTAAATACAGTAACTTCCCTTCGATCAATTATTTTCAAAATAAAAAAAACTAATCAATCTAAATTAAATCTATCAAAAACAATAATAAACACTTCCATCACATATGAAAGTTTATTTTGATATTAATAATAAAAAAATAATTCTTAAATTATATCAGTGATAATACTAATACAACTCCATCAACAAATATTATTTAAAAAATCTTTCAAAAAATTGATAGATAATGCGTGTTTTTTAAGGTACTCGAATATATCAAACGTATATAGATGATATATTGATTTCAATAATAATACAATTATGGGTGTAACTAATTCTTAACTTTTTAAATCATATTTGTCATAACCGTAAATTAAGTAACCAAAAATTTAAAAAAAAAAACCTAAATCCTGAAGCCATTAACACCATCAACCAAAACTAAAAGAAAACTAGAATAAATCATTGATTATCATTAATTTAATTAAAAAAAAATAATGATTAAATTAAAAGATAATAAATTATCAAATATTTAATTAAATACAGGGACCCCACTAAATCTGGTTATGAAATCTGTGAATTGAAGTTTAAAATTGTCAACTACAAATTCAATAACAACTTATTGATGACTTGGCACTAAAAATCTATTATTTAACTTACCAGAATTACAATCAATCATTGAAACTAGAATATTTTTCTATCAGAATTAGCTTAAAAAGAAAGAAACTAGAATCAATCATTGATTATCATCTAATTTAATTAAAAATAGAAATAAATAATAACATTTGAATTGAAAGACAACTAATTCCAGAGTATTTAATTACATGCAAGGACCCGCAAATCTGATTATGAAATCTGTAAATCAAATGTCAAAATCGTCAACTACAAATTCATCAACAATTTATTGATAACATGACATTAAAAATCCGATATTTACCTATAATTTGAAAAAATCTATTATTTTTTAAATTAGCTTTTAAAACTTATCTATTTGGTACAATTACTTTACATTAAATGAACAATCATGAGGTTTTAGAAGTGTATTTCCTTCACTAAGTATCTCGGTCGTTGGCTACATGCAAGATGACACATATAACACACGTCCATACAATAGCTCCGTAGCTTGGTAAAAAAATATTGAATGGTCAACACTTGTTCTTCATGTACACAACATCGTGCCACAACTTGCTCCTCATGCCTCTATAAATACCAACAAAGGTAAATTGTCAAAGGTAATTTGATTTCTCTGAACAAAGTACTAAATACTTTATATTACAATGCGGTCAAATACTAATTTGACCATTAAAGGCTCTTTAATAAGGCCTCACCGATTTTGTAGTACTCATCTCAAAGTTACCTTATAAGATACTAGCTCAGATTCAGAATATCACAACTATTCGAGATTGGGACTTCTACAGTAGTTAGAATGGCTTCTCAAGAAACATGACCATTTTTTAAAGTGCAGAAGTATAAGTGCTAGCTTTTCTAATGGAAAATTATAATGAATGAGCTAATTTTTAAATGATTTTACTATTTGGCCTAAAATAATTAGGTTTGTAGTTATAGTCGAATTTAAGAAAATTTCTCTTCTCTGTCTCTTTCCTATCTCTCTCGCACTCTCTATTTTTCTCTATCACACTCATTCCCTCTTTCTCTGTCTCTCCAGCGCTCTTTCCATTTCTCTCTATCACCCTCTTTCTTATGACTTTGGGGAGCAAAAGGAATCGTCGAACCTCTAATGTAGAATTCACAAGAGAGACAGATTTCTATTACAAATCATAATTACGTTTAGGGGTTGCGATTCAAAAATTAGGGGTTGTGTTAAGAGGTTGCGATTCAGAAATTAGGGGTTTCATTTAGGGGTTCCAATTCACCTTGCTCGTCTTCTGTAAATAGGGGTTGTGAGTTAGAAACTTCTCTCTAAAACTAGGTCAGATCGACGAGAAAAAAGTAGGATGATTCAGAAATCTCTCTACAATAGATGATAGTATATTAAAATATCAGTATAATTTAGAGAGTAATGACAAGGGATGATAGCAATTAACCCTTTTGAAAATAAAATTTCACGAATGTATTACCCAATATGTTCGCACACAAAATTAGAAAATTTCAACTCTTAAATTATTTTAGAGAAAAACTGGTTTTGAGAGCAAAGCTCTCTTCTTCTTCCTCCCTCTTCCCTAAATCATTCTTCTTTTTATTTCACCGTTAAATAGTAGGCGGGAACACTATTTAATTGTTGCCAATAATTTATTGTTTGGGAATTTTTCCTCTTTACTCAATTTATCTACTTAATCAAACTGTTCACCACATGTTATGGCTGGTTATTGCTTTAATTGTTGCTTAATTGCTTACCTAAACAATTGTTTTTATCTAATATCACTCTCCACCCAAGTGGCTGGTTATTCTAATAATTGATGATTTCTATGTATTATTTTCTTATCTAATATGTGAATGTGCTTTGACAAATGCTGACGTATCAGTTTCTATTTGGTTAGCTTCAGGCACCATAATAAGACTTCTTAGATACATAAATCCTGAGAGTAGGGTGGTTGTAGGGGCAAAGTGCGAAGAGAAAACTTGGTAGGAGAAAAAAAAGTAGGGTGATTCAGAAATCTCTCTACAATATACAATAGTATATTAAAATATATTAGTATAATTTGGAGAGTGATGACAAGGGATGATAGCGATTAACCCTTTTGGAAAGAAAATTTTATGAATGGATTACCCAATTTGTTCGCACACAAAAATAGAAAATTTTAACTTTTGAACTATTTGAGAGAAAAACTAGTTTTGAGAGCAAAGTTCTCTTCTTCTTCCTCCCTCTTCTGTAAATCTTTCTTCTTTTTCTTTCACTGTTAAATAGTGGGCGGGAGCACTATTTAAATGTTGCCAATAATTTACTGTTTGAAGATATTTACTATTTATTTGATTTATTTACTTAGTTAAACTGTTGCCAATAATTTACTGTTTGAATATATTTACTATTTATTTGATTTATCTGCTTAATTACTTTTATCTAATATCACTCTCCGCCCAAGTGGCTGGTTATTCTTATAATTGATGATTCTCTGTCTTACTTGTTTATCTAATATGTGAATCTGTTTTGACAGAGGCTGACGTATCAGCTTCTATTTGATTAGCTTCAGGCACCAGAATAAGACATCTTAGATACGTAAATCCTGAGGGTATGGTGGTTGTAGGGGCAAAGTGGTGAAGAAAAAACCTGGTAGGAGTTTGTTGAAGTCACAAAAAATTAGTAACCCAAATACAGTATGAAATTCACAATCTAAGAATCATTTAGTTATTTGAGCCATGAATAGGTTATTTAGAAGTAATTCTTCTAGTAGTAATAGGTCTACGATAACTTCAATACCTGACATAATAAAGGAAGAATATTTTGAATTAACAGATGATCAAGTAGATCATAGGGTATGGAATATACCCAGAGTCCCTAATAAAAATATTTTTAAATCAACATGGTCTGTTATTTCCTTCGAGCCTCTTCATCATGTCAAGACAATTGAAAAAATATATGCGCTAAGGAAAGAGTATGAAAATTGTCAATTACTTTCTCACAATGAGATTTCTTAGCTAAGTTAGACGATGGAAATGACAAACAAAGTAAAGAGAGTTCACTTGCATATTCGAGCAGTAACAAATTAAATGAAATTCCAAGACCATAATATAAAGCATTTTAACCAATAACTTACAAAAGTTTACTATATTTCAAAAAGACTTTTACCTCATAATCCGGAATCGGTTAATTGCAAGCATTATAGCGGAAACATTCCAGATGCCAAATAAAACCCAAGCAACTTAAAAATCATCCATGACCAATCTCAGTGTTGCAGCCAGCACATGCCCTTTCAGAGTTATTCCACCATGTATTCATGATGCTACATAATACTAGGTAGTACAAGTTCATTTTATGTCTTAGAAAGGTACCTCTTCTTCAAGGCAATGGTATTATTATTATAAGGAAGCAATAGACCATGAGAGATGCAAGATTTACAAACTTTAATGATAGTATTTTAGAATTAATTGAATCATCACTCTGTAATGGTCCAATCCATTTTTATTGTTTTCCAGATTTATCTGTTAGCTTAGCAGACCCTCATGTTCTAAATCTTTGACTTTAAATATTAAAACTAGTGGTTACATGTCCTAGAAGGTACCCAACCCCAAGCTTTAAATTTTAAAATACATTACAAAGTCACTAAAACAAATAAGAATTTTCAAGCCATCAATAGGAGTCCAACGAATCAAACCCTATTGATCCAATCTAGCCAAAGTAATACCAATATTAGAGTTCATATGGTCTGATATTACTTTGTCCTCAAATTGGCTTTTAACCAATGAAAGTAAACCTGCTCCAATTCGAAGACCGATTGAAGACGTAGATTACATCCAGCAGTACATGGATGGTACTCTTAAAATTAACTTCCAATCATCTTCCAGTTCTAATCCTCAAATTAGGGAGTATAACTACTCTAGTAACCCTAGGAATTCCTTTTTTGGATCATCCATTAATAATGATCAAGATCTTAGGATCCAATAATTAGAAAAAGAATTAAAAAGTTTAAAAATTACAAATTTAAGACTTAAAGGCATAACCACAAGTTCTTAAATTAGCCAGCCATTATTTGATAATAAATCTGAACAATCTGACGAAGTTGAAGCACCCACCGAATCGGATTTCCAAGGAAACCTTCATTCTGTTAATCCTTAACTCTTAGTCTTGAATATAGGTACCCTAAGTCAAGAATATAAACCAGATTGAGAAAGGATAACCCAACACAATGATCACCCAACCAATCTTGATAGACACAATAATTTCAAAAAAATATAATATGGACCAAATAAGAATCATACTTGTTGAATGGAAGACAATCATGCAAGAATTTAGAGTTGATATGTTTTTCCTTGATTATATCGAGGATATTTACAAGAAAAATATCAAAGTAATTTTAAATATAAATGGGTCAAGGAAGACTCCAGTATAGCGTAAGCCAGTCATCCTCCTCCTGAGAAAATTATGATTAATCATAAAAAAAAATTTGATCATTGCTTCTCTTTTCAAGGTTACAAATGAAGAACCAAGTAAAAAGGTAGTCAAACAACTCAATTACACCAATCAGAGTCAAATTACGATAGGTAAATAATTAGACAAAATTGAGACTAAGGTTGATGATCTTCATAAACCTAAAACTAATGAAACTGTGAAAGAAAAACTTTTAATTAATCTTTTAGATAAAATCACTTTGAATATTGTTCCCATTAATAAACAGATTGATAAAATGCTTAAAGAATTAAAAAAACAAATATATAGAATCCTCTTCTTCTGTTAAGGTTATTAACCAAGATAGTAGTTCTGAGTCAGATAGCCATAGGAGAGAATCCTCCTATAAGTCATCCACAATCCATGAATCTTCAAAAATTAACAATATTGAAGGTATGTTTAAAAATTTAAAAATAAATAAATTAGAAAGAAAATGACATAAAGAATTGATGCCACTAGATATACAAATTACTGAATCTTCTTTCATTAATCAATTTTCTGTATCTGCATAGAATTGTATGAGTGGAATATTGACGGACTTTCTAAGCAGGAAGTTCTCAATAAATTACAACATATGGGACTGTACCCAACAGCTACATCACCACCCACAATCTGTCTCATACTAAGGTAATCAAACTCTTAGTCAAAGGATTCACAAGAATGCTTCATTCTTGGTGGGAAAAATATCTCACAAAAGAATCTAAAAATTTCATCATCTCAGCAGTTAAGATTGATGCTGAAGGAACCCTAATTATTGGTGAAGATTAGGAAACAATGTCTGATGTCATTAATACACTTCTGCACATAAAAATTGAACACTTCATTAGAACTCCAAGTAATATCACTACGCATATCAATGATCAATTAACCAATCTTAGGTGTCCTACCCTAAGTGATTTCAACTATACAAAAACATATTTTTGTCTAGATTAATGACAATGGATGATAACAATCAACCATTTTGAAAAGAAAATTTCATTAATGGATTACCCGATTTGTTTGCACACAAAATTAGAACTATCTTTAGTAATGACCAAGGAAATATAGACTATAATAGTCTTACCTATGGTACAATAATTACAACAATAAAAAGAAGGTTTAAAAATGTGTATTGATATGAAATCAATAAACAAATCAAAAATAAAATAAAGCTGTCAAATATGAATTAGGAAATTTTTGTGAGTAATACGGTTTATCCGCTATTTCTCATTCCCAAAGAAATAAGAAAATATCTCATTTAAGCCCTAGGAGGACACATAAACCTTATAGGAAATTTTACCACAAAGATAAAAATACAAATTATGATCAATACTTTCCTAAAAAAAATTATGGTTAACATTTCTCTAAGAATAAAAATTATTCTACAAGGAAACCCAATAAACGATTTGACAAAACTAAAATTAAGTGTTTTAAATGTGGCCAGAATGATCATCTTTCCAACACTTTTGTCAAGCTAAGAATAAAATTAATCAGTTAAAAATCTCTGACGGAGATAAATAAGAATTGTTTAGAATCTTAGAAACATTAGATTATTATGAGAGTAATAGTGAAGAATTAGGATAATTTGAATCCTCTGACTCCTCTGAATCTGAGTGCTCAAGTTTTGACAATGATTCTCCTAACATCAATATGGGATTGAAGGATAGTTGTTACCAAAAAATTAATGTCTTAGACAAAAATGAGGAACAAGAAAACCTCTTGTTAGACTTAATTAGCAAAATTGAAAATTCAGAATTAAAACAGGAATATCTAAAAAGACTTAAGAAAGTGATCCAGAAGAAAGAAAATATTAATTCTAACAATAATAATATTGCAAGTCTTTCACAAACCTTAGAAAAATTCAATGAGATTAAGGGAAAAGAAAAAGAAGTTACCTTATAGGAACTTCAAAAGGAAGTTAAAAATATTAAAATTGGAATAAAAGAATTAAAAGACTATAATACAGAAATAACCAAAGAGTTGAATCTTTTGAAAATAGAGAATTTAATTAATAACCAAGAATATAATGAACCCATTAAACCACTAATTTTTGATAATGAAGAACCTATTATCAATGAAGATGATGATAACCTTATCCAAATCCTCAATCAGGTCAAAATCGAAAAATGGCATATAATGGTCAGAATAATTATTCAAGATTTTGATTTCACGATAATGGTTATTGTTAATTCAGGAGAAGATTTAAATTGTATGTAGAAAGGACTAGTTCCTACCAAGTACTTTAAGAAGACAAGAGGATCTATGTCTTCTGCAAATGGTACTCGGATGCATATCAATTATGAAATACCCAAAATCCATATTTGCCAAGATAATATATGTTTCAAAACATCATTTGTCTTAGTAAAAATATGATTGACAAATTATTTTAGATTTTCCATTTCTCTCTACTATATCTATTCACAACAGAGTATGATAGGATAAATACATATGTCATGAATAAACCTATAAAATTCAAATTTCTTTCTCTTTCCTCACAATGAAAAGTTAAAAACTTTAAAAGAAAAATCTATTTCCAATTCCATTAATCTAATTTCTTGTAAAGAAAAGCAATTTTGTTTCTTACAGGATGAATTAAAATTCAAAAGAATTGAAGAACAACTTCAAAATCATGCTCTTCAAAACAAAATTAAAATATTTGAACAATGAATCTATAAAGAATTATGTTCTGATATTCCTAATACTTTCTGGCACAGGAAGCAGCATATTGTCAATCTGCCTTACATTAAGGGATTTGGTGAAAAAAAATATCTCAACAAAAGCAAGGCCAATTCAGATGAATTCTGTAATGCTTGAGTTTTGTAAAAAGAAAATTGCAGAACTTCTCAATAAAAATATCATTAAAAAAGTAAGTCTCCTTGGTCCTGCTCAACCTTTCAAAAGGCCTGTAAAATTGAACGAGGAGTTCCTCGTTTAGTAATCAATTATAAACCTTTTAGTAATATTTTGGAATGGATAAGATATCCAATATCGAATAAAAGGGATTTGATAAACAGACTTGGAGTTGCAGTGGTATTCTCTAAGTTTGACATGAAATCTGGATTCTGGCAAATCCAGATAAATGAAAGTGATAAATATAAAAGTGCATATAATGAATATAATGAATGAAATCTTTAATCAATTTACTGATTTTTCAATTGTTTACATTGATGATGTGCTCATTTTCTCCATGTCAATAGAACAACATTAGAGACATCTTGAATCATTTACTAGGATAATAAAATAAAATGGTTTAGTTATCTCTGCAAGTAAAATTAGATTATTTCAATCTAAGATTAGATTCCTAGGATTTGATATACACCACTCTATAATTAACCTAATTGATAGAGTAGAACAATTTGCTGAAAAGCTTCCTGATGAAATCCTAGATAAAACATAGCTACAAAGATTTTTAGAATCTTTAAATTACATATCTGATTTTATAATAAATTAAGAATTCATTGCAAGCCTCTATTTGAAAGGCTTAAGAAAAATCCTCCCCCTTGGACTTCTGTCCACACTAATTTAATTAAAATAATTAATACTCATGTTAAGACACTCCCTTGTCTTGGCATCCCCTCTAATAATTCTTCCAAAATTTTCTAGACAGATGCCTTTGAAATAGGATATGGTGGTATTTTCTTACAAAAAAACACTACAGGGTCACCTGAAGAGATTGTTAGGTTTACATTTGGGACTTGGACTCAATCCCAAGGTAAATATATTACGATTAAAAAGGAAATCTTTTTTGTCGTTCTATGTATACAAAAATTTTAGGATGGCTAGTTAAATAAAAAGTTCCTTTTAAAAATTGACTGTAAATCTGCGAAATATGTTCTAGAGAAAGATCTTAAAAATATTACTTCAAAACAATTTTTTGCTAGACGGCAGTCCATGCTTAGTATTTTTTATTTTTATATTGAATTCATTAATAGGATTAATAACTGTGTTCCAAAAATATTACTTCTTGACCCATGAATTTTCAAAGGGGCAACAAGATGGGGTCTAGGCCCAGGACTCGAAGAAGATACCCAAATGGCAATACTTTGGTCCATCAGACCCAACTACCAAACATCATTGGTCAATCCATTCTTACTCATTTGCAGTTTCCAAACTTTTTGACCCACAATTGGTCATCAACCAGCCAATTACTAATTACAAAATGTCATCTCCATATTTCAGGAACATCCCTAATAAAAACCTCTTTTATGTCAAGACCTTATATGCTCACTTAAAAAACTCAATTGAAATAGCAAAAGCTCATTTCCTTCCTGATTATCATTTTATCCATGGTCATAACGACAAAAATCACAGTTTTTACAGGGATGTTCTCTTAGAAACAAAATCAATAAATATCAAACCAATAAACAGTTTAGAAGGAAATATCTTCTATCATTCCTTCATTATCCTAAGAATAATAACCATGAAGAATGGAAAATCCATCTTTCAGGGTTAAAACCCCTTTTAAATAAAAAAATAATATAACCATTTTGACTATATTGATGTTAGGCAAACAATTTTATTTCATCAAAATAGTGAATTTTCTCACTCTTGATTTTTGAACTTTGATAAAAAATTCAAAACCAATTTGCCAAAATGATTTTTAAGGTAGTGGTCAATCCATGGCCTTATCTTCAAAATTATCCCAATTAAATTACAATAAAATTTTAACTTATTTTTAAAAATATTTAAACCTTCAAAAATTGAGGCACCTTTTCCCCCAATAATTTATTCCATGAATAAATATAAAATTCCTTGGATTCTGAAGTGGCAATATGGTATCGAAGTTGAAGTGCTCACCAGAAAATACTACGTTAAATGGTGAGACAAATTCAGCATTCTAAAAACATTTGATGCCATAAATGATGACTTTGTAAAAACCCACTCACAACAAAAATTACTCAAGCCACCTCCTATGACCCCCTTAAAAATTAAGGAGCTGGAAAGCAAAAATCCACAAATAAACCAATCCAAATCATCAAATTCTTCCCGACAATCAACACCTACATCAAAACCTTCCCTGAAAGGAAAGGCCAAGGCAACAAAATTGAAAGCAAAACAGGAGTTAATACGGAGAATGCTCCTTCTTCTTGAAGACAATACATATTCCGATTCAGAATCATCAGTAGAATCGAACCACCCAATAAAAAATAAAAGGGGTCAATCGTCCAAAACTCCCTCTCATAAATTGAAAGGAAAATCACACATTCACACTCTTCCCCAGTGGGCTTATGATCCCTTTCAAGATGCACAAGACCTGTTCGATAATATGAACCTCAGTGATGACGAATAGAAAATAATCCAACAATGCCAATAATTGGAACCAAATGATACTGAAGAGATATTATGGTAAACCCAAAGCACAATGCAAAGGACATAGTAATCTTCAAAGAATATTCACAATGATTCCTCAATAATAAAAAAGTCCAAGATAGCAATTATCACTCCCTCCACAATAAAGCAATGACCATGACACAAATACCAAGATTATAAATATCAAGGAATCTTTGTAATTTGTCATTTTTATAATAATTGTACTAGTAATCAGGCAACTATTTATGCTTTTTACTATTTTTAGTCAAAAGTAAACAAAGAAGAAATGTAAAATGTTTTTATTTTTAGAGAATAAAATAGTTCAGATAAGTGATAGGTTCCCGATGAACTCCACTTTCCTTAACTATAAATAGGTAGCTCTCTCCCATTTGTTCCTCAGAACTCATTTTCAACTCTTAAACTATTTGAGAGAATAACTGATTTTGAGAGCAAAGCTCTCTTCTTCTTCCTCCCTCTTCTGTAAATCTTTCTTCTTTTTCTTTCAACGTTAAATAGTGAGCGAGAGCATTATTTAATTGTTTCCAATAATTTACTATTTGTCTAATTTTTTAATCTTAGACCATAAAATACAGTTCTTCCATTTTTGTACTTAATTCTTGCATCATAATACCCTCTATATATATTATACTTGATTTTGAATCTGAGTCCTCAAGTTCTGACAATGATTCTCCTAACATCAAGGTAGTTGTTGGCAAAAAATTAATTTCTTAAACAAAAATGAGGAACAAGGAAACCACTTGTTAGACTTAATTAGTAAACTTGAAAATCTAAAATTAAAACAGAAATATCTTGAAAGACTTAAGAAAGTAATCCAGAAGAAAGAAAATTCTAAATATAAGAATACCGCAAGCCTTTCACAAACTTTAGAAAAATTCAATAAAGTTAAGGAAAAAGAAAAGGAAGTTACCCTACAGGAACTATAAAGGGAAATTAAAAATATTAAAATTGAAATAAGGATACTAAAAGATTATAATACTGAAATAACCAAAAAATTAAACCTTTTAAAAATAGAGAGTTTAATTAAGAATCAGGAATCTAGTCAACTAGGAGAACCTAGTAATTTCTCAATTCCTGATAATGAGGTTGAAGAACCTATTATCAATCAAGACGATTATAACTTCATCCAAATACTTAATCAAACCAAAATCAAGAAATGGCACATAATGGTTAAAATAATTATTCAAGATTTTGATTTTACAACAATAGCTCTTGTTGATTTAGGAGCACACTTATATTGTATGCAGGAATGACTTGTTCCTACCAAGTACTTCCAGAAGACAAAAGAATCTTTGTCTTCTGGAAATGGTACTCGGATGCTTATTAATTATGAAATTCCCAAAGTCCATATTTGTCAAGACAATGTATGTTTCAAAACATCATTTGTCTTAGTAAAAAAATTACTAACAAAATTAGTTTAGGTTTACCATTCATTTCTCTATTATATCCTTTTACCACAGAGTATGATGGAATAATTACTTATCCCTTGGATGAACCTGTAAAATTCAAATTTCTTTCTTTTTCTCACAATGAGAAATTGAAAAATCTAAAACAAAATTTTGTTTTCAAATCCATAAATTTAATTTCTTGTAAAGAAAAACATTTATGTTTTCTACAAAGAGAAATGAAATTCAGAAGAATTGAAGAACAACTTCAAATTCCTGCTCTTCAAGACCAAAATAAAATCTTTAAACAAAGAGTTTATTGTCTAGTAATTAATTATAAGATTCTTAACAATATTTTAGGATGGATAAAATATCCAATACTAACTAAAAGAGACTTAATAGAAAGACTTAGAAATACTTATGTATTCTTTAAGATTGACATAGAGTTGGATTTTGGGAAAACCAGATAAATAATATTATTGCATTTGGTAGTTATAAAGTAATGACATTTAATCTTAAAATTACTTCAAGTACAATAAATGAAATTTTCAACCAATTCATTAACTTCTTAATTTTCTGCATTCATATTCAACAATACTGGTTGAATTTCTCAGTTGTTTTCATTAGTAATATTATTATTTTCTCTAAATATGTTAATCAATGCTGGAAATATTTTAATTTGATTGCCAAGATAATAATACAAAGTAGTTTAATTATCTTTACAAGAAAAATCAGTTTGTTTCAATCTAACATTAGATTCCTTGAATATGAAATCTATCATTCCATTATTAATCAAATCATACAATTTTCTTTGATTCAAAGATGTCTTTTAAAAATTAACGGCAAATCAGTAAAATGTGTTTTGGATGAAAAAATATTACTTCAAAACAAGTTCCTGCTAGGGAGTAACCTATTCTCAATACTTATAATTTAAAATTTTAATTTATCAATAATTAAATTCTTGACTTCCTTACTTGCCATCTTTTGCAGAAAACCATTTCAAGATTCTACAATATAGGAATTTGACCTCCTAAAATATGGAAAGGTAGAGCGTAGAATACTTAATCAAAATTCTTCCAAAATCAAGAAGCTCAATGGTAGGGCAGCCGCCTTTTGGTCAAAATCCTCATTCATTGATTATGATCATAATGGATTTGAATATCCAAGAAATGACTGGATTAATGAATTGGATAAAATTTAAGATGATGTTGGGTTGAAGCATGACTTCAATGCAACATTAATTCAATGGTA
Organism: Datisca glomerata; assembly: GCA_003255025.1. Taxonomy (NCBI): domain Eukaryota; kingdom Viridiplantae; phylum Streptophyta; class Magnoliopsida; order Cucurbitales; family Datiscaceae; genus Datisca; species Datisca glomerata. The sequence goes on from QANY01004580.1 coordinate 2,276,072, forward strand.
CAAAAAGGTGGAAAAATAGGTTTTCACAAAGATAATGAAATCCGTTATGATAACAGCAAAATCCTATCTGTAAACCTATTAGGACAAGCAATTTTCAAAATTGAATTTTCAGATAAAACAGTAAAAGAACTTTTGAAGCTGGAAGGAACTTTCTTCGTCATGTCTGATGAATTTCAAAATAGTCATAGGCATGTTGTAGAATCCTTAACCAGAAGAATCAGCATCATTTTCAGAAATCATGTGAGAATGATGAATGGTTCAATAATAGAAGAGTCTTTGACTCAACAATTGACTTTTAAGGCCTACATCAATTAAGAGTTTTTATTATAAACCAAGTTAAATCAATAATACTTGGGTCCATCAGACATAATCACCAATCAATCATGAGTAACCAATTTGACCCATTCTCAATATCCTTGTCACTTTCAAAATACAAGAAATCATCATTTGATTTTCAAAAAACTGGACAGCGAAAATCTTTGAGCCGTCATTTGCTCATCTGAAGGAGCCTGCTGAAATTGCCAAACCCCATTTCATTCTTAAATTCCATTTTTTCCCTGGTGACCATAACAAAAATCGAAATTTCTACAGAAACATTCTCTTAAAAACAGAATCCATAAAAATTAGCCCAATCAAAAATTTTGAGGAAAGAATCATTTACCATTATTTCTCCATCCTCAAGATCATAACTATGGATGATTGAAAAATATATCCTTCAAGTTTCAAAGTACTTTTGAATAAGAAACAATACAATAATTTTGACTATATTGATGCATGACACAAGATTTTTCTTGTATCAAATAGTGATTTTTCTCACTTTTGGTTTTTAAATTTTGATAACATTTTCAAAATTGATTTTTCAAATTGGTTCTTAAAATGGTGATCCATACATGGTTTTACCTTAGAACTTTTTTCAGTTGATTTACAACAATGTTTCAATTTGTTTTTAAAGGTTTACAAGTCTTCACCAATTGAGGTTTCCTTTCTCCAAAAATATACAAAATACCTTAGATTTTGCAATATTCGGTTGAAATTAGAATCATCACCAGACAATACTATGTTAAATGATGGGATAAGTTGAATACCCAAAAAAATTACATCCATAAATTATGAATTTGTAAGTATTCATCCCATTAAACTAGAAAATCATTTAATCCAAGATCCATTAAAAATTAATGAGCCCATTAACCCAGAACCTCAATCCAAATCATCCAGTTTATCTAAAGAATACAAACCCCCTTGAAAGGAATCCAACGCCATAAAGCCAAAGACCAAATAAAACCAAGAGTTAATCAAAAAATTGCTTCTCCTCCTAGAAGACAATAACAATTCTGACTCTGCATCATCAGTTGAGTCAAATCACCCAATCAAACAAAAATTCCAGAAAGCCCAATCATCCAAAACTTTTCCTCAGAATGAGTCTTACCACAATGGGCCTATGATGCATTCCAGGATTCAAAAGATCCATTTGATAATATCGAATTTAAGCGACGATGAATAAATTAAAATTATAAATATTTTTGGCAAAATGCCAATATCAAGAAGCTTAGAAATATATCATAATAGTCCTCCAATGCAATGGCTATAATGATACCCAACAACCAATTATCAATACCACAATGACTCTATAAAAGTCACAATGACTTTTAAGATAAACAGTAATGGAGACACTAAAATTCAAAAAAGCAATTATCAAGGAACAACAATAGTGGCTCCACCAAAGTAAAACAACAATAGTCACAATGACTTTTTTAAAGACACAATGATGAGGACGCAAGAAACCAAGATTACAATTATCAAGAATCTTTGTAATTTGTCATTTTCTATAATAATTGTACTTGTTGTCAAATAATTAGGCAACTATTTATGCTTTTTACTATTTTTAATCAAAAGTAAACAAATGTAAAAGGGTAAAATGTTTTTACTTTAGTAGAATAGAATAGTTCAGGTAAGTGATAGGTTCCCGGTAAACTCAACATTTCTTAGTTATAAATAGGTAGCCCTCTCTCACTTGTTCCTCAAAACTCATTTTCAACTCTTAAACTATTAGAGAGAGAAACTAGTTTTGAGAGCAAAGCTCTCATTTTCTTCCTCCCTCTTCTGTAAATCTTTCTTCTTCTTTTTTCAATGTTAAATACTGGGCGGGAGCACTATTTAATTGTTGTGAATAATTTACCGTTTGTGTAATATTTTAATCTTACACCTTAATACAGTTCTCTATTTTTGTACTTAATTCTTGCATCTTAATACCCTCTCTTTAAATTATACTTGATTCCGCATATTTTCTTAATACCATCTCTTTAAATTATACTTGATTCCACATCTTTTGATATCAAAGCCAAACCTGGTGAGAATATTTACTATTTACTTAATTAATTCTACTTAATTAAATTGTTCACCGCCTGTTAAGGTTGGTTATTGCGGAATCAACAACATCTTTGGTACCAAAAGATGCAGATCAAGTATAATTTTAAGAGATCCTAGAGGGGGGGAATTAAGATGCAAGAATTAAGTACAAAAATAGAAGAACTGTATTAGGGTGTAAGATTAAAAACTTACACAAATAGTAAATTATTAGTAACAATTAAATAGTGCTCCTTCCCACTATTTAACGTTGAAAGAAAAAGAAGAAAGATTTACGGAAGAGGGAGGAAGAAGATGAGAGCTTTGCTCTCAAAACCAGTTTTTCTCTCAAAATGTTTAAGAGGTTAAAACAAGTTTTGATGAACAAATGGGAGAAGACTAGCTATTTATAGCCAAGTTAAGTGGATTTGACCGGGAACCCATCACTTACCTGAACTATTTTATTCTACAAAAGTAAAAACATTTTACATTTCTACATTTGTCTACCTTTGACTAGAAATAGTAAAAAGCATAAATAGTTGCCTACTTATTTTACAAGTAGTATAATTATTACAGAAGAAGACAAAATGTAAAGATTCGTCGATAATTTTTTTCTTGGTCTTAGTGTCTTCATAATTACTTTGTCATGATTGTTGTTGTTAAAATGTCATTGAGTCAGTTACACATTGGATTTCTTGAGAATTGTTATCATGGATTCTTGTACTTTGATTGTTGATTTTGAAGAAACCATAATTACTGTTTACAAAAGTCATTGTGATTAGTGCTATTGATAATTGCTTTCCTTGAAGATCATTGTGATTGTTGCATTGTGTTGAGGTGTCACCATAATACATCTTCAAAATTACTTTGATTCTTTGATTTTGTTCAAACATTGGTATTTTGCCAAGGGTGAATTCTTTGATTCATTCACTCATTATTGTTGATATTGATACTATCAACTGGGTTCTTCAATTGTTGAAGAGTAACATTTTTGGATGATTAGTAACTTGACTCTTCGGATGATTTAGAGTCAGATTTATCATTGTCTTCCAAAAGGAGAAGCATTTTTTGGATTAATTCTTTCTCTTATTTGGACTTTGGCTTTGTGGCCTTTGATTTAGGTTTGGAAGAACTCAGACTGGATAGTTCCATATGTGGAGTTGGGTTAATGGGCTCATTCATTTTTAATGGAGTTAAGATAAAAGGATTTGCTAGTCTCATATTGGGATGGACACTCATAAATTCATAATTGATGGATGTAATAATTTTTTGGGTATTCAATTTATCCCACTATTTAACATAATATTCTCTAGTGAGGATTTCATTCACAATCGAGTATTGCCATTTCAAAATCCATGGTATTTTAAATTCATTTGTAAAGCAAAGGATTTAAGAAAAATAAACCACGATTGATGAGGGTTCGTGTATTTCCACAAATAAATTAAAAGCTCGCTAAAAATCAATTGGAAACAATTCTAAGAAGGGGCCATGGACTGAGCATCAACTTAAGAACCAATTTTGAAATTCTTGTCGAAATTTAAAAACCACGAACGAGTAAAATCACTACTTTGATGCAGAAAAATCATGTGCCAAGCATCAATATAGTCAAAATAATTGTATTATTTTTCATTCAAAAGACTTTTTAGTCTTGAAAGATGGATTTTACATTTTTCTAAGGTGACAATTTTGAGAATGTAGAAGAAATGATAAAGGATCTTTCCTTCAGAATTCTTTATGGGGCTAATATTTATGGATTTTATTTCTAAAAGAATGTCTCTATAGAAACTGAGATTTTTGTCTCTGTGGTAAGGGACAAAATGAAAATTTGGAAGGACATAAGATTTTGCTTTTTCAGCAGGTTCTATCAAATGAGTCAATGAGGGGTCAATCTGAAAGAGATTCTCACTGGGGATTTTTCTGAAATATTGGGATGATTTTTTATATTTTATGATTGGTTAATAAATGATTTGGCATCAAAAGGTAGAGTAATTGGGTCAAAATAGTTGACCGAGGTTGATTAGTGATTGGTTCTGATGGATCCAAGTATTGTTTATCGGGCTTGGTTAGGAGTAGAAGACTTCTCATTGATTTAGGTGTTAAGGGTCAATTGTTGAGTCGAAAATTCTTCCATTATTGAACCATTCATCATTTTCACATGTTTTCTAAAAGTGGTAATGATTCTTCTGGTTAAGGATTCTATAGCATGCCTATGTCTTTTTTGAAATCCGTCAGGCATGACGAACAAAGTTCCTTCTAGTATCATAAATTCTCTTATTGTTTTGTTTGAAAATTCAATTTTAAAATTTTCTTTTTCCAAGAGGTTCACAGTTAAAATTTTTATGTTATTATAACAGATTTCATTATCTTTGTAACAAACTATTTTTTCACTCTTATTATATCATTGAATTAATGTTGCATTGAAGTCATGCTTCAACCCAATATCTTCTAAAATTTTATCCAATTCATCAATCCAGTTATTTCTTGAATATTCAAATCCATTATGATCATACTTAATAACGGGTGATTTTAAACAAAAAGTGGTTGTCCTGCCATTAAGCTTTTTGACTTTAAAGAGATTTTGGTTGATTAATCTTAGTTCTACCTTTCTGTATTCCCGTAGGCCAGATTTCTCAAATTCCTCAAATTCTTCCATGGCGGAATCATGAAATGATTTCTTGCAAAAGATCATGAGTAAGGAAATTAAGAATTGAATTAGTAATATCTCAAATAAATTAAGTATTGAAATAAAAATTGCTAAACATAGATTGTTACTTGGTAAAACTCTGTTTGGAATTAACTTCAAAACTTGTTTTGCATACTTGTAATTAATCAAAGAAATTTTTTTACTTAATAAAACAAATTGTATGATCTGATTAATGGAATAATAAAATTTAATTTATGGAAATCTAATTCATTGAAACAATTTGATTCTTCTTGCAGAGACAATTAAACTACTTTGTTTTATTATCTGAGCAAACATCTTAAAATATTTAATATATTTAGAGAAAATAATAATATTACTAATGCAAACAATTGAGAGATTCAACCAATATTGTTTAATATGAATGTTATTAATGCAGACAATCGAGAAATCAGCAAATTGATTAAATAGTTTAATCATTATATTCTGAAATTTACTTTGAGCAAATGGCAATATTTTCCATTTATAATGATCAAATCTAGTCTTGTATTTCTCAATCTTATTTATTTGGATTTGTCAAAATCCAGATTTTATGCTAAACTCAGAGGATACATCAGTACTTCGAAGTCTATTGATAAATTTCCTTCTGTTTGATAATGAATCTTCCAAAACATCTTTAAGGAGCTTACAATTAATTACTAAACAAGGAATTATTTGTTCAATGATTTTAACTTGATTTAGAAAAGCATGCTCTTCAATTTTGTCTTGCAGAAAACATAATTGTTTTCTCTTAAAAGAAATTAAGTTTATGGACTTAAAAACATAATTTTGTTTCAAAGTTTTCAATTTCTCATTTTGAGAAAAAGAAATAAATTTGAATTTAACAAGTTCATCCATGGGATAAGTAATTATCACATCATGCTCTATTGTAAAAGGATACAACAAAGAAATAAAGGTAAACCTAAAATAATTTTATCAGTCATATTTTTTTACTAAAACAAATGATGTTTTGAAACATACATTATCTTGGCAAATATGAACTTTGGGGATTTCACAATTAGTATGCATCCGAGTACCATTTGCAGAAGACAAAAATTCTCTCATTTTCTCGAAGTACTTGATAGGAACGAGTCATTCCAGCATACAATTTAAATCTCCTGAATCAACAAGAGCCATTGTGGTGAAATCAAAATCTTAAATCATAATTCTGACTATTATGTGTCATTTCTTGATTTTGATATGATTGAAGATTTGGATGAAGTAATCATTTTGATTATTGATAATAGGTTCTCCGACCACATTATCAGAAATTGAAAATTTACTAAGTTCTCCTTATTCACTAGATTCATGATTTTTAATTAAACTATTTCTGTTTAAAAGGTTTAATTCTTCTTTTATATATGTATTAGAATTTTTTAATTTTTTTATTTCAATTTTAATATTTTTAATTTCTTTATGAAGTTAAAAGGCTTGCAGTATTGTTGTTATTAGACTTAAAAGTATTTTTTATGAATTACTTTCCTAAGACTTTCCATAATGTTTTTTTAATTCTGGATTTTCAATTTTGCTAATTAGATCTAACAAGAGATTTTCTTGCTTTTCATTTTTACATAAAAAAATTATTTTTTGACAACAACTATCCCTACACCCCATTAAGATGTTAGGAGAATTACTATGAGAACTTGAAGAGTTAGATTCAAAGAATTTAGAGGATTCAAATTCTCCTAAATCTTCATTACTACTCTCATAATATTCTATTGATTCGATGATTCAAAACAAATCTTTTTTATCTTCATCAGAGATTTTTATTTATTAATTTTATTCTTGACTTGACAAGTGTTAGAAAGATGATTATTTTGACCACATTTAAAATACTTAATTTTACTTTTATCAGTAAAGTTTTTATTGAATTTTCTTCTAGAATAATTTTGATTCTTAGCGAAGCGTTTGTCAAAATGTTTATTTTTTGAAAAGTATTGGTCAAAATATTTTTGCTTATTTTTGTAGTATTGACTGTTATAAGGTTTGTGGGTCCTTCTAGGGCTTAAATGTGAATTTTTTCTATTTTTGTAGGAAGGAGCAATAATGAGTAATCCATATTGCACGTAAAAATTACCTAATTTATATTTTACAGTTTTATTTTCTTTTTTAATTTGTTTATTGATTTTTACGTTAATACAAATTTTTAGACTTCCCTAATGTATTATTTTACCGTAAGTGACTATATAGTCTATATTACCTAGATTATTACTAAAGACTTCTAATTTTGTGTGTGAACAAATTGGGTAATCTATTAGTGAATTTTTCTTTCAAAAAGGGTCGATTACTATCATCCCTTCTCATTACTCTGGACAAAATTATATTTTTCTACCAGTGAAAATCACTTAAGGTTGGACACCTAAGATTGGTCAATTAATTATGGACACGCAAAGTAATATTTCTTGGCATTCTAATGAAGTGTTTAATTTTTGTATAGAGAAGTATATTAATAGTATCATGTATTATTTCCTGATCTTCTCCAATAATTGGGGTTCCTTCAGCATCAATCTTCACTACTGAACTGATGGTACTCTTGGATTCTTTTATGAGATATTTTCCCCACTAGTAATGAGGTATTCTTGTGAATCATGTGATTAAAAGATTGATTACCTCATAGTGAGGCAAACTATGTGTGGTAATGTAGCTGTAAGCTCCCATTGCCATGTGTTGTAATTTGTTGAGAACTTCCTACTCAAAAAGTCCATCAATATTTCATTCCTATAATTTCTATGTAGATACAAAAAATTGATTAACTAAAGAATTTTCAGAAATTTGAATATCAGAAGGATAGGCTTTTTAGGCCATCTCCTTTCTAATTTATTAATTTCTAAATTTCTATGTGATTCTTCAATATTATTAATATTTGAAAATTCACTTATTGTGGATGATTCATAGGTGGGTTCTGACCTATATCTTTCTGAATCTGAATTATTTGGTTGATTAGTTACCTTCAATTCTTGAGGTATATTATCAATAATCTTTTCAAATTTAATGCAGATGATTCTAAATTTTTAAATGATTCTTCAATATTATCAATGTTTGATGATTCACTTATTTTGGACGACTTATAAGTGGACTTTTACCTATGGCTTTCTCAATCTGAACTATTATCTTGATTGATTACTTTTAATTCCTGAAATATTTTATCAATCTATTTATTAAGGGGAACCATATTCAGAGTAGTTTTTTCTGAAAGATTTATTAAAGATTTTTCTTCTAGAGTTTTACAAGATGACTTGATGTTATTTTTATTTAATAATTAGATGACTCGATGTTATATAATCATTTTCTTTAATGTATTGAAATATTATTAGCATAAATATACTTTTTACTAACAAACTATTAAAAATTGATATGGTCTGACGATCCTTGATCCGATCCTACGATCCATGATCCTACACTCTTCCACCGATCCTAGGTAGGATCGCGATCCTGACAAACTGGATTCAAACTATTTATCATCTACTTGATCATCTGCAAATTCAATATGTTCTTCATCCATTATGTTGGATATTGAAGACATTATAGACCCAATGCTACTAGAAGAACTACTCCTAGATAATCTACTCATGACTCAAATAACTAAATATAGACACAGATAACTAAATTATTCTTATGATTGAAAATTTCATATTGTATTTTGATTGATAATCTGTTGTGACTTATACAACCTCCTATCAGGTTGTCTCTTTGCCACTTTACCCCGACAACCACTCTACTGTCGGGATTTACGTCTCTAAGAGGTCTTATTGTGGTGCCTAAAGCTAATCAAATAAAAGTTAATACGTCAGCCTCTGTCAAAGCAGATTCACAGATTAAATAATCAAATATTACAGAAAAATATTCAAGTATAAAAATAACCAGCCAATTAGGCGGAGAATGAAATTAGATATAAGCAATTATTCAAGTAAGCAATTAAGCAACAATAAAAGTAATAACCAACCATAATATGCGGTGTATAGATTAATTATGCAGATAATTGAAGAAAATAGTAATTATCTTCACCAGATTTGGTTTTGATACCAAAAGATGCGGAATCAAGTATGATTATGAAAGATAATTTAAGTAAACAGTACTTTGATCAGCAATTTGCTATAACTTCTACAGCCTCCTACGAGGTCGACTCTTCACCACTTTGCCCCCAACAACCACCATACTCTCAGAATTTACGTATCTAGGAGGTCTTATTGTGGTGCCTGAAGCTAACCAAATAGAACCGATACGTCAGATTCACATATTATACAATCAAAGATTGCAAAGAAATAATCAAGCATAAAAATAACCAGCCACTTGGGTGGAGAGTGAGGTTAGATAAAAGCAACTATTCAGGTAAGCAATTAAGCAACTATAAAAGCAATAACCAACCATAACAGGTAGTGAACAGTTTAATTAAGCAGATTAAGTAAATAGTAAATATCTCCACAGGTTTGGCTCCGATACCAAAAGATGTGGAATTGAGTATAATTTAAACAAATTAAACAGAGGGTATTACTAAATTTCTTAACACTTTCTTAAAATTTTAGGAATCAAGTATAATTTAAAGAGATTATAGGGGTGGAATTAAAATGCAAGAATTACGTAGAAAAATAGAAGAACTGTATTAGGGTGAACGATTAAAAACTTACAAAAATAGTAAATTATTGACAATAATTAAATATTGCTCCCTCTCACTATTTATCGTTGAAGGAAAAAGAAGAAGAAACATTTACAGAATAGGGAGGGAGAAGAAGAGAGTTTTGCTCTCAAAACCAGTTTTTCTTTCAAAAAGCTTAAGAGTTGAAAACAAGTTCTAAGGAACAAATGAGAGGAGGCTGGCTATTTATAGCCAAGTAAAGTGGAGTTCACGTGAAACTCATCACTTACCTGAACTATTCTATTCTACAAAAGTAAAAATATTTTACATTTCTACTTTTGTCTACTTTTGACTAAGAATAATAAAAAGCATGAATAGTTATCCAATTATTTGACAACTAGTACAATTATTAAAATTAAACAAACTACAAAGATTCTCTCGATAATTTTTATCTCGATCTTGTTGTCTTCATAATCGATCTGACATGATTGTCGTTGAAAAGTCATTATGAATGTATACTGGGGTCCTTTATAATTGTTACCTTGGACATTTGTGATTGTTGTCTTGAAAAGTCATCCTTTGATTATTGGATTCTTGGATGTTAATTGGTTTGAGAAATCATCATAGCCAATGATCCTTGATAATTTTTATCGGTATTACTATTTTAAATTCCTTTGATTGATTCCATCAATGGCATTTTGCCACTGGAGAATTATTTTTATTCGTCATTACTAAGGCTGATGTCATCAATTGAGTCATTCAATTGTTGAGGGAATGTCTTGGATGATTGTCCTTTTTATGTTTCATTTTAATTGGGCGATCTTCCCCTTCTGATGATTCAAAGTCGCAATCAGCTTTGTCTTCCAAGAGGAGAAACATTTTTTGCATTAACTCATGTTTTAATTTACACTTTGGTTTGTGGCCTTTGATTTACCCTTAGAGAGGGTTTGGATTCAGGTTTTGATTTGGGTATGGAAGAATCTGAACTGTATAGTTTTATCTGTGGAGCAAGGTAAATGGGCTCATTAATTTTTAATGGAGCTTGGGTAAAGGGATTTTCTAGTCTCATAATGGGATGGACACTTGCAAATTCATAATTGATGGATGCAATAATTTTCTGGGTATTCAGCTTATCCCATCATTTAACATAATATTCTCAAGTAAAATTTACATTTTCGTCATTTCAAAATCCATGGCATTTTAAATTTATTTAAAAAGCAAAGGATTTGAGGGGAAGAAACCTCAATTGGTGAGGGTTCGTGTATTTCAAGAAATAAATTAATAGCTTGCTGAAAATCAATTAGAAACAATTCTAAGATTTGGCCATGGACTAACCACCAAGTTAAGAACCAATTTGAAAAATTAATTTTGAAATTCAAAAACCATGAATGGGTAAAATCATTATTTTAATACAATAAAATCATGTGTCAAGCAACAATATAGTCAAAATTATTGTATTATTTTTTATTCAAAGATTTTTTAGTCTTCAAGGATTGATTTTCCATTCTTCTAAGATGACAATTTTGAGAATCTAGAAGGAATGATAAAAGATCTTTCCTTTAAAATTATTTGTGGGGCTAATCTTTATGGATTTTATTTCTAAGAAAATGTCTTTATAGAAACTGAGATTTTTGTCTCTGTAGCTAGGGAAGAAACGAAAATTTGGAAGGAAATATGATTTTGCTATTTCAACAGGTTCTATTAAATGATTTAATGAGGGCTCAATATGAAAGAGATTCTCACTGCAGATTTTTCTAAAATATTAGGATGATTTTTTATATTTTACGATTGGGTGATTAAATGATTTAGCATCAAAAGGTAGAGTAATTGGGTCAAATTGGTTGACCAAGTTTGATTGGCGATTGGGTCTGATAGACCCAAGAATTGTTGATTGGGCTTGGTTAGGAGTAGAAGACTTCTCGTTGATTTAGGCCTTAAGAGCCAATTGTTAAGTCGAAAACTCTTCTATTATTGAATCATTCATCATTTTCACCTATTTTCTGAAAGTGATGTTGACTCTTCTGGTTAAGGATTCTACAGCATGCCTATATCTTTTTTTAAATCCGTCAGGCATGACGAATAAAGTTTCTTCTACTATCAGAAATTCTTTTATTATTTTCTTTGGAAATTTAAATTTAAAAATTGCTTATCCCAAGAGGTTCACAGTTAAAATTTTCCTGTTATCATAACAGATTTCATTTTCTTTGTGAAAACCTATTTTTCCACTCTTTTCATACCATTGAATTAATTTTGCATGGAAGTCATGCTTCAATCCAACATCTTCTAAAATGTTATCCAATTCATCAATCCAATCATTTCTGGATATTCAAATCCATTATGACCATAATTAATGAAGGGGGATTTTGAACAAAAAGCGGTTTCCTTGCCATTGAGCTTTTTGATTTTAAAAAGATTTTGGTTCAGTAATCTAGGTTCTACCTTTTTGTATTCTAGTAGACCAGATTCCTCAAATTCCTTAATTTGTCCATAGCGGAATCTTGAAACGATTTCCTGCAAAAGATCATAAGTAAGGAAGTTAAGAATTGAATTATTAATACCATGAATAAATTCAAAATTGAAATAAAAATTGCTAAATATAGATCGTTACCTTGCAAAAGTCTATCTGAAATTAATTTCAAAACATGTTTTGCAGACTTGTAACTAACCAAAAGAAATTTTTTATTTAATAAAACAAATTGTATGATCTGATTAATGGAATAACAAAATTTAAATCATCCAAATCTAATTGATTGAAACAATTTGATTCTTCTTGCAGAGACAATTAAACTATTTTGTTTTATTATCTTAGCAAACATCTTAAAATATTTCCAGCGTTGTTTAACATATTTGGAGAAAAAATAATATTACTAATGCAAACAATTGAGAGATTCAACCAGTATTGTTTAATAAGAATATTATTAATGCAGACAATTGAGAAACTAGAAAATTGATTAAATAGTTTAATAATAATATTATAAAATTTACTTGGAGCAAATGGCATTATATTCCATTTATATTGGTCAAATATAATCTTGTATTTCTCAATCTTATTTATCTAGATTTGTAAAAATTCAGATTTTATGCTAAACTCATAGGATACATCAGCACTTCGAAGTATGTTGATTAAATCCTTTCTAATTGATATTGATTATTCCAAAACATCTTTAAGGAGCTTACACTTAATTACTAAACAAGGAATTATTTGTTCAATGATTTTTACTTGACTTTGAAAAGCATGCTCTTTAATTTTGTCTTACAGAAAACATAATTGTTATCTCTTACAAGAAATTAAGTTTATAGACTCAAATAGAATTTTGTTTCAAAGTTTTCAATTTCTCATTGTAAGAAAAAGAAATAAATTTGAATTTAACAAGTTCATCCATGGGATAAGTAATTATCTCGTCATGCTGTTGTAAAAGGATACAACAAAGAAATGAATGGTAAACCTAAAATAATTTTTTCAGTCATATTTTTTACTAAGGCAAACGATGTTTCAAAACATACAGCCTTTGTAAATATGAACTTTAGTTATTTCATAATTGATATGCATCCGAGTACCATTGGTAGAAGACAGAGACTTTTTCGTCTTCTCGAAGTACTTTGGAGGAACTAGTCCTTCCTGCATATAATTCAAGTATGCTCCTGAATCAACAAGAGTCATTGTTGTGAAATCAAAATCTTGAATTATGACTAAGAATTTGGATGAAGTTATTATCATCTTCATTGTTGATAATAGGTTGTTCAACCTCATTATTAGAAATTGGGAATCTATTAGATTCTCCTAGTTCACTAGATTCACGGTTTTTAATTAAACTCACTACTGTCAAAAGGTTTAATTCTTCTTTTATTTATGTATTTGAATTTTTTAATTTTTTTATTTCAATTTTAATATTTTTAATTTCTTTCTGATGTTCCTGTAAAGTAACTTCTTTTTCCTTTTCTTTAACCTTATTGATTTTTCAAGGGTTTGCTAAAGGCTTGCGGTATTGTTATTATTAGACTTATAATTTTCTTTTTTCTGAATTACTTTCCTAAGTCTTTACAAATATTCTTGTTTTAATTCTGGATTTTCAATTTTGCTAATTAGATCTAACAAGAGATTTCCTTGTTCTTCATTTTTATTTAAAATATTTTTTACAACAACTAACCTTATACCCCATGAAGATGTTACGAGAATTACTATCAGAACTTGAAGAGTTAGATTCAGAGAATTCAGGAGAATCAAATTCTCCTAAATCTTCATTACTACTCTCATAATATTCTATTGATTCGATGATTCAAACCAATTCTTGTTTATCTTCATCAGAGATTTTTAATTGATTAATTTTATTCTTGATTTGACAAGTGTTGGAAAGTTGACCATTCTGACCACATTTAAAATACTTAATTTTACTTTTGTCAATAAATTTTTTATTGAATTTTCTTCTAAAATGATTTTTATTCTTAGAGAAGCATTTGTCAAAATTTTTATTTTTTGAAAAGTATTGGTCAAAATATTTATGTTTATTTTTCTGGCCTTGACTCTTATAAGTTTTGTGGGTCCTTCTAGGACTTAAATGTGCATTTTTTCTATCTTTGTAGGAAGGAGCAATAATGGGTAATCCATATTGCTCGTAAAAATTACTTAATTTATATTTTATAATTTTATTTTGTTTTTTAATTTGTATATTCACTTTTGTATCAATACACATTTTTAGACTTTTCTTATGTATTATTGTACCGTAGGTGAGACTATTATCGTCTATATTACACAGGTTATTAATGAGGATTGTTCTAATTTTGTGTGTGAATAAATTGAGTAATTTATTAATGATTTTTTTCTTCCAAAGGGGTTGATTACTATCATCATTTTGTCATTACTTTGGATAAAAATATATTTTTATACCAGTTGAAATAACTTAGGGTTGGACACCTAAAATTAGTGAATTGATCATGGATACGTGAAGTAATATTACTTGGCGTTCCAATGAAGTATTCAATTATTGTATAGAGAAGTGTATTAATAGTATCAGGCATTGTTTCCTAATCTTCTCCAATAATTGGGGTTCCTTCAACATCAATCTTTACTGCTTAAAGGATGGTATTCTTGGATTCTTTTATGAGATATTTTTTCCACTAATAATGAAGTATTCCTGTGAATCATGTGACTAAAAGACTGATTACCTCATTGTGAGGTAAACTGTGTATGGTGATGTAACTTTTAGCTACCATCTCCATATGCTACAATTTGTTGAGAACTTCTTGCTCAAATAGTCTATTAATGTTCAATTCGTACAATTTCTCTTCAGACACAGAAACTTGATTAACTAAAGAATTTTCAGAAATTTAAATATCAGGAGGAATAGGCTTTTTTGGCCATTTCCTTTCCAATTTACTAATTTCTAAATTTCTAAATGATTCTTTAATATTATGAATGATTGAAGATTCATGATAATCAATCTTTAATTCTTTAAGAAGTTTATCAAGAAATTTTTCATGCCTAATTTCAAATTTTGATCTACTGTCTTGGTTAATGATCTTAACAGTGGAAGATACTTCAATTCATGTATTCTTCAATTCTTGAAGTGTTTTATCAATATTTTTATTAAGAGGAACAATATTTAAAGTTATTTTATCTGAAAGATTTATTAAAGATATTTTTTCCAATGTTTTACTAGAATCAGGTTCATGAATATCATCAACCTTACTCTTAATTTTGTCTAATTGTTTACCTATTTTAAGTAGACTTTGATTTGTATGACTGAGTTGTTCAACTAATTTTTATTAGGTTCTTCTTCATTTACAATCTTGAAATGAGAAGCAGTGATTAAAGAATTTTTATGGTTAATGTCTTTAACAGAGGATGATTTATTAATTCTAAAATTTTTAATTTTTCTTCAACTTTGTTAACGTTTGAAGATTCATTAATTGTGAAAGATTCATATGTTGATTATAAACTATGGCTTTCTGAATTTGAACTATTATCCTTCAATTCTTGAAGCTTATCATTACTAAGTTTTTCAAATTCTTAACAATTATTTTGGTTATCAATCCTACCAAAATAAGATGAGTCATTAGTTTTTAAATTCTTTAATGTTTCTTCAATATTTGAAGAATCGTAGAATGTGGAAGATTCATAGGTGGATTTTAACCTATGAATATCTAGTTCAGAGATATTGCCTTGGTCAATAACTTTAATAGATAATTTAATTTTTAAATCTTTGGATGATTCCTCAATATTTTTTGAAGATTCATAAATTGTAGATGGATTATAGGTAAATTTTAACCTATGTTTACCTTCTTCTGAGATATTGTCACTCAAAATTTCTAACTTTTTATTATTTTTTCATCAAGAGTTTTCTCAGAATGAATTTGGAAGGGTTCAATAAATTCTTTTTTAGGTTGAGAATGTTTATAATTAATTAAGATTTTTTCAGGTGGTGGATGACTAGCACTCAGCACACTGGAGTCTTCCTTAACTAATTTAGATTTAGAAATTACTTGATTGTGGAAGATTCATAGGTGGATTCCAACCTGTGGTTATCTAATTCACAGATACTATCTTGGTCAATAACCTAAACAGATAATTTAATTTCTAAATCTTTTTATGGTTCCTCAATATTATCTAATGATTCATCAATTGTGAATGAATCATAGGTAGATTCTATCATATAGCTATCTGATTCTGAGATATTGTCTCATAAAATTTTTAATTTTTAAGTATTTTTTCATCAAGAGTTTTCTCATAATGAATTTGGAAGGGTTCAATGAATCCTCTTTTAGGTTGAGACCTTTTATGATTGATTAGAATTTTTTCAGGTGGTGGATGACCAGCACTCACCACTTTGGAGTCTTCCTTGACCCATTTAGATTTAGAAATTGCTTGAATATTTTTCTCATATATATTCTTTGTATAATCAAGGAAAAATATATCAACTCTAAATTCTTGCATGAATGTCTTCCATTCAGCAAGTATGATTCTTATTTGGTCCATATTTATTTTTCACTGAACCTATTACATCTATCAAGATTGGTTCGGTCATCATTGTGTTGGATTAGACCTTCCCAATCTGGTTTATATTCTTAGTTCAGGGTATCTTGATTCAAGTTTTTAGAATTTCTTAATCATCTTTCTAATTTTTGAATCCTAATATTTTGATTATTAATAGATGATTCAGGAAAGGAATTTGGAGGCATACTAGACTTGCTATACTTCCTAGTTTGAGAATTAAAAAATTAGTAATTAATTTTATTAGATTGTTTTATTAAGGTTCGCCTGACTTCCTTGGAAACTTATTCCTTTAGATTATTTTTGCTCAATTGGAATCCTAATATCTTGATCATTATTAATGTATAATCTAGAAGAGGATTTAAAGTTAATATTTTTATTAGGGTTTTTAAATATTGGGGTCACATGACTTCCTTGGGGTTTTTATTGGGGAATCTATATAACATTAGATTCCTTGAATTTGAAATCTATCATTCCATTATTAATCAAATCATACAACTTGCTTTGATTCAAAGAATTTTTTTAAAAACATCAAATCTGAAAAATATGTTTAGGAGGAAAAAATATTACTTCAAAACAAATTCTTACCAGGGAGTAGCCTATTCTCAGTACTTATAATTTCAAAATTTAATTTATCAATAATTAAATTCTTGACTCCTTATTTTTCATCTTTTGCAGAAAATCATTTCAAGATTCTGCCATGGAGGAATTTGACCTCCTACAATATGGAAAGGTAGAGCCTAGAATACTTAATCAAAATTCTTTCAAAATCAAATAAGCTCAATGGCAGGATAGACGTATTTTGTTCAAAATCTTCATTCATTGATTATGGTCATAATGAAATTGAATATCTAAGAAATCTCTGGATTAATGAATTGGATAAAATTTTAGAAGATGTTGGGTTGAAGCATGACTTCAATGCAGCATTAATTCAATTGTACAAAAAAAGGTGAAAAAATAGGTTTTCACAAGGATAATGAAATTTGTTACGATAACAATAAAATTTTAACTGTAAACCTATTAAGACAAGCAATTTTCAAAATTGAATTTTCAGACAAAACAATAAAAAAATTCTGATGCTAGAAGGAACTTTCTTCATCATGCCTGATGAATTTCAAAAAGATCATATGCATGCTGTAGAATCCTTAACTAGAAGAATCAACATCAGTTTCAGAAATCATGTGAGAATGATGAATGGTTCAATGATAAAAGAGTCTTCGACTCAACAATTGGCTCTTAAGGCCCAAATCAATGAAGAGTCTTCTACTCTAAAGTAAACTCAATCAACAATACTTGGGTCCATCAGACCCAATCACCAATCAACCATGGGCAACCAATTTTTCCTATTCTCAAGATCCTTTGATCCCTATTCACTATTTAATTGTTGCCAATAATTTAAAAAGTAAAAGGTTTAGTGTTTACTTAATACCTTATCTAATTTCTTTAAGTTATACTCAATTCCGCATCTTTTGGTATCAGTGCCAAATTTGGTGGAGATATTTATTGTTTACTTAATTAAACTGTTCATCGCATGTTATGGCTGGTTATTGCTTTTATTGTTGCTTAATTGCTTACCTGAATAATTACTTTTATCTAATCTCACTCTCCGCTCAAGTGGAAGGTTATTCTTATAATTAATTATTTCTATGTATTATTCTTTTATCTAATCTGTGAATCTATTTGACAGAGGCTGACGTATCAGCTTCTATGTGGTTAGCTTCAGGCACCACAATAAGACCTCTTAGATACATAAATCTCGAGGGTAGGATGGTTGTAGGGGCAAAGGGGCAAAGAAAATACCTAGTAGGAGATTGTAGAAGTCATAATAGATTAGTAACCAAAATACAGTTTGGAATTCTCAATCATAAGAATAATTTAGTTATTTGAGCCATGAGTAGGTTATTTGGAAGTAATTCTAGTATTAATAGGTCTACAATAACTTCAATACCTAACATAAATGAAGAACATTTTGAATTAACAGATAATCAAGTAGGTCATAGGGTATGGAATATACCCAAAGTCCCTAATAAAAATATTTATAAATCAATGTGGTATGTTGCTTCCTTCAAGCCTAAGCATCATGTTAAGACAATTGAAAAAATATATGCTTTTGAAAAAGAGCATGAAACTTGTCAATTACTTTCTCCCAATGTGAATAAACATCACTTTGAGGAAGGTTATAATTTCCTCTATTTTGGTTTACTACAGATTGGAGTTAAACCACTCACAAGGAGAGGCCTAAATACCTCTGTCTAGTTACCCTTGCGAGATGTAAGATTTACAAAATTTAATGATAGTATTTTAGGATTAATTGAATCATCCCTCTTTAATGGTCCAATCCATTTTGATTGTTTCTTAGGTTTATCTGTTAGCTTAGCAGACCCTCATGCTCTGAAATATTTTACTTTAAATATTAAAACTAGTGGTTATCAAATCCTAGAAGGTACCCAACTCCTAGCTTTAATTTTTAGAATACATCACAAAGTCCCTTAAACAAATATGAATTTCTAAGCCATCAATAGGAGTCCAAAGAATCAAACCTTATTGATCCAATCTAGTCAAAGTAATACCAATATTAGAGTTCCTAAAATAATTAGTTGGTCTGATATTACTTTACCCTCAAATTGGCTTTTAACCAATGAAAGTCAACCTGCTCCAATTCAAAGACCGATTGAAATGTAGATTACATCCAGCAGTACATGCGTGGTACTGTTAAAATTAACTTTCAATCATCTTCCAGTTCTAATCCTCAAATTAGGGAGTATAGCTAGTCTAATAGCCCTAGAAATTCCTTTTCTGGATCATCCATTAATAATGATCAAGATCTTAGGATCCAACAATTAGAACAATAATTAAAAATTTTAAAAATTAAAGATTTAAGATTTAAAGGCCTAGCCATAAGTTCTCAAATTAGCCAGATAGTCTTTGATAATAAGTATGAACAATCTGACGAAGTGAAACACCTACTAAATCAGATTTTCAAGAAAACCTTCGTCATGTTAATCCTCAACTCCTAGTCCTAAATATAGGTACCCTGAGTCAAGGATATAAATCAGATTGGGAAAGGATAACCCAACACAATGATAACCCAGCCAATCTTGATAGGTGCAATAGATTCAGGGAAAAATATAATATGGACCAAAGAAGAATTATACTTGCTGAATGGAAGGCATTCATGCAAGAATTTAGAGTTGATATGTTTTTCTTGATTATATCGAGGATATTTATGAGAAAAATATCAAAGTAATTTCAAAATATAAAATGGTTCAAGGAAGACTCAAGTATAGCGTCTGTCAATCATCCTCCTCTTGAGAAAATTATAATTAATCATAAAAAAAATTTAATCATCGCTTCTCCTTACAAAGAAATAAGAACCAAATAAAAAGGTAGTCGAACAACTCATTACACCAATCAAAGTCTAATTACGATAGGTAAACAACTAGACAAATTGAGACTAAGATTGATGATCTTCATAAACCTAAAACTAATTAAACTCTGAAAGAAAAATCTTTAATAAATCTTTCAGATGAAACACTTTGAATATTGTTGCCATTAATAAACAGATTCATAAAATTCTTCAAGAATTGAAAAATAAATCTGTAGAATTATCTTCTTTAGTTAAGGTTATTAACCGAGACAATAGTTCTGAGTCAGATAGCCATAGGAAAGAATCCTCCTATGAGACATCCACAGTCCATGAATCTTCAAAAATTAACAAAATATTGAAGATACGATTAAAAATTTAGAAATAAATAAATTGGAAAGAAAATTGCATAAAAAACCGATGCCACCAGATATACAAATTACTGAATCTTTTTTCATTTATCAATTTTCTGTATCTGCAGAAAAATTGTACGAGTGGAATATTGATGAACTTTCTCAGCAGGAAGTTCTCAATAAATTGCAACATATGGCGATGGTAGCCAACAGATACATCACCACTCACAATCTACCTCCTACTGAGGTAATCAAACTCTTAGTCACGAGATTCACAGTAATGTTTCATTCCTTGTGGAAAAAATATCTCACAGAAAAATCCAAAAATTCCATCCTTTCAGACGTTAAGATTGATGCTGAAGGAACCCCAATTATTGGTGAAGATGAGAAAACAATGACTGATGCCATCAATATACTTCTTTATACAATAATTGAACACTTCATTAGAACGCCAAGTATATCACTATGTGTCCATGATCAATTAACTAAGCTTCGGTGTCCTACCCTAAGTGATTTCAACTGGTACAAAAATATATTTTTATCCAGAGTAATGACAAGGGATGATAGCAATCAACCTTTTTGGCAATAAAATTTCATTAATGGATTACCCAATTTGTTCGCACATAAAATTAAAACAATCATTAGTAATTATCAAGGAAATATAGACTATGATAGTCTTACTATGGTACAATAATTAATACAATACAAAAGGAATTTTTAAAATGTGTATATGTATGAAAATCAATAAACAAATTAAAAAAGAAAATAAAACGACCATATATGAATTAAACAATTTTTGTGAACAATATGATTTACCCGCTATTGCTCCTTCCCGAAAAATAAAAAAAAATTCATTTAAGCCCTAGGAGGACCCATAAGCCTTATAGGAAAATTTATCACAAAGATAAAAATAAAAATTATGATCAATACTTTTCTAAAATAAAAAATTTGGTAAACATTTCTCAAAGAATAAAAATTATTCTAGTTGAAAACCCAATAAAAGATTTGTCAAAACTAAATATAAGTGTTTTAAATGTGGTCAGAATGGTCATCTTTCCAACACTTGTCACGTTAAAAAAAATTAATCAGTTAAAAATCTCTGACGAAGATAAACAATAATTGTTTAGAATCTTTGAAATAATAGATTATTATGAGAGTAATAGTGAAGATCTAAGAGAATTTGAATCTCCTGACTCATCTGAATCTGAGTCCTCAAGTTCTGACAATGATTCTCCTAACATCACGATAGGGTGTAGGGATAGTTGTTGACAAAAAATTAATGTCTTAAATAGAAATGAGTAACAGGAAAACCTTTTGTTAAACTTAATTAGAAAAATTGAAAATCTAGAATTAAAACAAGAATATCTGGAAAGGCTTAAGAAAGTGATCCAAAAGAAAGAAAATATTAATTCTAACAATAATAATGCTTCAAGCCTTTCACAAACCTTAGGAAGATTCAATTAGATTAAGGGAAAATAAAAACAAGTTACCTTACAGGAACATCAGATGGAAATTAAAAATTTTAAAATTAAAATAAAAGAATTAAAAGACTCCAATATAGAAATAACCAAAGAGTTAAATCTTTTCAAAATACAGAATTTAATTAATAAACAAGAATCTGATGAACCAGTAAATCACTAATTTCTGATAATGAAGAACCTATTATCAATCAAGATGATGATAACCTTATCTAAATCCTCAATCAAGTCAAAATCAAATGGAACATAATGGTTAGAATAATTATTTAAGATTTTGATTTCATGACAATTGCTCTTGTTGATTCAAGAGTAGATTTAAATTGTATGCAGGAAGGACTAGCTCCTACCAAGTACTTTAAGAAGACAAGAGAATCTCTGTCTTCTGCAAATGATACTCGGATGTATATCAATTATGAAATACCCACAGTCCATATTTGTCAAGATAAAGTATGTTTCAAAACATTATTTATCTTAGTAAAAAATCTGACTGACAAAATTATTTTAGGTTTGCCATTTATGTTTATATTATATCCATTCACAACAGAGTAAGATGGGATAAATATCAATGCCATGAATAAACCTATAAAATTCAAATTTCTTTCTTTTCCTCACAATGAAAAGTTAGAAACTTTAAAAGAAAAATCTATTTCCAATTCCATTAATCTAATTTCTTGTAAAGAAAAAAAATTATGTTTATTACAGGATGAATTAAAATTTAGGAGAATTGAAGAACAGCTTCAAAATCCTGCTCTTCAAAACCAAATTAAAATATTTGAACAAATAATCTATAAATAATTATGTTCTGATATTTCTAATGCTTTCTGGCACATGAAGCAGCATACTACCAGTTTGCCTTACATTACGAGATTTGGTGAGAAAAATATCCCAGCAAAAGTAAGGCCAATTCAAATGAATTCTGAAATGCTTGAATTCTGTAAAAAGGAAATTATAGAACTTCTCAATAAAAATATCATTAAAAATAGCAAGTCTCCTTGGCCCTGCTCCGCCTTTTATGTTCAAAAGGCCAGTGAAATTGAACGAGGAGTTCCTTGTTTGGTAATCAATTATAAGCCCCTTAATAATATTTTGGAATGGATAAGATATCCAATACTGAACAAAAGTAATTTGATAAATAGACTTAGAGATGCAGTGGAATTCTCTTAGTTTGACATGAAATCTGGATTTTTGCAAATCCAGATAAATGAAAGTGACAAATATAAAATTGCATTCTTAACTCTATTTGGTCATTACGAGTGGAGTGTAATGCCTTTTGGTCTTAAGAATGCTCCCAGTGAATTTCAGAATATAATGAATGAAATATTTAATCAATTTACTAATTTCTCAATTGTTTACATTGATGATGTGCTCATTTTCTCAATTGATTACATTGATAATAAAACAAAATGGTTTAGTTATCTCTGCAAGTAAAATTAGATTATTTCAATCTAAGGTTAGATTCCTAGGATTTGAAATACACCACTCTATAATTAAACCAATTGATAGGATAATACAATTTGCTGAAAAGTTCCCAGATGAAATCCAAGATTAAACATAGTTGCAAAGATTTCTAGGATCTTTAAATTACATATCCGATTTTTATAATAAATTATGAATTGATTGCAAGCATCTCTTTGAAAGGTTTAAGAAAAATCCTCCCCCTTATACTTCTGTCCACACTAATCTAGCTAAAAGAATTAAGACTCATGTTAAGACACTCCATCATCTTGGCATCCCCTCTAATAATTCTTTCAAAATTGTCCAAACTGATGCCTCTGAAATGGAATATGGAGGTATTTTGTTACAAAAAATCACTCTAGGGTCACCTGAACAAATTGTTAGGTTCACATCTGAGAATTGGACTCAATCTCAAGTTAATTATAGTACAATTAAAAAGAAAATCTTGTCTGTCTTTCTATTTATACAAAAATTTAAGGATGACTTGTTAAATCAAAAGTTCTTTTTACAAATTGACTGTAGATCTATGAAACATGTTCTGGAGAAAGATCTAAAAATATTATTTCAAAACAATTTTTTGCTAGATGGCAGTCCATACTTAGTATTTTTTATTTTGATATTGAACTCATTAAAGGCATTAATAACTCTATTTCTCACTTCTTGACCTGTGAATTTTTACAGGGACAACAAGATGGGGTATAGGCCCTAGGACTCGAAGAAGATAATTAAAGGGGTGTCCTTGACTCCACAATTGATCCTTAAGGCTCAAGTCAAAGATGAGCCTTCTGCTCCAAAAAATACTCAAATGACAATATTTGGGTCCATTAGACCCAACTAGCAAACATCATTGGTCAATCAATTTGACCCATTTGCAGTTTCCAAATCTTTTGACACAAAATTAGTCATCAACCAGCTAACTACTAATTATAAAAAGTCATCTCCATATTTCAGGAAGACCCCCAGTAAAAATCTTTTTTATGTCGAGTTCTTATATACTCATTTAAAAACCCAATTGAAATAGCAAAAGCTCATTGCCTTCCTGATTATCATTTTGTCCTAGGTCATAAGGACAAAAACTCAGTTTCTACATGGATATTCTTTTCGAAACAAAATCAATAAATATCAAACCAATATATAATTCAAAAGAAAAGATCATCTATCATTCCTTCTACATCCTAAAAATAATAATCATGGAGGAATATCATCCTTCAGGGTTAAACCCCTTTTAAATTAAAAACAATATAACTATTTTGACTATATTGATGCTTGACATATAATTTTCTTGTATCAAAATAGTGAAACTTCTCACTCTTAGTTTTTTAACTTTGATAAGAATTTCAAAACCAATTTTCCAAAATAGTTTTTAAGGTGGTGGTCAATCCATGACCCTATCTTTGAAATGTAAAATATTTTTACTTTTGTAGAATAGAATAGTTCAGGTGAGTGATGGGTTCTCAATGAACCCACTTTCCTTGGCTATTAATAGGTAGTTCTCTCACATTTGTTCCTTAGAATTTGTTTTCAACTCTTAAACTATTTGAGAGAAAAACTAGTTTTGAGAGCAAAGCTCTCTTCTTCTTCCTCCCTCTTCTGTAAATCTTTCTTCTTTTTCTTTTAACATTAAATGGTGGGCGGGAGTACTATTTAATTGTTGCCAATAATTTACTGTTTGTGTAAGTTTTTAATCTTACACCCTAATACAGTTCTTCTGTTTTTGTACTTAATCTTTGCATCTTAATACTCTCTCCTTAAATTATACTTTATTCCGTATCTTTTGGTATCAGAGCCAACATTGGTGGGGATATTTACTGTTTACCTAATTTATCTTCTTAATTAAATTGTTCACCATTTTTATGGCTAGTTATTACTTTTATTGTTGCTTAATTGCTTATCTCAATAATTGTTTTTATCTAATATCACTCTCTGCCCAAGTGGTTGATTATTCTTATAATTGATTATTTATTTGTATTATTTGTTTATCTAATCTGTGAATCTATTTTGACAGAGGCTGACGTATCAGTTTTTATTTGGTTAGCTTCAGGCACCACAATAAGACTTCTTAGATACGTAAATTGCGAGGGTAGGGTGGTTGTAACGGCAAAGTGGTGAAGAGAAAACCTGGTAGGAGGTTGTAGAAGTCACAACAGATTTGTAACCAAAATACAGTATGAAATTCTCAATCATAAGAATAATTTAGTTATTTGAGCCATGAGTAAGTTATTTAGAAGTAATTCTTCTAATATTAACTAAATAATAAATATATTAAAATATTTTAGTATATTTTAATGTACTATGATATATTTTAATATACTATGTTATATTAAGATATGACATAGTATATCTGTACATAAAATTTTTAAAGTTTAAAACAAGATATTTTTTACAAATATAATTTTTTTCGATCATTCGTTTACTTATATTTAAAAAATAGATAACCTTTCTTAATGAACCTTTTATGATCTCAATATCAACATTTTTTTACATTCCTCACCATGTATATAAAAGTACAAAATGTTACATCCGTCAAAGAAATCTATCAGTAATTCAAAAAAAATCACAAATACACTATTTGACTGATTCTCAAAAATATGAAACAGAAAAGGCTAGAGTAATTAGAGGATAAGACAATAAAACTATTAAATAGTAAAAAAATATTCTTATCTAACTATTTTTCTCCATATATTTCTAAAGATTTCAACAATGTAAATGCGACCATTATCACTTTTATCTCTTTCCCTACCAACATTGGAAATAAATTATAAATTTAGAAATGTCACAGCTTAATAAATGAACACAAAATCCTATAGCATCCACAGAAATCTGATTAGATAAGTAGTAATCCATCTCACTTCTCTTATTAATTTGTCTCTTATTAAGGTGTTAGAATGAAAGTGATGGTTTCAACTCTTGTGATTTTGGTCCAACAGAGTAGCTGAGCTAAAGCTATTTTGTGTATGAATTATTCATTGACACATAATGGTGTGGTTGCTGCCAAAGATAACTGTTACTCATGTGAAGATTCTATTGTGGCTAGAAAACCATTTTAAAGAGCTATCTACAAAGATCATTTAAGTCAAATTTTGACTTTAAACAACTATACATATATAATAATAAAAATAAAATAGTAATATTATCACAATACTAATAATAATAATTTGTTACCTAACACTTCTAGCTTTTTTGTGTGCCCCAGAGAGATCGTATAATCCCAATATGCTTGTTTTCCTTAAAAGAGAAACATGAGAAGTCATATATAATATAATCATTGAACTCATATCTCATTGTCTCAACCGTTTATATCAGTTTTGATAAATAAAAAAAGCACATCTAATTTTTTATTCAGCATCGTCTCGAGCTAATTTAAACAATCTAGATGTGAGTCAACGGCATAAATTATCTCAATGTAAACTCTTTGTTAGATCATTGACGAAAGAGGGTCTAAATCTATTTTATACAAATAAAATAAAGATATATAAATAAAATTGAAAAATCCTAACTATTGGAGTAACTCTTTTATCAGACTCCGACAGAAGAGGATCTAAATCTATTTTTTATAGATAAAACATAGATGTATAAATAAAAGGCTAAATTACAAAATTCATCTGTGCACTTTGATCAAAATATAAACTATACCCTAATATTTTATGTCGTATTTTTTATATCCTTGTACTTTAAGCAAACGATAAAATATCCAATTGTTGGAATCCGCGGCGACGCTCGATAGAAGACGTGGTGGTGCTTTAAAAAAAATTATAAAACGATAAACGATAGCATCGTCACAGATCCCAAAGATGAAAAAATTTTAATTGAAAAACTTTTTTTCATATCAGATCTATTATATATTTATATATTAAATCAAAGACATATATGGATATAAAATATACCTCTTGTAGTCCAACCAGGCGTCCTTGCAATACAACGATCTTGCTATCCCACAAATGATAGACTTCGAGATTCACACCACGATCCCCCAAGCCAATCTTCAAACACATTAGGACGTGTGTGGGCACATACAATATATTAAGAATATTTTTTGTCTCTTGATGTACTCGGCACATGATATCTAGAGATTTTTTAGAATGATTAATTTGTGAGACAAAACTATGATCGAAAAATAATTAAAAGTTCGTCACAAGGCTTTTTGGTTAACTTTTAATCTCAGAGAGTTTCACCCCGATTACAACTGTGTTGTTAGTACATTGAAGCCAATAGAATAATATCAATATATTTTGTAGACAATGGCATATCAGATTTTTAAGGATTTATATAAAATAATAAATTAATTATAAATCTGCAATTGAAGTGGGATCCACTGTAATTGTACAACACGACAATGTCACACGGCACTGCAGTGTACCCTAAGGAGTCACACTGTCGCGTGACACTGTAGTTTCAGGGCACCACTGTAGTGCTACATTGTGTCACATCCTACTATAGTGTCACGTGGCACTACAGTAGTCCATGTCAATCTTTTATTCAAAATCAGTATTAACATGTGGCAATTCAACATGCCACGTGACAATTTCTGTAAATTTATTATTTATTTTTATCAGACATATATTTAGATATTAGTTAATTCAAAAATTAACTTATATGATTATCTCTATCAACTAATTTATCTATTAGTTCACTCAACATCTTTAGTTGATTCAAAATTTGAATTATTATCTCATAATTCTTAAACATTATCTAATTTTACAAATTATATATTTTATCTCACTTATCAATTAACAAAAAATTATCGATATATTATTTAATTATAATTTCTAAAAATTACATTAAATAATTTAATTAATTAATCATACATAATTATCTCATAATTATATACTTGCCCCGGAAATAGCTCATTTTGCAAGTCAGTCTTTTTCTCATGTTCTGAAATACTCACATCTTAGATTGTGTAATATAGAGGTGACTTGGGGAACATGATCCAAATCTTAAGCTCAAATAAACCAGATTATTAATTAAACTCATTAGTTAAATAATCTTATTTATTAATTCTATTATTACTCCATTATAAATATGAAATTGCACTATTATAGATTACAAAATATATTTACAGAGTATTCTCGTGTAGTCTATTGATAAAATCATTTTATGTAGTTATGTCCTCCAATTATTAGTTCGTAAATTAGAGCTAGTCAAAATTATCATTTTACCCTTCTAATTACCTATTGATCCTTAAGTATCATTAATTCACTAGTGAACGGCTAATTTATAATCGTATTATAAATTTGAGCTTAATAATCATTCACTTCTAGAATTAACTCATAAGGGAACTAATATATGATCCGTTAGGAAAGCTTGGATTCCAAATCTTGTAAGACCATGTTCCCAACCATCCATGTCGCCGAATCTCTGAAACAAAAATCACTAGCATGTTTTATAAACAAACCTTAATGAGTGGATCAAAAGATCCAGTAGACATGCATAGGAGTTCATGACTACTCAGAATTTAGACTGATCTACATATGATCATCAGATTTATATGTATTAAATCTTTATGATAAACGGTAAGTCAATAAAGATATTAATCTGCATCGATCATGTCATATATAATCATATTATATAAAGTACTTCCACTAAGATATCTATCAACATCAATGATCCGGATCTAGATCACACGTATTCATTATACTTAGTGAACCGTACTAGCAACCATTTATTAAAGATTTCATATTTAATATGTTGCTGACAATTTTATTCATTTTCTATGACCTTAATCATCTCATACTTATACAATAACATAGTCTCATTAATGAATATGAAATTTTTAGATATTTATATATAAATTATTCAACAATAACTCAAAAGAAAAATTATAAGAAAAATGTAATTTCATTAATTTCATATTAAAAATGTCTAAACACATGCTTTGAGTCCATTATGCCCAACAATCTCTCACTTGCCCTAAAGCAAATGTGACATGTCTCTCAACCCCGTATTTCGCACATGACCCTCAAACGACTTCACAGGAAGTGTCTTGGTACATGGGTCAACCAGTTTCTGATCCAACGTTATCTCTATAATAGTTAGATCACCTCAGTGTAGGATCCAGACGTTGACTTTCGATCATCATTATCTAATTTAGAATCAGAATCAGTATATTTAGTGGGGTTCAGGTCTTCACCTGAAAAAAAAAACATATAGTTTCTCATTGTCCTAAGATACTTGAGAATGTGTTGTACTAGAATCTAATGTTCTAAACCAGGATTTGATTGATAATGACTAAAATTCTCACTGCATAACAGATGTCTGGTCTCGCACACAACATGACATACATGAGACTACCAACAGCTGAAGCATAAGGAACATTTCTCATATTCTCTTCCTGCTGAGGTGTCTTAGGACATTGCTCCTTAGAAATGATAATTCCATATCTGTTCGGAAGTTGACATTTCTTGAAATTCTCCACAGAGAATCTCTATAACACCTTATCAATATAAGAGTCCTGAGAAAGTGTCAATAGCTTATTCTTTCTATCCCTTAGGATTTGGATGCCTAGAACATAGCTCGTTTCTCCTAAATATTTCATTAGAATTTGCCAGCTAACCAATTCTTTACTTTTGATAAAGTTTCTACTTCATTCTCAATTAGTAGAAGATCGTCAATATAAAGAACTAAGAAAACCATTATCTTATCTTTGATGTATTTATAAATACAAGCTACGTCAACATTTTGCTCGAAGCCATATGATTTAATAATCTCATCAAAGGTAAGATTCCAAGATCTAGATGCTTGCTTTAATCCATATATGCAGTTAAACAACTCGCATACTTTCTGATCTTGTCCCTTTTTCACGAACTCTTCTCGTTGCATCACATAGATGCTTTCTTCAAGAGAGTCATTCAGAAAAGTTGTCTTGACATCCATTTTCCTTATTTCATAGTCTAAACTAGTGATCCTGGATAAAAGGATGTGAATGAATTTTAGGATGGCTACAAGAGAGAATGTCTCTTCATAATCAACTCCTTCCCTTTGTGTGTAACCTTTGACTACCAGCCGTACCTTGAAAGTTTCTATTTTCTCATCTACACCTCTTTCTTCTTGAAGATCCATTTATATCCAATGGGCCTGACATCTTCAGGTGGAACTACAAGTTTTCAGACGGAATTGGAATACATCGATTCAATTTCTTAGTTCATGGTATCTTGCCATTTCTCCTTTTGGATCATCCATCACCTCTTTAAAGGTTAATGGATCGTCTTTATCAGTGTCTGAAACTAGGACATGTGCCTCTAGTTCATATGGAATAGGTTGTCTTACAACCCTCTCTCTACTACATTGCATCGGGGTTCCTTGAACAGGAACAGTGGTTTATGTGGTTTGTCGTTGCATCGGGATCTCATCAGATGCTAATTCTTTAAGAATTACATTGTTTTGAGGTTTGTAGTTTTCCATATAGTCATGTTCAAGGAATATGGCATTTGTTGATACAAACACTTTTTTATCTTTGTGACTATAAAATTACTCTCATCTAGTCTCTGGAGCATAGCCAAAAAATATACACACTTCAGACCTTGAGTCTAACTTTCTAGTCTTGGGTCTAAGAACGTGAGTTGGACACCCCGATATATGAAAATGACATAAACTGGGTTTAGAGTCATTCATTAACTCTAAAGGTGTCTTGCATACAAATTTAGAAGGCATTACATTCAAAATGTAAGTTGTCGTTTGAATTGCATATCCCTAAAATGTGATAAGTAGCTTATTATAGATCTAACCATATCCAATAGGGTTCAGTTTCTCCTTTCTGAAACACCATTTTGCTGTGGCGTTCCAGGTACTGTAAGTTGGGATAGAATGTCATACTTCAGCATGTAATCTCACCACCTCAATCTGATTGAAGTGTTTTCAATGTTTACCTAATTGTTTTTCAGCTTCATCTTTGAGGTCCTTAAACTTTCCAATAGTTTCAAACTTTCTATGTAGTAGGTAAGTATAACCATATCTAGAGTAATCGTCATAAAATACGCATACTTACATCTAGCTTGTACATTGATCGGTCCATAGAAATATCTATGTACTAGCTCAATTGGTTCCTTGGCTCTTTGGCCTTTTCCTGTGAAAGATCTCTTGGTCATTTTTGCCTCTAGATAAGATTCTTGAAAAGGAAGAGTCCCAACTTTTAGTTATCTCAAAGCACCATGCTTTGTTAACTTGTTTAATTTATCTAGATTAATAAGTCTCAACTTAAGATGCCATAAATACGTGTCATCATCATTATGAGAAACTCTTTATCGTTTGTTACTTTTAGAATTTGCTACTTTAAACACTTCAGAATTATTTAACGCACGTTCAACCGGTCTAAGCATATACAAGTTGTTTGAAACTTTTACACGACAAATATTGAATCCACTCTTCGATGATTATTAATAAAAGAAACTTCAAATGATTGTTCATGCAGTAACGAAAGAGAAACTAAATTTCTCGAAAATCCAGGAATGAAATAGACATTGTTCAAAACAAGAAAATTATTTTCAAAATTAAGCCGAACTGTCCCCAATGCTTTCGCTAACACGAGCGCACCACTCTCAACTCTCATTATCATCTCGCCATCAGCAAGCTCTCTTGTCAAATCAAACATCTACAAAGAAGAACATACATAATTAGTGGCTCCTGAATCCGATATCAAAGATGACGAATCATATTCCACTAAACAAGATTCAGGTATAAGTAAATCACATTTACCTTTCTTTTTCATCTTGGAGAGATACTTGCTACAGTTTCTCTTCTACTGACCTTCAACTCCACAAGGGAAACAATTTCCCTTGGGTTTGATGTCGCCTCTGTTCTTCTTGGCCTTGGGTGACTTTTTTGCTTTCTTTCCTCTTTTGTTCTTACTATTGTCCTTACCATTGTTCTTCTTCCTTTTGTTGTTACTAACAACATTGGAAGAAGGTTTTTGCTCAGTAATATTTGTCTTGCCCTCTTTGGTCATACTCTTATTGAGTGACTCAAAAGTCTATAGTTCATTCAACAATTGGGTCATGTTGAATTTCAACTTGTTTATAACATAGTTGTTGGTGAACGCAGAAAAAGCAGGTGTGAGCGATTCAAGTATAATGTTGACTCGAGTTCGCTCATCAATAGTAGCCTCATGTACTTCTGTCTCATGCATTATATTGATCATGTTCAAAACATGTTCACGCACAGAAATACATTTCTTCATCTTGGTTGTCATGTAGGTCCTAGTAGCCTCATGGCGACTTTAATCGAAGTGCTGCCCAAACATCGCCTGTTAAGATTTCATAATCTCATAGACAATTTCTATGTTTCTATGCTTGGTTCTCAGAACATCATTCACGCTCACAAGAATGTAGAACTTAGCATTTTTTGTTGGATTGAATCCAAGCATCAAACTTGTCCCTAATATTCTTAGGGACATTAGCTGCAGACTCCTCAGGACATTACTCAGTAAGAAAAAATTTGTGGTTCTCACAAATTAATATCAAGTTTAAATTTGACTTCCATCTTATGAAATTATCACCATTTAATTTCTCAAGTGCAAGTAAAACAGTAATAGGGTTGCCCACGGTAGACGTACTAATAACTGAAAAATAAAACACGCATAATTCAATATATATTGAAATAAATATCAAGAAATTTGAAAAGTAAAGGTGATGCATGAATGTAACATATCAAATACATAAATTTAACAATTACTAATCCATGATAAGATAACCTAAAAACTAATGTTCCGCCTTAGGGTAGGTCAGATTAATTTTAAACTGTCTATGAGACAGTCTCATCCTTATTAATTAAAACTCAAAATATCTCATATTTTCTCTTTTAATAATAAGGTATCGCTTATTTGCTCAAGTCATAATTATCCACTCAAAGCTTAATTGTGACTTTATGAGTATAACCCATTATTTCAGATTCTATGACTTGATTTAAAATACGTCGTCTTAAGGTCGTTCAAAACTAAACTACATCACTTAGTTCAATCTTCTTAAAAAGTTCAACATTGATATTGATATGGCTCAAAACCTTCCTTAAGAGGTTAAAAACAAAGTCATCTCGAGGCCTTCACTGTACCTCGCGGTGTTATACTAATAATGGAGACCATAGGTTGCATTGACATGCCAACCTTCTCTCACTCACTATTTTAAGATAATGTGTTTTATTTCTAACTAATCAATTAACTTCAAATTAATTACTAGTTAAAATAACCCTATGAATGTAAAATTAACAGTTAATCCAATCTAAATGGTCTAAGTTCATTTAACTTTCTAAAGAGCCGAAGTCAAAATTAGGTGAACTTAGAATAACTAAGTAATTACATTCATCAAACTTTAATAAAACTCTTTTAATAAAGTTGGTTATCCTAAATGTTACTATAGCCTTTAGAGTGGTGCGATTACCAAATTTTAACTAATTAAAAGCTAACAGTTTACATACAATTGATTTCTCAAAACAATTGATATAAATATATTAGGAAAGTCATAATCAATCATATTTCTACTAATGAAATGCATGATTAAATAAGACTGTGTGGAGTTTCATGGATGACATGTGATCGACAAATTCATGATCATGTTATCAATCAAATCAATAAAGATTTATTAAGCAATTAAATAAATAAATGATGAACTGAGTGATTGTTGGGTATTTCGAAATAACAACATTTCAAAAATAGAATACAAAGATGACTTCAAGAATACATATTTCTCAAATAGCTCATTCTCCATAGGGGTGTTCAAAATTGTCCCGAACTAAACCGAAAATTACCAGTTTGGTCAGTTCTTTATATGTGTTCAGTTCAAGAAAATGAGAGAACTGAAGTTTCAGTTTGGTTCAAAATTTTGGTGGTTTTGGAACCAAACCGAAACATTAAATTTGTTTCATTTTTATATATAATTTTATATAAAACTGAACCGAACTGAAAATAAAACTTTGATTTTATATTAATTTTTTTCAATAATATCATTTGAAAATTATTTAAAAAATTATTTTTAATTAATAATATAGAACCGAACCAAAACTCACGGTTCAGTTTGGTTCTTTTGACATGGACGGTTCGGCTCGGTTCGGTCTGATTTTATTGTCGGACCAAAGTTTTGGTTCTTTTTAGTTTTTCACCAAAAATCGAACGGAATCGAACCGTGAACACCCCTACTTCTCCACCAAAGGTCCATATTCATAATTTTCAAGCTTTGTCCAAAATCTTTTTAATTAGGATAAACTATTTTTCTAATTAAATAATCTCATTAATTATCCTTTTAAAATTAATTGAATCTGATAGTCAAAAAATAATTTGATGACTCATCAAACTTTGGTCAAACTCAATCAATTAATTAATTTTAATTTTTTTAAAATTAAATTCAATAATTGTCCTTTTAAAAATCAAATTTCAAATTTTAAAATTCAAAATTCAAAATTCAAAATTTCAAAAATTCAAAAATTCAAAATCCAATTTTAAATTTTAAAAGACAAGGATAGGATTTGGGTTTTCGCGACACATCGCAGGGATAGGGTAACACGGTATCAGGGTTTCTATGAAACATCCCTTGCATTAACAACAATTACCTCCGACGATAGGACTCTCTCATCACCGCCCCTATCCACCACCGTCAACACCGCCAGCAACCACCGCCGGCATCCTTCTCGGCGGCGGCGCTGCCGACAGCATCGTAAACGCTGATTTTTCCAACGGTGTTACCGTCGCTGGACTACCGACAACATCATAAACGATGATTCTTCCTCGTTCGTGTCGTGCGTTCTTCATCTTCTCGCGATCAAAATTTTACAACATGATATTCAAAATAAAATTATAAAAAATCTTATGCCCAAAACAGTTTACACAAAATCTAAGGAAAAAAATAAAGAACAATGCCTAAACCCAAAAGTCACAATATAATTAACAATTTATCATTAATCATGCAGTAAAAAAGAAATCACCCATTCATTCATGCTTATCAAAATATATATATTATGAACAATGCAAGAACACTCATACAGTATTTAATATACAAATATATAAAGACCGTTATGATACCAATTGTTAGAATCCATGGCGACGCGCAGCGGAAGGCGTGGTGGTGTTTTAAAAAAAATTATAAAATGATAAACGATGGCATCGTTGCAGATCCCAAAGTTGAAAACTTTTTAATTGAAAAAAGATTTTCAAATCGGATCCACTATATATTTATATATTAAATCAAAGATATACATGGATATAAAATATATTTCTTGTAGTCCAATCAAGCGTCTTTACAATACAATGATCTTGTTATCTCACAAACGATAGACTTCGAGATCCACACTATGATCTTCCAAACCAATCCTCAAACACACTAGGACGTGTGTGCCACTTAGAATATATTAAGAACATTTTTCTGTCTCTAGGTATCATGAGATCTAGAGATTTTCGAGAAGGATTAATTTATGAGACAAAACTCTTATCAAAAAATAATTAAAAGTTCTTCATATAGCTTTTTGATTAACTTTTAGTCTATGAGAGTTTCACCCATTATTTCAACTGTATTGTTAGCATACTGAAACCAATAGAATAATATCAATATATTTTCTAGATAATGACATATCATATTTTTTAGAGATTCACATAAAATAATAAATTAATTATAAATGTGCAATTGAAGTGGGACCCACTGTAATTGTACAACACTGATATGTATTAAACTTTTATGATGAACGGTAAGTTAATAAAAATATTAATTCACGTCGGTCATGTCATAAATAATTTTATTGTATAAAATACTTTCACTAAGATGTTCCACTAAGATGTTCATCCACATCAACGATCCAGATCTAGATCACACGCATTCATAATACTTAATGAACTGTACTAGTAACCATTCATTAAAAATTTTATATTCTAATATATTACTGATAATTTTATTCATTATATATGACTTTAATTCTCTCGTACTTATACAAAATTATAGTCTCATTAATTAATATTGAATTTTCAGATATTTATATATAAATTATTTAATAATAATATAAAATATAATTATAAAAAAATATAATTTAATATTAAAAATATTTAAATACATACTATGGGGACACTATCTCCAACAACTCCTCCGTCAGAATTTTCGTAAAACTAATGATGTGCCAAGGGAAGTATGGCACATGGTTATTTTTGCTATGGTGATCCCAAGGAAAATTTAGTTCCGCAACCTACATCACGACACCAGACAACAAAGTCCCATTGACAGAACAAGGTTTGATCCAGGCCCGTTTAGCTGGAGAACAAATCCGCCGCGTGGTCTCCGTCGATGGGAAAAACCCTAACTAGCGTTGCTACTTCCATGTTTTGCCATATGAACGCACGCCTTCGACGCTCTGCGAGATCGGGCGGGCATTTTCGAAGAGGAAGATAATTGGGGTTAGGGAGGAGTGTAGGGTTAGAGAACAGGATTTTGGGAATTTTCAGGTAGAAGAGAGGATGAAGATTGTCATGGAGACTAGGCAGAGGTTCGGATGGTTCTTCTATCGGTTCGGTTCCCGGAGAGAGAATCTACTGCCGATGTTTAGGATCGCGTTTCCAGTACGTACGTATATTTTTTCCTTTTTCTTCTTTTTAATTATTTTTTTCCTTTTCGTTTTTGTCCTTCACTGCCTTGTTTTGTTGACCTAAAGATTTCAACAATGTAAACACGACCATTTATCACTTTTATCTCTTTCCCTATCAACAATGAAATAAATTATAAAATTAGAAATGTCAAAGCTTAATAAATGAACACAAAATCCTATAGCATCCACATAAATCTGATTAGATAAGTAGTACTCCATCTCGCTTCTCTTATTAATTTGTCTCTTATTAACGTGTTAGAATGAAAACGATGGTTTCAAAGTCTTGTGATTTTGGTCCAACATAGTAGCTGAGGTAAAGCTATTTTGTGGATGATTTATTCAATGACACATAATGATGTGGTTGTCTGCCAAAGGTTGCTGTTACTCATGGGAAGATTCAATTTAATTGTGGCTAGAAAATCATTTGCAAGAGCTATATGCACAGATCATTTAAGTCAAATTTTGACTTTTATATTGGACCCGACATTTGTTCAACTATATCATTTGACTCTCAAACCTATAAAATCTTTTATAAGACCTCTTCACTTTTCATTTAATTTCACAAATGTCCCCTATGGTGACTTCCGTTAAAAAAATTGACAGAAGTCAATGCACGTGAATTTTTTAATGGTTAATTGGGGTAATTTAATACATCATTGCAACGTGTTAAAATGACTAGTTACACTGGATCCCCTTGACATTCAACGCTTATACCAAATTACACCCTCACCTTTGAGAGTTACAACAATGCTCTCTCACATTCTATTTTATTTCATCTCTACCCCATACAGTGACTTCGATCAAAAAATTGATGGAGGTCACTACATATGAGAAATACATGAGATTTTTAGTGGGGAAGATGCCGAAAATCTCAACAATGAGTTTGTGTGAAATCCTCTCTCGGTATAAAACTCATGTTGAGACCGAAAATTTCAATAGTGAGATTGCAGGTAGTCTCCTCCAAACGTGAAAGTCATTTCACTGTAACGCCCTAATCCCCGAAGGTTAAACATGCTTGAAATTTTACAATTCAAAAATCCTCAATTCAATTGAAGCTCTAATTTGAGAGAATCTCCAAATTGAAAACCTTAATTTTACCCTAATTTTAACGTTAAATAGCGGAAGCATAAAATATTTTAAGAGATAATTAACTCATTAATTTGAATTAAATGATTTATTAAACTGTATTATGTCGAACATGAAAATCCATAAAACATGAAAGTCAAACATGGAAATTCATAAAATTCCTGAAACAACAGTAATTAAACTAAAAATCTGTTTCTAACATCATATAATCATAAATTCTGAAAAATTTCATATTTTCACTGTCTATGGCAGTCTCTCACTCCTAGTGCTCGTCATCACATGCAACATATTCATCTATGGGGTGAGTATTAAAAATACCCAGTAAGTAAAGTCACATATTAATATAGTTTTACATGGCATAAATGTAAACATATATCTCATGCAAATTTAATTTCACACATTCACTTATCTATTAAATCACATAAAATATTTGTAATAACACATTGATTTCATGGTTAATATATAACTTGAACTTGTACTTATACTTATTGATACTTATACCTCCTTGATCATAATTTGACTAGACATTTCCCCGATTAACAACCTAACCATAATTGATTCACAACTTGAACTTCTAGCATGAAAGTGAACATGATGGATTGAGTGTCCTGAAACTTGATGTCACTCAAAGTTATATGAACTTTAAGAACGTGAACATGAACATGGTGACACCCAACTGTATAACTTGATAACATGGCATGAACAATCTGGTTACTTGATAACCAAGGGACATAGTCTACATCTTGTTTATTTAACACTTTACTTGAATTAAAATTTATAATTCTCATTATTACATATACATGAGTAAACATATAATTTATTCATGAACATAAACAATATAATTATTACGTGTATAACTCAATATATAATCATATATAACATGGTAAATAATTTCATCGTGATATGAAAAAAAACATAAAACACTTGATCATAAGATTGAACATAAAACAATTTCACATTACATATTCTACACTTATAACATATGAACCGAATTATTATGTAAATTCACTTACCTGGATTCACTACGAATTAAATTCAATAATGACCTGAAATTCATGGATCTCAGATCACAACATATTCATATATTAGTTATTTAATTAACTAGAGGGTGAGTGAGGTTGGGAACAGGTGGAAACTAAACTGAGTGTAAATTGATCAAGCGGTTCAAATCGGTTTAACTAGGTTCGGGTGGTATGAACTCGTTCGGTTCTACTGGGTTGAACTAGATTAGTCTGGTCTGACTGAACCAATTTGGTCCAGTTAGATTGAACCAGTCTGGTTGAAATGAATCCGTCCGAAGTAGGTAAAATCTAGATCGGGCTGGGTCAAAATCAACTAGGTCGCAAGACCTAGTTGCAGGCAATACAAAGAATGAATGAAAGAAAGAAGGAGAATGAAGAGAATAAAATAAGGGAATCTGCAACGCACAAATAAAGAACCCTAAAAAAAGAAGAGAATTGGGAGTGGTTTCGTCGTTTAAGGGCCTCTGATGCCTAATTTACTATCCTGGAGTGATTTTGGCATAATTTCATTGGGGGAGAAACAAAACGGTGTATTTCTACCTAGAGTTTTCCCTCTGGAGGAAGTGTGTCGATGAAACCTTCCCTGATGTGTTGATGGGAAGCCTTTTGATGTAGCCTTGGGGCGTGATATCTGACCTTCATTGGTCGGGTGGGAGGCGACTGTTGACATAAAGTGATAGACATTAAATGTTGTTGTATCATTGAAGTGGCTAGACGGGTGCTAATTTGATATTTTGCAGTGACGATCGGACTTCTTGGGCGTTCAGACTTATGAGAATATGCCACATGGGATGTTAAACTACCCAATTGCCTATTAAAAATCTCACATGCTTCTCTCGTGTAATGACTTCCATTAATTTTTTTACCTAGAGATCACGGTATGGGGTGTACGTACGTGAAACGAAATAGAACGTGAGAGGGTAATTTCATATAAACGTCGAAGGTCAGAGGGGTCCATGGTAATTAGCCATTTCGAGACGTGACAATGGGGTATTAAACTACCCCTATTGCCCGTAAATAATGTCACGTGTTTCTCACGTATAGTAACTTCCGTCAATTTTTTGAATGGAAGTCACTATAGAAGGTATTAGTGAACAAAATTATTAATGAGGGGGTTTGTGAACGATTTTAAAGGCCACGGGGTAATTGGTATAGTCTAAGTAGATTTGGAGGTCTATCGCAAATTAATCATATATAATAATAAAAATAATATAATAATATTACCATAATAATAATAATTTTCTATCTAACACTTCTAACTTTTTGTGTGCATAAGAGATATTGTATAATCCCAATATGAAAGTTGGGACTACTAGGTGAGACTTCAGATTTCTTTTTATCTTTTTTTCTTAAAATTTAAGTTTTGGTCTCTCGTGCTCATTAGGGTGTAAAAATTTTTGGATCAGGGTCCTCTTGTGCTTTGCACGAGACGTCCTATTTAATATAGGTGGTTGAATTTATATATCAACAGTCAAAAATATATTATATTAGTATAATATATCATAACATATTTGTACATAAAAATTTTATAGTTTACAAAAATATCATTTATTATAAATATTTTTTTTATTACTCTCTTATTTTTATTTAAAAAATTGACAACTTTTCTAACTGAGCCTTTATGATCTCAATATCAACATTTTTATACATTCCTGACCAAACAGTACATAAAATTACAAAACTTTACATCCGTTGTCGAAAAAATCTGTCAATAATTCAAAAACAAATCAAATACACTATTTGATTGATTCTCAAAAATATAAAAGAAGAGTAATTAGAGGATAAGACAATAAAATTATTAAATAGTAAAAAAATATCTTGTCTTTCTCTATATATTCAACAATGTAAATACGACCATTCATCACTTTTATCAATTTTACTATCAACAATGGAAATAAATTATAAAATTAGAAATGTCAGAGCTTAATAAATGAACACAAAATCCTATAGCATCCACAGAAATCTGATTAGATACGTAGTAATCCATCTCAGTTCTCTTATTAATTTGTCTCTTATTAACGTGTTAGAATGAAAGTGATGGTTTCAACTCTTGTGATTTTGGTCCAACAGAGTAGCTGAGCTAAACCTATTTTGTGGATGAATTATTCATTGACACATAATGATGTGGTTGTCCGTCAAAGGTAACTGTTACTCATGTGAAGATTCCATTGTGGCTAGAAAATCATTTGCAAGAGCTATCTACATAGATCATTTAAGTCAAATTTTAACTTTTACATAACTGGTTAATTATATTGGACTCCTGATTTTGATGGGACTATATCATTTGGCTCCTTAGTCTCTAAAATCTTTCATAGAATCTCTTTTACTTTTCATTTTAGTTCACCAAAGTCGTTAAAAATTTGACAGAAGTCAATGTACGTGACTTATACGTAAATCTTTTTTAACGGGTAATTGAGTAATTTAATACTCATTGTCACGTGTCAAAATTGCTAATTACACTGAACTCCTGAGCTTCTACGTTTATATTAAATTCCACCCTCACATTTAAAACTTACAGCAATGCTCTCTCACGTTCTATTTCAATTCATGTATATCACATACCGTGACTTCTGGGTAAAAAATTGACGGAGGTCACTACACATGAGAAACGCATGAGCTTTTTTATGGGGATGATGCCAGAAATCCAACAACGAGTTTGTGTGAGATCCCCTCTCGACATAAAACTCAGGTTGAGACCGAAAACTTCAATAGTGAGATTGCAGGCATTCTCCTCTAAATGTGAAAATCATCTCAGTCAGGAAATCTGCAAAACATAATTAAAGAACCCTAAAAAAGAAGAGAATCGGGGAGTATTTTTCTCGCCTAAAGACCTCTGATACCTAAGTCAGTATTCTAGAGTGATTTTGTCATAGTTTCCTTGGAAGAGAAACCAAACGGTGTATTTCTACCTGGAGTCTTCCCTTTGGAGGAAGTGTGTCGACGAAGCCTTCCCTGATGTGTTGATTGGAAGTGTTGCGTGATATCTGCCTTTGATTGGTCGGGTGGGAGGCGACTATTGACATAGAGTGACAGACATTAAATGTTGATGTGTCATTGAAGTGACCAAACGAGTGTTGGTTTGATATTTGCAGTGACGATTGAACTTGTTGGGCGTTCAAGCTTACGAGAGGATGCCACACGAGATGTTAAATTATCTCATTTTCTATTAAAAATCTCACGTACTTCTCTCGTGTAATGAGTTCTGTTAATTTTTTTACCTAGAGTCACAATATGGGGTGTACGTGAAACAAAATAGAACGTGAGAGAGTAATTTTATATAAGCATAGAAAGTCAAGGGATTCATGGTAATTAGCCCTT
The DNA here is from genome assembly GCA_003255025.1 of Datisca glomerata. Taxonomy (NCBI): domain Eukaryota; kingdom Viridiplantae; phylum Streptophyta; class Magnoliopsida; order Cucurbitales; family Datiscaceae; genus Datisca; species Datisca glomerata. The sequence continues at coordinate 2,318,277 of QANY01004580.1, forward strand.
TCGACACTAGACAATGAGATATTAAATTACTCCATTGCTTATAAAAATGTCACGTGTAGCGACTTCCGTCAATGTTTTTATGAAAATCACGATATCAGATATTGGTGAAACAAAATGATAAGTGATGAGATTTTATGAATAATTTTAAAGATCGCAGAATAAATTGATATAGTCTCAGAGATTCAGGGAATCTATTATAATTAACCTTATATAACAATAAAAATAATATAATAATATTATCATAATAATAATAATAATAATCTGGTACCTAACACTTCTAACTTTTTTGTGTGCATCAGAGATATTGTATAATCCCAATATGAAAGTTGGGACTACTAGGTGGTACTTCAGATTTCTTTTTTTTCCTTAAAATTTAAGTTTTGGTCCCTTGAGTTCATTACCTGGTCCCTCTCGTGCACGAGAGGTTCTTTTTAAGATAGGTGATATTAATTTTAAAAAATCATATCCAATTTTTTATTAACTTTGTATTGGGCTGATTTAAATTATTTAGATAACTCTTTTTGTTAAACCTTTAACAGAAAAGGTCTAAATCCTTTTTTACATAAAAACAAAGATATATAAATAAAGTTGATGTTTCAACTATTATAGTAATTCTTCGGTTAGATTCTCCATAGAAGATGATCTAAATCTATTTTTTACAGATAAAACATAGATGTAAAAATAAAATTGAAAAACCTTAACTATTAGAATAACTCTACTATTAAACCCCTAACAGGAGAGAATCTATTTGTAGAGATAACACAGATAACACATAGATGTATAAATAATATTGAAAACCTTAACCATTGGCATCACTTTCAGCAAATCTAATTTAAGGAGCACGACCTATTTTTGACAATTGGTAAGGATCATATTCACGATTTACCAATCGAAGTCCCTAATTTAATATATAAGCCAAAAAAATAAAGATTTATATGAGTAAGAGATCTCAAGTTGAGTTAAAAAAAAAAAAAAGAGATCTCAAGTTCAAATCTACTATTGACAGATTGTCCTGAAAATTTACCAATGAGCTTCCCTAATTTAAATTATAAGGCACGTGCTATGTGGCGTTTCCCTATGCAAAGTGATATAAACAAGTCCTTCATAAATTTACATGCATGTGCTGAATCAAATCGCAGATGATCTACTTTTTCTTAAATTAGTGCTCTGCATTAATCTGTGACACAAACGGCTCCTACTTTCATTTCATTTCAATAACGTTCTGATTTATCCCCAAACTTATATAATGAAAGTGACAAGAGATTAGGCAGCAGAGGAAGGAAATTCGAGTTTACGAATAATATTATCATATAAAACAAAAGTTCTTTTGGTTCAGATACAATCATCAATAACGAAAGAATTCCTTTTCTTCTTTTGTACAAATTTCACACAAACAAACATGAACATTCATTCACCCACCAAAATGCCAAGCAGAACTGTGCATTTCATTCTCGATAATCTAGTCAAGCCATCTCAATCGATACAAAACTACAACACAAACTTCACATTAGCATATAAATCTCACCCTCTTTTGATCTCTAAATCTAAAGGAGTGAAGTTGAAGTTCAAGAGAAAAGCATACTCTTCTCTTATCCTTCCTCTATTCACTATCTGAAGGTAGTAAATGTGAAGAGGCGGCAGATTTCTCGAGCATCAAATGCTGCAACCCGGGTTTCAATTCGCTTTTACAGAATTGTTCATACTCATCTTTGCACCCTCCTTTCTTCTTAACCTCCACCACCACCAATGATGGAGTCAATTCGAATATCTCAGCTGCAATTGATAATGGACCCTTAACTCCTTCCCTTGACCCTTCTAAGCTCACCCTGCAATCCTTCTTCCTCACTGTAAAGCTCACCAATTTAGCAATTTCTTCCAATGTCGATATAATACTAGACACAGGCGCCCCTGAAACGAACCTAGCCCCCTCCCCACCGTCCTCAAACAACCCCGAAAGGTCAAAACCAGGGGAGAACGATATTAGATCAAATGCATTCAAACTGGCAGGTCTTGGCAAGGAAGCAACCTTCCTTGGAGTCTCTGGATCGGACTCCGATTCGGACAGTGATTTTTCGGATAACGAATTATTGTCATCATCATTATTACCAATGCTACAAAGTCTATCATCCTCAATGTAGAATTTTACGTGTTTAAATCCTTTTTTAAACCATCTGTTTTCCATAATCTCAGGTATTGTCATTCGTCTTTCTGGATTTGTATCGAGAAGACGCTTAAGGAGTCGGGTAAGCTCCGGCGAGAACCATCTCGGACACCGAAACTCACCCTTGTAAATTTTCTTATACATTAACATAATATTTTGATCATTGAATGGTAAATAGCCAGCCATGAGTACAAAAAGAATAACCCCACATGACCAAATATCTACCTTAGAAGCTTCGTAGCCTCTACGGGCCAAAACCTCCGGCGCCACGTAAGCCGGCGTGCCGCAAAATGTGTGAAATAGACCATCCTGCCGAATCTGATCGGAAACGGCGCTGAGCCCAAAATCGGAGACCTTCAGATCGCCGTCTTCGTCGAGCAATAGATTTTCAGGTTTTAAATCACGGTGGTAAACCCCTCGAGCGTGGCAGAATCCGACGGCGGAGATCAATTGCTGAAAGTATTTGCGGGCCACTTCTTCTTTCAGTCGACCCTTGGCTACCTTGTTGAAGAGCTCGCCTCCACGGACGTACTCCATGACGAAGTAAATCTTGGCCTTGGTAGCCATGACCTCGAAGAGTTGGACAATGTTGGGGTGGCGAACACGGCGGAGGATCGAAATTTCGCGCTTTATGTGGGCAATTAGACCACCCTTTAGTATCTTCTCCTTGTCGATGACTTTGATTGCTACGCTTTCGTCGGTTTTGATGCTGCGAGCGTGGTAGACTTTCGCAAAGGTGCCATGGCCGAGTAGCTTGCCGACCTCGTAGCGACCCAGAAGAACTGGGATACTCTTCCTCGTAGTGCTCTGTTTGTTTAAGTCCCCCATGGATGGACCGAAATTTCAAAATTGAATCTTCCTTTTCTGGAGGAAAAGGTAGTGATTTTGAGTTTTGCGACTGAAATTACGCGAAATTTGGGAAAACGAAACGTCGGTTTGGTTTATGTCGTTGTTCAGCTCAGGTTTAATGCTCAACTCCTCGGTGTTAATGAAATTATTTTGGATTTTGAGAGGAAGATTGGCATTTTTATAATACAAAATGCCAAAAGCCACATAGGTAGGTGCCCTCTCAACGGCATATACATCCTCCATTTCTTCTAATTTTTTATTTTTTAAATTTTGAGTGTATTTGATAATTACTTATTTTTAAAGAAAATCCTTCTCATTGATACGTTGTATTTTGGTCGTTATCTAAAAATTTGTAAACGTATAAGTTGATATATTTATTGTTGTTATCACATTTTTTTTCAAAAGATTTATTAAATATTGAATTAGCAGTTGGAGTTGTAATGGCAAAGGATTGAGTGAGAAAGTTTGGGTGTTTAGTCTAGCCGGAACAATAATTACAACACAACAATAATCTCAGAACATGAAGAGTGAAATCTGAGAAAGGACGACATTGAAGTCAACATCTAGATAGTGGTAAATGCTCTGGTGTCGTAAGGTTTAAGAAGTCAATTCGTGGATCTTTGTAAATCAAGAATGCTAATATTTAGTGATAGTAATTATCACATGTAATTAATCTTTTATTATTTACATAAATCTCAATGAAATGTCACCGCCTCAATTAATTTCATGAATGTGACTAGAACGAATCTCGCGTGCATCTAATAGCCATGGATGCGCATCAGGCTAAACCTATTGACCATGACACTAGGGCGGATTGGAGAGTGGGCTGTAACAACGAGACATAAAAGTATCATTCACTAAACCACCCTCAGTGGCTTCTTAGAACTAGATCACTTATACCTAAAAACATGGGCTAACAGAGTAAGGAAGGAAGAAGAAGTTGACACTGTAAAGCTAAAAAAGTTCACTCAAATTCAAACGGTAAAATTACAGATTATTAATACATTAAATAAGAATGATAAAAAATAATTGTAAAGGAATAATTAAAGAATCAAATTTGTTATGATGATTGTCAATGATTGGCTAACTAAATTATTCTCTCCATGGCCAATCACTGATGAAACCGTGGCATACTGTTAAGAGCTATTGGATTCTTTGAGAGCCAATCACAAGGGAGAGGTATTTCACAAGGTGGACAAGTGATGTGTTGAGGTGGCTGTTTTTCCATCTTGTCACCTTTGCATGAGAAAGTCAAGTATCTGCATTAATTTGAAGTAGATTGTCTTCTTGAAGGTGACATGGAGGAGATTTGAGCTTCAGATCTTAATGATGGATGATCAATATCTTTAACATCCCCCCTTAAGCGTAATGGGGGGTTAACCACATGAAGCTTGTCTTGAAGAAGTAGAAAGAATGAGGGTGCTAAGGACTTGGTTAAAATGTCAGCAACCTAAAAGTTGGAAGGAAAAAATCTGACATCAATTTCTTTTGAGAGAACCTTGTCTCTTATGAAGTGGACATCTACTTCAATACACTTGGTTCTGGAGTGGAAGACTAGATTTGAGGCAAGGGCTATGACACTTTGATTGTCAAACTAAAGCACAAGAACACTTGAAGGAGTGAGCTTCGATTCTTTAAAGATGGAAACAAGCCATACCACACCTGTTGCAGCAGAGGCAAAAGCCCTATATTCAGATTCAGTACTGGATTTGGCAACAACGATTTATTTCTTGAAGCTCCAGCTAATCAAGTTACACTCAAGGTAGAGACACATACCACTGGTAGATTTTCTATCATCTAAAGAGCTTGCCCAGTCAGCATCAGAGTAGCATTCAAGAGTGAGTCTCTAGGTTGGAGTGAAATGCAAGCCAATGTGTGTTGTCTCTTTGAGGTATCTAAGTATTTGTTTGCAAGCTTTCCAGTTGTCTATGGTTAGAGAAGCCATATAGACTTAATTTTCTGACAACATACGCAATGTCTGGCCTAGTCATTGTGAGGTATCAGAGAGCTCCTAGGGTGCTTCTTAACAATGTAGGATCTAAAAAGGGAGACCCTATTGTAGTGATCTTGTGAGATGGGTATAGAGGAGTAGGACTGGTTTTGCATTATGATGAGTGTGTCTCACACTCATATTTTAGATAATCTTAACTTTAATGTTATTGGTTCTTTGAGTTTTGTTTTTGTTTTTATCGTGTAGGTTAGATACTCAAATGTATTTGGGTTGATTTTGAAAGATTTCGAAGGAAAAATGCAAAAAAACAAGGAAAGACATGGGCAGAAGGACTAGCGTCGCGACGGGACGTCACGCCTCTGCGTGCAAGCAGCTGCCAGCGCCCTAACGCTGGCTACCTAGTGCCTCAACGCTGGTCGCTGGGTAGCTTGGCAGTAAGCCAACACCACAACGCTGACGAGATAATGTTTTTTGCATTTTTCTCTCATACTTAATCATTATCGAATCCTAGTATATAAAGAGAATATTTTAATTCTTTTTTATTACTTTTGGACGTGGGAGGCAGAGGAGAAAGCTTTTTGGAGAGGAAACAAAGACGGATCCAATCACGAGACAGATCTCAACTTCAATTCCACAAATTGAGGTTTTTCTTCTCTTTTCTTCTATGTTCATGAACATTATTAGGATATCTTTCTTCTTCTAGTATGTTCTAAATTTTTTATCTAGGGTAACAACGTAGCCAAACCATGATCGGTCATAAATTTTGATTTTCAATTCAATCGATGTTTATTCAGTATTATTGAGTGTTATAATCCATTCTTAATGCTTGTGATCATCTGGCTAACTATTGAATCATTTCAGATTTAATTATGAGACTGAGAAGTGATGATTAAATTTGATCTTTATTTATAACACCATTAAAATTTCATAAGTTAGAGATAATTATGGATCTAGTGTAGCAATTATAATTTCATGTGCTTAATTGGTTTCAACTTATTGAATCATGACAAAAATGTGAGATTAGTATTTTTGATTCATTGTTATCGATGCTTGAAAAAGATTGATAATTACTTTAGAAAAATTCATTGTCAATAATTTCATATACATTGATTGATTGAGTTGTAGGATTTTGAGCATGTTTGATTTGGGAAAATCAGAATCCCTAGATCTTTTATCTATTCAATTTTAAATTATTTATCTTTATCAAATCTTTATTGTTTTAGTTTAATTAGAATTTTAGTTTAATTAAAAAGCTCAACTTTTCGTCATTCTTAATTAGAATTATGGTTTAGTAATTTTTAATTATTAATATCAATCAATCATTTGACGATACTCTATTTTTATAGAAATTTATTATTTGACGATGATATTGTACACTTGCACTATAGAATAATCGTAATAAATTTTTGGCGCCGTTACCGGGGATTGATGTTGTTTATTAATATTGGAGTTACATATCCTTATTTTTACTTTGAGTCTTAATTTTTTTATTTACGGTTTTCTTATTTTTAATTTTCAGGCGTTTTCTAAGTGTATGAGAAAATTTGGAAGCGAAAATTTGACTCTTCCAAATTTAAAAATTGAGCGAACTTATCATAGTAATAAAAAGTGAGGAGAGAAGATTCTATGAAACCTCAATAAACGATGGAAGACACTAGAGAAAATCTTCAAATTGTGAACAACCAAAATAACCAGGCAATTCAGGATTATGTTATGCCAGTGGTTAATGAGGCCACGTCTGTCATTCAACGCCATGTTATTAATGCCAACAATTTTGAGATTAAGCTAGCTATCATTCACATGGTGCAAGAAAATCAGTTAGCATGCCTAATGATATGTTCGCATAGCCACTTTTCTCAAAATTTGTGAGTCATTCAACTACAACAATATCTCAACTGATGCAATTACGCTGAGATTATTCTCATTTTCACTTCGAGATAAGGCAAAGAGTTAGTTGAAATTTTTACTTGCTGGATCAATCACCACATGGAATGGACTTTCTGAAATTTTTTTGGCTAAATTCTTTCCACCAGCTAAAATAGTCAAGATGAGGAATGAGATCACTTCTTTTGTCCAATATGATGTGGAATCTCTTTATGAAGCTTAAGAGATGTTTAAATATATGTTGAGAGGATACTCACATCATGGACTCCTTGGATGGCTATAACTCCAAACTTTCTATAATGGTTTGGAAAATTCAACGATTACACTGGTGGATATTGCAGTAGGAGGAGCTTTAATGGGAAAAACACATGAGAGGGCTTATACTTTTGATTGAAGAAATGGCTGTTAATGCCTATCAATCTCCAATTGAGCGCAACCTACCGAGAAAGATTCATGGAGTTCATGAAGTCAATGTTCTTACCGCTCTTACCGCTCAAGTAGCTACACTGTGTAAGCAATTGAGCTCTTTCACCTCCAATGCTAGTGTTATTCATTCTTCACGGGAACTCAACAAGAATGATTAGGAAAACGATTATGAACAGGTTGGCTTGAAAAGCTCAAACGGTCCAAATATGGCCTAAATAATGTCCTAAGTGAAGTGTAGCCTAGTATTTCACCTCGAACAACAATCGAATTGGTTCTAGATTTCTTATGAGATCGTAATGATTTCTTAAGTCACATAAACTTTCTCTAAGAAAAAAATATAATCAAACGCTCAAGGCTAGGTGCTCAATATATCGGGATTCTCTAGTGAAATGCAAATCAATAATTGGTTCAAACACACACCGATACACAAATTCATTATTTCTTCAAAGTTATCGATAATTCAAAACCAATCTCATCATAGTTTTTTGTGTTGTCTACAACAGAACGCTAAAAAAAAATTAATTAAAACCACCACCCCAAACTAAAAACTTTCAATGACCTCAATGAAAAGAAAATATGTAAAAGTAAGTAGAGAGGACTTCCCAGAATAATGATGAGCTATCATCCTCATCATTCCCTATATTGTTCATGTTATCTCCAACTGAGGGGAAAGTGGTGTATGAGCCAAATTCGTCCATAATTGTCTTTTTAATAAAAACCTGAAGAAAAACAAAAATAAAATAAGCAAAACAGAATAATTAAAAAACTAAAGAAATGAAAAATATAGAAATTGACATTTTGATATATAATTTAATGAGAATTACATTTTTATTCTAATTGTTCTTTTATATTATTGTTGAATAATTTACATAAATAGCTAAAAAATCTATATTCATTAATGAAACAATGATCTTGTATGAGTACGAGAGAATTAAGATCATAGATAATGAATAAAATTGTCGGCAATATATTAAATTATGGAATCTTTAATGAATGGTTGCTAGTACGGTTCACTAAGCATTATGAATGCGTATGATCTAGATCCGGATCATTGATGTGGATAGATATCTTAGTGAATGTACTTTATATAATGAGATTATATATAACTGTACCAATGTGAATTAATATCTTAAATAACTATTTTTTTCACCCATAAGAATTTAGCAATCTTATAAAAAGTTATCCCTAGTAGCCTTTTTTTCATAGTATTTGGATGATCTAGGAAAATACTTGGAGTTATGACAATCTAGATGGATGGGAGGAGTTTCTACATAAAAAAATATGAATAAATTTGATTTGGTAGCCTCTTGGACTTGAGTGACTAAGCTCGAAGGGGTGTCTTAAAAACTATACCCTAAGACCAACTAGTTTGGGAGCTATTAGTTAAAAGCTCGTTAAGGAAAAGAGAAGCTTCAGGAAATCAAATTCAAAAAGTTCAAAAAAAAAGAATGGTTGAGCATGGTTGATAATTCAAGAGATGGAATGAGAAGTTTGGGGGTATTACAAGATAAGTTGAGTTAAGCTCATTGATTCCTAGAATGCATTTGTGACTATGGGTAAAGATTGAGCTGAAAGAATATCATTTATCCTACCATAAACCCTAACCATACATTACAAGTCAACGAAAGTCCGAATGATCCGAATTGTTGTTGTTTGCTTACATTAATGGAGAGTGACATGAATAATTAGCTTATGGAGTTCTAATCTATTTATAGACTAATGGATCCGCTTTTGTGAGACTTGGTTGCATAAACTCGTTTAAGACTAAGAAGTTGGACGGCTTAAGGTGACACACAACCACTCGGGATTTTTCAAAGTCTAATGTAAGTTGGTGTTTGTGTTGAAACTCTACATGATCACAATTCAAAAGTTTTTCTTGGGTTATCATTATTTTGAAATCTCTGGGGCAGTTTAGTTAGTCAAAATATTTCATCATTTGATCTGTAATTTTCCTTAAATAGTGTTAAATGTTTTCTTGTTTAATTTTTTTATTTTAGTTTTGCTAGAGAACTAGCAAAAAATTAAGTTTGGGGGCATTTGATGAGTGTGTTTCACACTCATCTTTTAGATAATCTTAACTTTAATTTTATTAGTTCTTTGAGTTTTTTTGTTTGATTTTATGTTTGTTTTTATTTTTATCTTGTAGGTTAGATATTCAAATCTATTTAGGTTGATTTTGAAAGCCTTCGAAGGCAAAAATGCAAAGAAAATGAGAAAAGAATGGACTTGGGCAGAAGGACCAGCATCATGACGGGACGTCACGACGCTGGGTGCAAGCAGCTACCAGCGCCCCAGCGCTGGCTGCCCAGTGCCTCAGCGCTGGTTGCTGGGTAGCTTGGCAGTAAGCCAGCGTCGCAACGCTGGCGTGATAACACTTTTCACGTTTTTCTATCCTATTTTATCCTTATCGAACTCTAGTGTATAAAGAGAATATTTTAGGTATTTTTTATTACTTTTGGGACGTGGGACGTAAAGGAGAAAGCTTTTTAGAGAGGAAACGAAGATGGATCCAATCGGGAGACGGATCTCAACCTCAATTCATCCACAAATCTAGTTTTTTCTTCTCTTTTCCTCTATGTTCATTAACATTATTAGGATATCTTCTTATTATAGTATGTTTTAAATTTTTTATCTAGGGCTACGACGCAGCCAAACTATGATTGTTCATAAATTATGATTTATAATTCAATCAACATTTATTCAGTATTATTGAGTGTTATAATCCGTTCTTAGTGCTTGTGATCGTCTGGCCAACTATTACACGATTTTAGATTCAATTTTAAGACTGAGAAGTGATGATTAAATTTGATCTTTATTTATAACACCATTAGAATTTCATAAGTTAAAGATAATTATGGATCTAGTGTAGCAATTATAATTTCATGTGTTTATTGGGTTTCAACTTATTGAATCTTGACGGAGATATCGGATTAGTATTTTTTATTCATTGTTATCGGTGCTTGAGAAAGATTGATAATTACTTTAGAGAAATTCACTGTCAATAATTTTATAAACATTGATTGATTGAGTTTTAGAATTTTGAGCATGTTTGATTTTGTGAAATCAGAATTCCTGGATCTTTTATCTATTCAATTTTAAATTATTTATCTTTATCAGATCTTTATCATTTTAGTTTAATTAAAAATCCCAACTTTTCATCATTCTCAATTAGAATTAAGGTTTAGTTAATTTCAATTATTAATATCAATTAATCTTGTAGACGATACTCTATTTTTATAGAAATTTATTACTTGGCGATGATAGTGTACACTTGCACTATAGAATAATCGTAACACATTGAGGCATGTATACTCTATGAAGAAGATCAGTGACATATTTGCTTTGAGTGAGATGAAGGCCAGCAGGTGTTCTGTGTGCTTCAAAACCTAAAAAATAGCTTAAAGAACCCAATTGTTTGAGAGTAAAATTAGAGTTGAGATGAGTAATGACTTATTGTAGGTGAATAGGAGAAAACCCTGTGACTAGAATATCATCCACATATATTAAAACCAGAGTCATACTAGAAGGGGAATGCTTGATAAACAAGGAGCTGAATAGGAGTTTTTGAAGCCAAGCTGAAGCAAAGTGCACTTCAATAAATCAAACCATACCCTTGGGGATTGTTTAAGACCATAAAGGTCCTTGTGAAGTTAACACAAAAAAGTTGGCTTGGTAGGGTCTTCACAGCTTTCTGGTTGCTTCATGAACATTGTTTCTTGGAGTTTTCCATGTAAGAAGGCATTATTTATGTCTAATTGTTGGATATCCTACCCAAAGGTGACAACAAGGGTTAAATGATTATGATGGTGTAGGGTTTTGTCATTGGGCTATATGTCTTAGAGAAATCAGCCTCAGTGGTCTGTTGGAACCCTTTATCTACCAACCTTACCTTTTGTTTTTAAAAAAAGCCATCAGGGTTGAACTTGAGCATCTAAACCCATTTGTTTTTACAAGAGACATGTCTGGGGACAAAAGTCCAAGTATGATCTTGCACCAATGCATCAAATTTTTCCTTCATCACATCTTTCCAATGGGGATCTTTGAGAGCATTTGAGACTGAACAACGCTCATTGTTGTGACTGAGAGTTGCACTAATAAATTTTAGGCTTAACAATGTTTGAATTATGTCCATAAAGTAGGGTGTAATAACTATTTATGATTATTTAGTTATTTCTCTAACGTTTTGTATTAGTGAAATTAATGAATGAATAAAAGTTTTTTTTCATTAATTAAAGTCCTGGAACTATTGCCAACGTAAGACGACTAAAGACAGAGGGGTGTTCTAGACAAACTCTTCTAAAATAGTTTCAGAATGTTATTCACACTCTTAGGATCAACTAGGCAATCGAGTTGACTGTTAGGTTGAACCAAAGGATGCCGGTCTTAGGGTATGGGAGTGGAGACTCTAACGGTTGACCTAAACATGTTGTGGAGCATGTTGAATAGATCAGTAACCAATTAGTTTAGAACAAAATCATTTATCTAGCTCTAAATCTAATTATTACATCTATAAGGGTATTTTCATAATTATTTTAATCATGAGGTGAGTATGAAAGTTGACTTAGTTAAGGTACAATCTTTGATATGCCAAAGGAGTGAGTTTGGATTGTCAGACAATATCTTGGCCGTTGGGATCGTGATTCAACTATGTTGGAGTTGTGTGACTCACAAATATGGAAATTCATGGTGAGATTACAAATGCAACAATATCATCTTATTCTTTATTGATGGGTGTGTGAATAAATTAACTTGGTCAAATATTCGATGAAATGAATTATTGAATAAGACATGGTGAATTGTAGAGACAATTCACTATTATGTTTTTCTTATTCAAGTCAATAAATGAGTTAAGCAAAAAATAACTAGAGGAATAAAATGATAATTTTACATCTCGCTCTTATTACTAATATTAAAGAAGGGTAATATGTTGAAATATTATATGAACTGTGAAATAAAATAGTTTATTTGCACCAACAGAAAATGTGTACACATGAATCGAGAGTTGATTCGACATCGGACTTATGGTGGACTCGTACGATGTCAGGATTAAATAGGTCAGAAATTTATGGAGATAAATTCTCTAAGTATTTTAGTCCTATAGCTTTATTCATGTGTATTTATTCAGTCTAAGGACTATCTCATAAGAACATAAATAAAAAACAATAACAATTGGACCAAAAATGTGTTTTGGACCAAGGTATATTTTCCAAACCCATATGTGATGGGTGTCGTCACTTAATTAGTAATGAGTAAGTAATTAGTGTTCAAATTAATTGATTGGTTACTTTATAATTATTAAATAATTAGTAAATAAAATAAATTATTTAATTAATTGATGGAGATCACTTTAATTTATCAATTTGGATTGATGAATTTGAACACAACATTGACTCTAGGGAGATATGTAATTTTCGGTAATAACAAATATTATGAGGTGAATTTTTAGTAATTTAACATATATGGGTATGTGTGCAAATTCTGTAATTATTATATAAAGGATGGCAATAGGGTTTTATCCCTAACCCTAACATAGTGTATGATTACAAAGAGTAGAGAAAACACAGTTTCTCTCCCTCCCCCTAGTTGCCGCTGAAATACACAGAGGAGAAGGAAAATTCTGATTTTTTTTCTCCAGTTATTTTGAGAGACACACTCAATTCATTATCAACATCCGATTGAGATATACTTCTAAATCTTACGAGTGATGGTTGGTGTGACGATTGATTCTAGTTTTATGAAGAATAAAGAACACAAAGACAATCAATAAGATTTCACCAATTCAAAAATTCTCTGTTGCAGCATAAGGTATAAATCGTTTCTACCTCTATTGAATACGTTCAACTAAGTATGCATAATAGTAAGTATGATTTTAATATTTAATATGACTAAATGGTTGATGTGAATTTTATTTTATTTTTCACCCATGAATTGTTCATGGTTCATTAATTTTTTATCAAATTTTAAACCCAATCCAACAAACAATACTTGCCTTAGATCTTGTAATCATATGATGTGTAGAATGAGTAGTAGCAGGTATAAGTGCAACAGGTAAATGGGAGGGAGAATGTAAGGGAAATTGGGTGGAAGTAAAAGATACAGGAACATTATGTAAATCATAATTTGGGATGACATTGTGATCAGGAAGAGGGTTACCTGTCAAGGTAGGATTTGTTGAGGTCCTTATTTGAGCTAGACAAGAGATGGAAGGTGAATCTGTTGTAGAATATGAAGGAGAGTTTATACGAGGAACCTTTAAGGGAAAAGAAAACACAAGAAGCATGATAGTAGGTGATGACTGAGACTGTGTGAGTGTTGGTGAACTGCTGATATGGAAATTCATGCTCATTAAATGAGACACTTCTAGCTATATAGACCCTTCTAGTAGTGAGATCAAGGCACATATAACCCTTGTGAGAAGTGTTATATCCAAAGAATAAACACTTGGTAGTTTGAATGTTAAATTTGTGCTTGTCATATGGTCTAAGAAAAGGAAAAAAAGGTCCATCCATACTCTTTGAGCATGCTGTGATTAGGAGTTTGATTGAATAGTAGTTGATGATGAGACATGTTATTCAGAGTTGGGGTGGGAATGAGGTTGATAAGATAAGTAGCTATGCTAAAGGAGTCCCACTAGTAAGAGAGAGGTAGTTTGGCATGTGCTAGGAGTGAGAGCGATTTCTCAATTATGTCTATGTGTTTCCTTTCCACACACCCATTTTACTTATGGGTGTGTGGACAAGGGTGTTTAAAAAGTTTCTCAAGTTGAGTGAGAAGAGATGCAAAGGATCTAAACTCCCCTCTCCAATCTGTTTGTAAGCATTTTATCTTGAGTCAAATTACCTTTCAATGAATCTATTAAACTGTATAAAGATGTTTTTAGCTTCAGGTTTGAGTTTAAGTGAGTATATCCTAGTATACCTAGTGTAATCATCTACAAAAGTCATATTGTACCTAAAGCCAGAATTAGAAAGTAGGGGAGAAAGACCTCATAAGTCTGAATGTACAAGTTGAAATAGTTCTTTAGCAGTATGTTGAGATGGTGGGAAGGTGAATTGATGAAGTTTGCCCATACAGCATGCATCGCAAAAGGAAATTTCATTGATATTAGAAACTTTGGTAGGTACATATTTAGAAACTAACTTTAGAATAGTGAAGAGGGGTGTCCTAGCCTAAGATTCCATATGTTAGCATTTGTCTTTTGATTCAAAATAAAAAGATATCAACAATACATAGAAAGAAAATCAATAGAATTAGACAGTAAACAAAGGGAAGTGGTACAATCCATCCTTAAGAACACCCTGGAGAAGTACCTTCTTCGTATTCATATCCTGCACAAAACAATAAGAGGAGTAAAAAACTACTAAGACATGATTGCTTTCGGTAAGTTGTGAAACACTTAGTTCGTTCTTAGTTACTGATGGTACACATAGAGGCTCATCAAGTGTCAAGCTAATGTATGGATTTTGGCTTTGTATTTTTATTTTTCCAACATTAGAAATATATAAAAGCTCCATTGCTTACTGTCAATTTTTGTTTACCCTTATAGTAATTCTTGATGGAGAGATTCGCAAGCTCACAAGTGACATGTGCATTGGCACCGCTGTCCATGAACGAGGAATTAGTGTCATCTAGTGAAGCAGTTGAACTAGACAATTGATTGTGTTTTTTATTTGAAGTTTGAGGGTGAAAATCATGATCAAAACGATTGTACAACTATAAGCAAAGTGGCCAAACTTTCTATAGATTTGGCACATTGGCCTTTGAAGAGTGTCACCCTCTCCCTCTGCCTCTACCTCTAAAGTTATTGTTGTTTCCCCTTTAGTAAGGTCCCTGAGATTAAGTTCAATCTGCAGAATTTCTGTTGTTCAACATGAGCAGTAGGATTTTGGATATTAGTGAGTGGACCATTGAGCTGTTCAAGCCTCATTTCATGGCTTTGAAGCATAATTGAGATTCTTACAGTGAAATAGATTCATATATAGAGGTAAGGTGCACAACAACAGAATTGTATTCATTGCTTTAGCCTCCAAAAATATGCAGCAATAGGTCATCATCATCAATAACTTGTCCACTGGCAGATAGACTATCAACTATGGACTTCATTTTTAGGATAAAGTCAATTATATTTGAAGTTCCCTTCTTAATAGTTTGGAGTTGATACCTTAATTGCAGGGTCCTTTACTTGGATTGAGAGGTGAAGATCTGCTCGAGAGCTCTCCATACTTCATGGGAGCTTTGACAGCTCACAACGTGGTCAAATAAGGGTTCAGTGATTGAAGATAGTAACCAGCTCATCATATGCTCGTCCGTCCTCCTCTAGCTTATAAAAGCTAGGTTGATATGTTGTTGTTCATTTGTTTCAGCAGTGGCATAGAGATGATTCTTAATAAATTCTCTTGGAACAAGTATTAAACAATATAGATATTGTTCTAAATAAAATGCTCTTACGATTGAAAGGATCTGGAATTTCTAGAAAAAGTAGTTATTTCTATCAAAATGAATGGAAATGGTGATCATGTTATTTGGCAACATATTATGTAGTGAAGATAATCTATTTACAAGCTGGGAGTGTATTGAGCTTGGTTTCCTTAGGGAGCATTTACAGCAGGATTGGTTACAACATTGTCATTAGTTCCTAAAACGGTCGCCATGGAGATTTTAGCTTTGATACCATATTAAAAACAGGGGCTAACAGAGTAAGGAAGAAGATGAAAAAGACACTGTAAAGCTCAAATTTTTCACTCAAATTCAAACGGTAAAATTATTCTCTCCATATTGTTATGATGGTTGCCAATGATTGGCTAACTAAATTATTCTCTCCATACCGTTAGAAGCTCTTGGATTCTTTGAGAGAAAATCATAAGGGAGAGAAGTATTTGATGAGGTGGATAAGTGATGTGCTGAGTGGGCCTTTTTTTCATTTGTCACTTTTTCATGAGAAAGTCAAGTATCTGCATGAATTCGACATAGACTATCTTCGTGAAGGTGACAATGAGGAGATTTGAGCTTCAGGTCTTGATGAGTGATCACTATCTTTAACACTTACCACGATGGGAAGGCGACATATCTATAGCTCCCAAAGTGGCCATATTAGAGAAGGAACATATTTATCAATAAAGCGTAACCTCGTACTAATCCTACCAAATCATTACCACGCAATAAATGATTCATTTAAGTTTTGTCACTTGACTTGATGACTAATGTACAAAGTGAATACAATATAACATAGGTATCAAAGTAGATGATCGAGTCTTGTTCAAGATGTAATAATAGGAGTCAATGTTTTACAATGTTTGTAGAAGCGATTTGTTCATGATGCTTCTGCTGGATCGGGTTTTAGATTTTGAAGAAATATTAATGAACCATGACTAGTTCATGAGCGGAATATCAAAAAAAAAATTATACAATCATTTAATCCAATTAAACACAAAACCAATAAAAAAAGCATGCATAATCATATAAACGTATCGAGAATAGATAGAAACAATTTATACATTTTGAATTAAAGAAGAATTTCTTATTTGGCGGTATCCAATTTCCATCTCGCGTTCTTCGTTCTTCGCAGAGTTAGAATCGATCTTCGCACCGACAACCACCCATTAGAATCAAAAGTATATATCTAAAGGATATTCGTAGGAATTAAATGTGGGCTCTCGAAACAACGAATGAAAGAGAAAAATCAAAATTTCCCCCCTCCCCTTAAAGTGAAATCGGCAGCAATAGTGAGTTAAGGAGAGAGAGGAACTTTTTCTTCTCTTATCTAACACTTTGGGATAAAACATTTCAAATCCTAAGAGATAACCCTATTGCAGTCTCTTATCATATTTAATTATAGAACTTACACATATACTCATATATGTCAAAACCAAAATTCCCCGCTCCATATGCATTTATATGCGAATTTTACATCTCTCCTGGAGCAAAAATTATGTTCAGATTAATTAGTCCAAATTGATGAATTGAATTAACCTCTATCAATTAATTAATTAATTAATTTTATTTACTAATTATCGAATATTTAAAAAATAAAAAAATAATTAATTTGAACATTAGTTTTACTCTTCACTAATTTAGTTATGACACTCATCTCATATGGGGCTCGGAAATTGTACTTTGGTCCAACTGTTGTCGTTTTTCATTCATGTCCTTATGAGCTACTCCTGAGATTGAATGGACCCACATTAATCTATTAGATTCAAATACTCAGCTAATTTATCTCTATAAATTCCTGACCTATTTAATCATTATATCATATGACCCCATTATAGGTCTGATGCCGATAGAACTCTCGATTCATGCGCGCTACATCTTTTGTTGGTGCAAATAAACATTTATATTTCACCGACCATAGAATATTTAACTATTTTACCCTTTGTGAATATCAGTAACAAGAGCATGATATAAAATTATAATTTTACCCATCTAATTAATTAATTCTCAAACCCCTTTATTGACTGTGAATAAGAAAAACATATATCAATGAAGTGTCTCGTACATATAACTATGTCTTATTCAATGACCCATGTCACTGAGTACTAGGCTCGGTTTATTTATTCACACACTCATCAATAAAGCATAAAGTGATATTGTTGTTTTTGCAATCATATCAGGAATTTCATATCTGTGAATCATACAATTCTAACATAGTTAAATCATGATCCCAACAGCTGAGTTATTGACTGGAAAATCGATCTCACTTCTTTGATATATCAAATATCGCATATAACTAAGTCAAGTTCTATATTCACTCTTAAGGTGTAACAATTAGATTTAGAGTTAGATAACCAGTTTTACTCTAAACTTGATTACTAGTCTATTCAACATGTTCCATAACATGTCTAGGTCAACTGTTAGAGTCTTCACTCCCTTGCCCCTGGACCGGAATACTTTGGATCTACCTAACAGTCGTAATTAGATTCGATTGTCCAGTCGATCTTAAGACTGTGAATAACATTCTAAACTATCTCATAAGAGTTTGACTAGAAGACCGCTTAGTCTTTTCTCTTCTTACGTTGATAATAGTTTCAGGATTTAAGTAAACTATAAACACACTTTAATTAAAGAAAACTTCATTTATTCATAAAATTTAGTAATACATAAATGTCTCAGAAATAACTGTTTACTAATAAATAGTTATTACACCCTACTTTATGGACATAATTCTAACAATCCCCCAATTGGACTAAAGTAGACGTGTCCAATCTCGTATCCCTATGCCCTCCAGATGACCATCGAAAACTTTATTGCTTAAAGTCTTCGTGAATGGATTTGCTAAGTTGTTAACCATTGATATGTGTGCTACTGCAACATCTTCATGCTGAACCATCTCTCTGATAAGGTGGTAATTTCACTCTATGTGTTTAGATCTTTTGTGGCTCCTCTGTTCTTTCAAGTTTGCTACAGCACAACTGTTATTATAATAAAGTGTCATGGGTTTTTCAGCTTCTGGAATAGCTTCGAGAGTCTTTAGAAACTTTCTAAGTTAGATAGCTTCACTTGCAGCTAGAAGCCGTCACATACTCAGCTTCCATGGTAAAATCAATAATGTAAGATTGCTTGACACTTCTCCGTACCAGTGCTCCACCATTCAAGATGAACACGGATCTTGATGTAGAATTTCTAGAATCCTTGTCCGCTTGGACATCGCAGTCGGTATAACTTGTCATATTTAGGTCAGTACCTGAATACATAAACATATAGTTTCTCGTTCTCCTAAGATACTTGAAGATATGCATGACATCATTCCTATGCTCGAGTCCAAGATTAGATTAAAAATGATTTAACATGCCTACGGCATAGTAAATATCTACCTTAGTTCAAAGCATTGCATACATGAGCCTTTATACGGCAGAGGCATAGTGAATCTTTCCCTTGTCTTCCTCTTCTTAAGGAGTCTTGAGAGATTGTTCCTTGTAGAGGCTGACTTCATGCCTAAAGGAAAGATATCCCTTCTTGCAGCAATACATCCAGAAATGATCCATCACCTTATCATTATAATATGCTTGAGACAATGTCAATTGTTTATTATTCTGATCCCCAAATATCTAAATACCTAGGACAAAGGCCTATTCTCTAAGATCTTTTATATTAAATTGCTTTGTAAACTAAATCTTGACATCAAATAATTTTCCTACATCATTTCCAATGAGTAGAATATCGTCCACGTAAAAAACCAAAAAAATCACATTCCCTCCGTGTATCATCTTATACACAAGGTTTGTGGACTAACTATTCAAAATTGAAGTTCTTGACAGTTTCATCGAATCTGATATTCCACTAACGGGGTGCTTGCTTAAGTCCGTAAATGGACTTCAGCAGTTTGTAAACTTTACCCTCTTAATCTTTCTTCATGAACATGTCTGGTTGAGCCATATAAGTGCGTTCTTGAAGATTTCCATTTAGAAAAGCAATCTTGATGTCTATCTGTCAGATTTCATAATCGTGGACAGCAACAATGGAAAGGAGGATTCATATGGATTTAAACATGGCCACCAGCGAGAAGGTATCCTAATAGTCAATACCTTCCTTTTGGGTGTAGCCCTTGGCTATTCCTTTTGGGTGTAGCTCTTCGCTATAAGCCTAGGTTTGAATATCTCTACATTTCCATCCAGACCTCTCTTTTTCTTCTAAATCTATTTACAACCTATGAGTTTTACCCCCTTAAGAGGATCTACAAGCTTCTAGACTGTGTTCGAGTACATCGATTATATCTCGACGTTCATGGCGTCTTGCCATAGATTTGCTTCAGGACCAGACATAACCTGCGAGTAGGAAACAGTTTCACCGTGATCTTACATGAGACTGTTGTCAAGGCATCTCCATATGTCATGTACCTATCAGGTGATCTCACTACCCTCCCACTTCGTCGAGGTTTCGTAGACTCCGGCTCCTGCTGTGGTTCTTCCATTATTGAATCGGGTACAGATCCTGATTTGAGAGTCGGTGTCATCCCACTCAATAATTCATCTAGCACAAGTGTGCTTCTCGACTTCACACTTCATATGTAATCCTCTTCAAGGAAATGTGCATTCGTGCACATGAATGTTTCTTGTTGGTTGGACTATAAAAGACGTATCTCTTTATTCCTTTAGGATATCCTACAAACAGATATAATTCTGATCGACTAGCCAACTTATCTTTCTTCGGTCTCAACACATGTGTTGGGAATCTCCATATCCTAAGGTGGCTTACGGACGACTTTAGTCCACTCCGTCTTTCATATGATGTACTTGGCACCGTCTTTGACAGAACTTGGTTCAGAATATACACCGATGTTCCAAGGCATATCCCCATAGTGAATATGGGAGGGATGAGTAACTTATCATGGATCTAACCATATCCACTAGAGTTTGATTCATTCTCTCTAACACATCATTCCTTTTCTGGAGTGCCAGGTGCTATAAGTTGAGAAATAATACCTTCTTCCCTAAGAAAGTCTTCGAACTCTCCTAGCAAGTACTCTCCACCACGATCGGATTGTAGTATTTTGATTTATTCCTCTAATTTCTTCTCAACCATAGCCTTGTACTCTTTGAACTTTTCAAAGATTATAGACTTTTGGCACATTAGCTAAACATGTCCAAAACGTGAGTAGTCATCTGTGAAGGTTACAAAATATTTATAACCTCCTCTTGATTGGATATTTAATAGCTCACATACATCACTATGTACGAGTTTGAGGCATTAAATGGATCTTTCAACCTTCACTGAAAAAGGACTTTTGGTCATTTTACATTCTATGCAGAATTTGCATGTGGGTAGTGATCATACATTTAAAGTTTGTAATGGATCATCATTTGCAAGTCTTTTAATCTTGTCTAGGCTAATGTGACCAAGACGAAAGTATCACAAGTAGGTTATATCATTGAGTCAAACTTCAACTTTTTACCATCCCTTTGTAAATTCGTATCATTGGAACTTTTAGTTTTCATAGAATAAACTGTTTATCATGCGTGCAATAGTAATTAAGCATTCATTTCTAAAAATACAAATATCATTATCAATGAAATTCAAGGAAAATCCTTGCTCAATTAAACTAGCTACTGTAATAAGGTTTTTTCCAAAAACTGAGATATAATATACATCAAGCAAAGTCAAATAATTGTTCTCAAATAATAATTTAATAGTTCCAACTGATACTGCCAAGACTAGTGCCCCATTTCCCCAAAAAAAGCGGAACTCTCCCTCGTTAAGCCTTCTGCTTTTCCTAAACCCCTACATGGAACAACAAATATGGTTAGTGGCTGCAAAATCTACAATCCATGAAAAAATAGAGTCAACCACATAATAGGCTTTGGTAACAAGTAATGTACCTTTGGATTTCAACTCATTGAGATAATCCGGACAGTTGCATTTTCAATGACTAGTGACTCCGCAATGATGACACCTGTCTTTCAACTTGTCCACTTTTGTAGGGCCCTTTCCTTTCTCATCTTTCGAGTTCACCTTTTGTAGCTTTCGAGTTCGCCTTCTTAGCTTTCTTCGGACCTCTCTTGTGTTTCTCTTTTACGCCAGAGGTGGAAGGCTTACTTTCAATAAATTTTTCCTCTCCATTATTCCTCTTGCCCTTCAGAAATAGTGTCTGAGTAGCTTGCAACTCTTTCATAAGTTTTGGAAGAGAGTACCTCAACTTATTCATCGAATAATAAAGTTTGAAGTTCTCAAAAGTGTATAGTCGGGTCTCGAGGATTATATCAACTTTAGTCTCGCCACCTACCTCAGCTCTCATGATTTGTATCTCATTCAGTTAGCTAATGATCAGCATCATAAGTTCTCTGACAGGGTTTTACGTTTCATCTGGCAGTTCATGAAGTTTCGCACAACAGCCTGTTTGGCTTGACGACCCTAATCCCTTAAGATATCGGTGATGTTCAATATCATATTAGCAGTGGTCTCCATATTTTGATGTTATTATTGCAACACATTGCTGATTGATGCCAAGATGTAACACCTGGCAATCTAATCAGAACGTAGCCAAGAATCATAGGCATCATTTTCCTCTTGAGTCGATTTAGCAATAGGCTCATCAGAACAATGGATGGTGAGCACGAACTTGTGCTTTTCTACTGTCAACACTATATCAAGATTACATTTCTAATCCACGTAATTTTCATCTGTGAGATTTTTTGCATTCAAGATTGTTGTGAGTTGGGATAATGACATGATTATAGCAAAGAACAAATAAGGCCATGTAAATAAATTGATAATCATTTAGGAAAGTATGATGCATAATGAAAATACTTAAATATTTAAAATCTGATAAAAACATATTTCTTCCATGATGTCACGATCAACAACGATAGCTCGTCTCATCTAGAGACAGCGCCCGAGCTATCTCCTATCGCATCGAGATTGTTCTCGCTTGGTTAACGCTTCTCAAGATGCCACTACATATAGCTCAACCAATCACCAATGATTTTAGTCACCTTATCCCCATTGACTAGCTCCAATGAAAGATTCCAATGTGCTTCAGTCTAAGTGTTTAACCAATGCATTGGCTTTATAGGTTGCTAGGGATGGTCCCGCCTCACCACTTCTATTACAAGTTTTAGCTTCGCAAGCAACTCGATGACTCAAAGAGACATGATTACTAAGTTTCTCCCACTGAAGAGATGATAGTTAGGGCTCTCTAAACCATTCCTCGTGCCTCAATCAAGTTTGCGTTGAGGACCTTGGGAATGTTTCAACGTAAATGACCCTCCTCCCACTTAGTTTTTGGAAAATTTTGATTTTTCTTTACTTTTTCAAAATTATAACTCTTTATAAATTTGAAAAGCTAGTTTTATAAGTTATATATTTTTAAATCACAATTTAAAAATTATAATTATTTATAAAATCTGCATTGTATTTCAAATTATAACCCATTATAAATTTAAACTACAATGATGCATGTACACGTTACATGATAATTTGATATTGACATATCCCTATTTCTATATGGCATGTTATATGAGGATGCGAGATTAAAAACAAATCATACATTCAAAATTAACCTCTTTACGGATCATCTCTAATTACAACCTATAAAATGAATAACAAATTAATTACAGTAATTTAAATACTAGTTTTCATGACGTCTGTAACTATCTCATTCTCATTCATGAAGTCCCAATTCCTATAAAACTTACAAGTTTTGACCAAAATCTTTTAATTAAGAAAAACTATTTTCCTAATTAAATAATCTCATTAAATATCCCTTTTTAATTGATTTTTATTAATGAAAAAATAATGACTTATCAAAATTTGGGTCAAACTCAATCAATTAATTAAATTTTAATTTTTAAAAAATCAAAATTGATAACTATCTTTTAAAATTTAAAAGATAAAAGATAGGATTACAGTTATCTCTTAAGCATCACAGGGATAGGGCAACACGTGACCTGTATCATGACAATCATAAGGATTGCCACCGGTGGTAGCAGCAGGACAGCCCCACCGACCACCGCCATCGGCACCACTGTCGGCAGCGGATGTCAAGGTGAGCGACAGACGGCGGCGCGAAGTGCGGCGGAGCGACGTGGGATGGAAATCAAAACGGATCGCATGGAAAATGGCATAGAGTAGCGGACGGTGCGGCTAAGGACAGCGGCTTCTCAGGATTCATGCGATGATTAGATCGGAACACGTTCGTGACTGATTTACATGAATTTAACGATACAGCTCTTGTAAAATTAAATTACATAAAATCATATACCATAACTTTGGCGTACATCTAAAATTGAAAAATAACACCTAGAGCCAATCGTTGGGATCCATTCATAAAACACATTCAAACATACTTTGAATCTACCATACAAAAATTATATGTCAATATCTTCATATTCATCATTCATATGTCTAAACATTGAATATGCACATTCAAAAACATAGGCTCTGATAACAGTTGTTAGATCAGGTTTTAGATTTTGAAGAAAAATAATGAACAATGACCAGTTCAATGGCGGAATATCAAAAAAATCTCATACAAACGTTTAATCCAATTAAATACAAAAACCAATAAAAACATACATAATCATATAAACGTATCGAGAAGAGATGGAAACAATTTATATATTTTCAATTAATGGAGAATTTCTGATTTGGCGGTATTCAATTTTTATCTCGTGTTCTTCATTCTTCGCAGAGTTAAAATCGACTTTCACACCGACAACCACCCTTTAGAATCAAAAGTATATATCTAAAGGATATCCGTAGGAATTGAGTGTGGGCTCTTGAAACAACGATTGAAAGAAAAAATCAAAATTTTCCTCTCCCCTTGGAGTGAAATCAGCGGCAATAGTGAGTTAAAGGGAGAGAGAACCATTTTCTTCTCTTATCTAACACCTGGGGATAAGATATTACAAATCTTAAGAGTAACCCTAATGCAATCCTTATCAAATTTAATTACAGAATTTACACATATACACATACATGTCAAAACCGAAATTCCCCTCTCCATATGCATTTATATGCACTTTTTATATCTCCCCAGAGCCAAAATTGCGTCCAGATTCATCAGTCTAAATTGATGAATTAAATTGATCCCTATCAATTGATTAATTAATTTCTTTTATTTACTAACAAAATAATTAATTTGAACATTAATTTTTCTCTTCACTAATTTAGTGACGACACTCATCTCATACGGTGCTCGGGAATTGTACATTGGTCCAGAACACATTTTTATCCAACTGTTGTTGTTTCTCATTCATGTCCTTATGAGCTACTATTGAGATCAAATGGACTCACATGAATAAAGCTATGAGATTCAAATACTCAGTTAATTTATCTCCTTAAATTTGTGACCTATTTAATCCTGATATCGTACGACTCCACTATAGGTCTGATGCCAATAAAACTCTTGATTCATAGGCGCTACTATTTCTGTTGGTGCAAATAATTATTTATATTTCACGGACCACAGAATAGTTAACGATATAAAGTTACTATTTAACCCCTCTAGTTAGTATTTTCTTAACTCATTTATTGATTGGGAATAAGAAAGACATAACTTTGAAGTGTCTCGTACAGATCACTATGTCTTATTCAATGATATTGTTGCTTTTACAATCTTACCAAGAATTTCATATCTTGAATCACACAACTCCATCATAATTAAATCACGATCCCAATAGCTGGGGTATTGACTGACAATTCGATCTCACCCTTTGACATATCAAAGATCGCATGTAACCATTAGATTTAGAGCTAGATAAATGGTTTTGCTCTAAACTAATTAATTACTAGTTTATTCAACATATTACATAACATGTCTAGGTCAACCATTAGAGTCTCCACTACCATACCCCTAGACCGACATCCTTTGACTCAACCTAACAGTAGTAATTAGATTTGATTGCCCATTCGATCTTAAGACTGTGAATAACATTTTAAACTATCTCAGAAGAGTTTATCTGGATGATCACTCGGTCTTTGCTCTTCTTACATTGATAATAGTTCTAGGACTTAAGTAAATTATAAACAAACTTTCATTAAAGAAAACTTTCATTTATTCAAAAAAATCAGTTATACATAAAATGTCTCGAAAATAACTGTTTACTCATAATAGTTATTACACCCTACTTTATGGACCTAATTCTAATAGCTTCAATATAAAGCACTCGTGAAACTTTAACACGACATCTTCTCAAGGGTTTGACTAAACCACCCTCGAAGGTGTGACCTAGGCACCCTCGAGGGCATCACCAGAATGGTAGTTTTATGTAATGATGGTGTCTCACATGGAAGTTTTCATACATCAGATTCATTTGCAGGAGTCATATCTATCGGTCAATATGGTGATATTTGATCTGCATGTACATCAATGATGAATAATAGTATGAACTAACAACATACAACGTAGAGACGCATAACGATATTTGACGTTGTTAATTATTACACTTATATAAGTCCATAGTTACACAAGTGTCATAGTGCTAGAGACTCTTGGCATGTATTATTTCAAAATTTTAGTCCTATCTAATAATAAAAGCAGAAAAGAAAATAATATCATTGTCTATTTGAAAGTGCATTTGTAGACGTTATTTCCAAAAGTGAAGTTTTATGATGTTGTTTGAATAATTAAACATGTATAACTTCACTATTTTACTATTTTTCTCTCGTTTTACTGAGAGACATCTTCTCCAACCTTTGGTGTGGGGTGTTTTCTTACTGTTTTCCTCTTCAAAGTGGTTCTTTTCTTATATTACCTTCTGGTTTTATAGAATCCTTAATAGAAAATGGGAGCATCGTTACTATGGATATTAAGAGTGAGATGGTGTCCAAGGAAATAGACCATTCTCAATGCCATCTGGGAAGGGTTTTAACTCTTCGATCGGTCAATCATGTTGCATTCAAAAATACTACGTTACAGGTATGGAACCCAAAAAGAAAAGTTTCGATTAGATCTGTGGGAGAAACATTGTTTATAATCAAATTTTAGGAAATTCTTGATAAAAAGAAAGTGTTGCACAATGAACCTTGGCATTTCGACAAGGCGCTAGTAGTTATCGAGGATATCCAGGGCTATCATCAACCCTCCAAATGCCTCTAAACAGCTTCAAAATTTGGGTCATATAGTTTTCAACCTCCCAATTCTCTTTATGGCCCAAAAAATGTAAGAAATAATAGGAAATAACATTGGAGAATTTATCACTGTAAACTCACTGCACAGCTGGCTCAATTACAAGAAGCCACGACGGATACCTTGCAAACCAAAGGTTGTGCAAAGCAAACCAAATCACCATCCACATGGTAGGAAATCAGTGGTTGAAGAAGAACTTACCTGGCTAACTAATTATCCAGGGAGCACGAGCTCATTGGAGCTCTCCTCTCTAATCATCGTTAGGCACTGGATTGCCTTCATTAACCTCATGTGAAGCTATCTTCTCTCCTGCATAAAAACGTCCACAAGAGAAAATATTCTTTCATTCTTTTTGTCATTTTATGTAACCAACTTAGCTCTCTATCTTTCCTTCTTTCAGTATTTAAATTGTAGCTCTTCCTTGCAAATTTATAGATTTAATATATAGAAAATCATTTTATCAACAATCACTAAACTTCAACTTGGAATCAGAGTCATTTGCCCAATTTGTGTCTTCGCCAATGGATCCTACATCAAGCTTGAAAAACAGAGTAAACTAGAGCACTGGAAATCAAACTGTCATTGCAGCAGAGACTCCTGCAATTCATACTGAAGCAGCAGCAAATGTTTTTCCTTTTCCTCCCCAAGTAATTCCTCGTCTTTCTGTCAATCCTCTTCCCTTTCTTAGTCAGTCATTGCTTGCTCTGCCAAGCATGTGACCATATCAATTCGTTTAGATCGTAATAACTATACGTTTTAGAAGTAAAAAATAGTGTCCATTGTAAGAGCCTTTGATTTGGAACCCTTCTTACTTGGCACAAAAACTCTCTCAATTGAACTTATCCCAAATCCATTCATTACTACCTTAAACAGTCTCAATGTTATTCCAAAGACTGAATCACCCTACATTATCAATCTCGAGTTCATTAACTGGCGTAGGATTGACCAACACTTACTCAGTTGACTGTTAGCTTCAATCACAGAAGCTATGTTCGGGCATGTTGTAAACTGCACAAGCTCAATGGAAGTCTGGAGAACACTAGAGCAGATTTTCACTTCTCAATCAAAGGCAAGAACCCTTGAACTCAAGTTTCAGTTGCAAACAATCAAAAAGGGAGCCATGTCCATCAATGATTATGTTCTCAAAATGAGGTCAAAATCATGTACCTTATCTAGCACAGACCAACCTATCACTTATGAAGACTTACTTTTTCACATTGTGGGAGGCTTAGGGTCCGAGAATGATCCAGATGTGGTCAACCTCACCTCTCGAGGTGATTCTGTCTCCTTACAAGAAGTTCAATTCATGCTCCAAATCCATGAAATGAGAAAAGAGCAGTTACTCAACATTAACTTTACAGAAACTCCCAACCCAGTAGCTCACCTGGCTAATTTTCAGCAACGAAGACCACCATATTCACCCTATACGAGTCCATCTGGACAAAGGAACATTAGGACCAATACCAGAGGAAGAGGTCGAGGGAGAGGAAGAGGAGGTAATAGGCCAATGTGCCAAATATGCCGAAGGCCTGACCACTATGCATCCACCTGTTATAGCAGGTTTGATCAGAACTTCCAACCAACTGAGACCAACCAAATCAACTCAAACATCTCTCACGCCTTTGGTCATAGCTCTCAATCCTACTCTCCAAGCCATGGCAACGTTCACAGAGCCCTAAATGTTTTCACAGCATCAAGAAGTCACTTAAAGGATAACTCATGGTACCTGGACAGTGGTGCAAACCACCACATCACATTCGACATAGCCAACTTGTCCATCAAAGAAGACTACAAAGGCAAGGCCAAGGTTATGGTAAGCAATGGTAAGCACATGCACATCACTCACATTGGTAAAATTGTGTTACCCATATCTGATAAGTTTTTGTCCCTCACTTTAGATCAAATTTTATGTGTTCCTTATGCTGTTAAAAATCAGTTAAGAATTTCTAAACTTAATACAGATCATCCTGTAATAGTTGAGTTTGATGATATTTGTTGCCTTGTGAAGGATGAGATTTCGAAGAAAGTGCTTCTGCAGGGTGTTCTATGTGAGGGACTCTACCACTTTCCACTAAATCAAGCAATACATCTTAAGATTATGCCTTTATCACTAAGCTGTTTAGTTTTCTAGCTTCTGTTCCTGTAAAGAAGACAAATCTTTGGCATCAAAGATTAGGTCACCCATCTATTGCTGTTTTGCATCAAATTTTTAAGTCTTTTAGAGTGTCAAATGTCAATCCTAGTGTCGTATCATTTTGTGATGCTTGCATGTTACGTAAGGCACATCAGTCCACTTTTACAATTTCTAATACTAATGCTACCTCACCATTTTCTTTGTTGCACACTAATGTTTGAGGACCAGCTCCCACCTTATCTAACTCTGGTTATAGGTACTATCTAAGCATACTTGATGATCATATAATATTCACATGGATTTTTCTTCTAAAAACTAAAGCAGAAGTGAAAGACATAATTATTCAATTTCATGCATATGTTGAAAGACAGTTTCACACAAATATAAAATGAGTCCAAAGTGACTAGGGAGGGGAGTTTAGACCTTTGTCATCCATCTTTTAACAACTTGACATAATGTTCAGACATCTTTGCCCACATACACATGCACAAAATCCCAATGAAATTCTTGTGGGAAGCATTCTCAACTGCCACACATCTAGTTAACATCTTTCCTACACCCACATTGTCAAACATAAGTCCATATGAAAAATTATTTGGCCAAAAACCTAAATATGATCATCTAAGGGTGTTTAGATGCTGATGTTTTCTCTTTCTCAGACCATACAACAATGTCAAACTTGCTTTTCATACCCAAAAGTGTGTTTTCCTAGTTAACAGTCCATCATACAACGGATATCTATGCTTAGAACCAAAATCAAACAGAGTTTGCATATCCAAGAGTGTCTCCTTCAATGAAAATGTTTTCCCCTACATAGAATTAACTGAAACTGTTACTCCATGTCAGTCCACCTCTCAACCTTTACTTGTTCTCCCTTCTCTGCAATCTAGCCATTTTCGGGTTTCAAGTAATAGTGCAACTACTCAAGCTCCTCACACTCAACACCTTGCAGCATCAGCTTCTCTTAAAACTTGCTCTTCATCAACATCAACTACTCAAGCTCAACCAACAGGTAATATCTCACCCTCTCTTTCTTATTCCAGTTCCATATCTCCAACTTATAGCTTTCCAACTAACATTGTTCCCTTTTATAACCCACCTTCAATTTCATAAATTCCATCTCTACCCCCACTACCTTCCAAAATTACCAATGTGAATTTTGTTCACACAATGCTTACTAGGTCAAAGACCGGTTCTCTGAAGCCAAAAGTCTTCACTTCTATTACCTTGGAACATACAAAACCTAATAATGTGTAGGAAGCTCTCTTCACACCACACTGGTTGGCTGTTATGCAATATGAATATCAAGCCCTCATCGCCAACCACACTTGGACTCTGGTCCCTCATTCTCCAAATCAATATGTGGTGAAAAACAATTGGGTTTTTAGAGTAAAACACAACTCAGATGGTAATGTAAACAGGTACAAGGCAAGGCTTGTGGCAAAAGGTTTTCAACAACAACTTTGGATTAACTGTTTTGAAACTTTCAGCCCAATTCTTAAACCATGCACACTTCGAGTTATGCTCACTTTGGCAGTTTTCAAAGGGTAGGATATCCAACAGCTTGACATAAATAATGCATTCTTGCATGGTGACCTCAAAGAGACAGTTTACATGGAACAACCCTAAGGTTTCATCAATCCCTCCAAACCCAATCATGTTTGCAAGCTAAATAAGTCATTATATGGGTTAAAAGAAGCCCCTAGGGCAGTTTATAAGCTCAAAGAAGCCTTAACCAAGTGGGGTTTTCAACCATCTTTGTCAGACACTTCTCTATTTATTAGGTTCTATGCAGGGGATATCACTCTAGTTTTCATCTATATTGATGACATTCTCATCACAGGGAGCAGCAACCTCAAATTCAACAACTTCTCTTAAATCTTGCAAGTCAATTTTCCATGAAAGCTCTCGGATCACTGTCATATTTCTTACATTTTGAAGCTTATAGGGATAGCTCAGGATTATATCTCACTTAGTGTAAATACCTCAATGATATCCTGCATAAAGCTCATATGGCTGAAGCCAACAAGCTCATTGCTTCAGGTACCCCACATCCAGATCCAACCTTTTACAGAAGTCTTCTCGACTCATTACAATACCTCACAATGATAAGGCCAGATATCGCCTCCACAGTAAACAAACTCAGTCAATACATGTCTGCTCCTACCTCTCAACACTGGAAAGTGTGCAAAAGACTGTTGCGATACCTTAAGGGCACCCCCAACCATGGACTTCTCTCACACCTACGACAAACCTCACCTTAGAAGCTTATGCAGATGCACACTGGGCCTCTTCCTTGGATGACAGACGATCCACCAGTGGCTTTTGTGTCTACTTAGGGGGAAATATCATTAACTGGAGCTCGCGAATACCTGTGGTTGCATGGTCCAGTGCAGAGGCTGAATATCGTTCCCGTGCTCATACTTGCAGTGACATTTTATGGCTTACCTCCCTTCTTGGTGAACTATTTATCAAGCCAACTTCAACACCAATCATATGGTGTGACAACCAGAGTGCTTTGTCACAAGCCAACAACCCTATTTTTCATTCTCAGACAAAGCACATAGAACTTGATGTTCATTTCATTTGGGAAAAAATCATGTCCAATGCCCTGGAAGTACGTTATGTCTCTCCTGCCTCACAAACACCTGACGTACTCATCAAAGCTCACCCACCGAGTACGTTCCAGTCTCTCAGTTCCAAGCTCAAAGTTGTCACACCACCTTCTCACTTGAGGGGGCTGTTAAACTCACTCCACAGCTGGCTCAATTACAAGAAGCCACGACGGATACCTTACAAACGAAAGGTTGTGCAAAGCAAACCAAATCACCATCCACATGGCAGGAAATTAGTGGCTGAAGAAGAGCTTACCTAGCTAACTAATTCTCCAGGGAGCACGAGCTCATTGCAGCTCTCCTCTCCAATCATCGTTAAGCACTAGATTGCCTTCATCAACCTCACGTGAAGCTCTCTTCTCTCCTACATGAAAACATCCTCAACAGAAAATATTCTTTCATTCTTTTTGTCATTTTATGTAACCAACTCAGCTCTCTCTTTTTTCTTCTTTCAGTATTTAAACTGTAGCTCTTCCTTGCAAATTTATAGAATTAATAGACAGAAAATCATTTTATCAACATTCACCCAAAAAATGGCAGAAATAATAGGAAATAACATTGGAGAATTCGTCACGGTTGATGAACATGTAGAAGGAGGATACTATGGACATTTTCTGCGAATACGAGTCAGATTACGTACCATAAAACCTTTGGGAAGGGGAATGAAAATTAGAATTTATGAGAGCTCGAAAGTCATGTGGGTATATTTTCAATACGAAAGGCTGCCGGATTTCTGCTATATCTATGGCTATATTGATCACGTAGATAAGGAATGCTCTTAATACCTGGGAGAAAAAATGAAGCAGCAATTTGGATCATGGTTAATTGTCCAATCCCAAAGGAAACCGATAAAAGGATCAAAAACAAAGGGAGAGGGAAGATCTTCGGAGTTTGAGCACAGTTTGGGTATTTTGGCAGAAAGACAAAGAAGGAAGAATATAGGAAAAGGAGTGAGTCACCAGAGGATGATCGTAAATGTCTTCTTAGGCCGGAGGGGAAGCTGCCAGAAAGGCGGTGACAGAAAAGGCAATTGAAAGGGGTGGGATGGCGCACGTAAGGGAGGGGCATAGCTCTGACATGCAAGGGGGAAAGGACAGAGGGAGGGCTGATGGGATGCCCCCAATCATAAAGTGCCACGTCAACCCGTAATGATGAAATAATGGAAAATTTAGGGGAGATGCCACTTTCAAAAGGAAAATAAATAATATATGTTCCCCACAAGTGGAGACTCGGTCCTACAACAGCCCAACACCAATTTTTAGGCAAAAAATAATGAGCTCAATCTTAGTCTCCATCAACTAGGAGATAGTCCAACCCAAGTAAACAATCTGGCCCTAAATGAAAAGGATATGGAGGATGGCCTTCGTAGAACTCACTCAGAGAACAGTTTCAAACAAAATGGGAGGAAATGGAAAAGGAAAGTAAACCATCAGGGTGGAACCAGAGTACAAACTTCACGAGAGGAGTTGATCCCAACAAAAAATGCCCTGCTCAGGAAGAAATTCTCCAGTCTTAATTTCACTCAATCGAGCATTCCAACTGCGGGTCTCCCAAAGAGAGCTCGTTACTCGCCATGATAATTTTAAGTTGGAATGCTCGAGGGCTTGGGAACTGTCGAGCATTCGCATCGCTAGAGAAATTAATTACCAGCAAAGATCCCACGTTAGTTTTCCTGTTGGAGACTAGATGTTCATGTAGCAAGGGTAATGAAATTCTGTTTTCGTTAGGTTTTGATTCAGTGTTTGTCGTTCCAAGTAGGGGGCAGAGTGGAGGGCTAATTCTTTTATGGAAAAATCCCATCTCTCTGGATATAGTGTCTTATTCAGTGAGTCATATAGATTCATTAGTGAAATTGGATGAGGGAGTAGCTTGAGGTTCACAGGATTCTACAGTAATGCTAATCTGAAGGATAGGCTTCATTCCTTGAATTGAAGAGATTAAAAAGAATGTCAGACTTTCCATGGCTAATTTGAGGGGATTTCAATGAGATTCTTGTTCTGTCCGAAAAATTAGGGGGAACTGCTAGAGAGGAAAATCATGTCTCTTTTTTGAGAGGTGATTAATGATTGCAATCTTATGGGCATCGAGTCCAAGGTACCAAAGTTCATGTGGAATAATAGACTTCAGGGTCAAGCATACATCTGAGAGGTCCTAGACAGATGTATGTGTTTTCGTTATGGAGGTCTATGTTTCCCCTGGCTTTTGTTGAGCACAGTTATTTCTTGTCTTCTGATCATAAAGCTCTTTTCATTCATCTACAACAAAGAATCTAGTTTAGTATAAAAATGACTAGCTCTTGCTGGTTCCATTTTGAATCTATCTGGGCTGAAGATGAGGAGTGTGAGGGTATCCTACATGATATATGGGAGAAGGGGACAGCGGGTATGAATCTTCCATACTTGGTGTCCACTTTAGTGAACTACACAAATGAGATCAAGAATTGGGCAAAAAGCAAATTTGGTTCTCTCTCAAAACAAATTTCAAACACTGCGAAATTTTGGAGAAGTTATATAACAAGGATCCTGAATCAACAGATTGAAACCGTATAACTCAGCTTGAAGAGACCTTAAAAAGGCTCCAAGTTCAGGAGGAATCTTTTTGGCATCAACGGTCCAGAGTCAATTGGTTGCAATCAGGGGATCGCAACACGGCTTATTTTCATTCAAGAGCTTCGGAGCGTAGGAGAAACAACACAATTACAAAATTGTTCGACAATATAGGAGCTTGGACCAAAAATCAAGAGAAAATGGGGGAAATCATAGTTGACTATTATTTTGACGTCCTCTTTAAGTCCTCAAACCCTTTAGAAGATTCTATGGCTTCGTTTATCAACAATATCGATTGGAAAATCAATTGAAATCAGCCAAATGATTTGTCAAGAATTTCCATTAAGGAAGAAATTGGACAGCCGTCCAAAGCATGCATCCGACCAAACGTCCTGGTACGGATGGTCTCCCAACTCTTTTCTATCAGAAACTTTGGAGCATTATTGGGGATGATGTTACAAATATATGCCTTCGCTGCCTCAATGAAGATATAGACCTCTAGCAAAAAATTTAACCTTAATAGCACTCATTCTAAAGGTGAAAAGGGCCAGATACATGAAAGATTTCCGCCCGTAAGTCTTTGCAATGTTCTTTATAAGATTATTGCAATGGTGATTTCCAATCGAATGAATCATATCCTCTCGTCTCTAATATTTGAGAATCAAAGTACATTCGTGGGGGGTCACCAAATGACAAACAATATTTTGGGTGCTTATGAGATTATTCATCTATGCGAAAAAGTCGAGGGGAAAAGGTACGTATGGCTGCTATTAAGTTGGATGTTAGCAAAGCGTACGATAGAGTTGAGTGGTAGTATTTGTTCGCTATTCTAGAAAAGATGGGATTTCCCGGGTAGGGGGATTTCTCTCATTCACAGCTGCATCACTTCGATAAGGTTTTTAGTTATTATCAATAGGTCAATATTTGGGAGCATTGTCCTGACTAGAGGTCTTTACCACGGGGACCCTCTATCTTTGTATCTATTTCTGATTTGCATCGAGGGTTTTTGTTCAGGAAATCTTTGGCATCTTGGGAAATCATTTGCAACCCGATTTGCAGGGAAAGTCCTATTATATCCCACTTATTCTTTGCAGATGACACTCTAGTGTTCTATAGAGCTAATGAACTTTCTTGAGCTGGAATTGCAGACATTTTACGCCTTTATGTTGCTTCCTCAGGTCAGATAATTAATACAGAAAAATCAATTATCTCCTTTAGCGCAAACACTATGATGCCACTGCAGGATATTCTAGCATCAATTCTTAACATTAATACAAGCCCTTGCCTTGATTCCTACCTAGGTCTTCCTATTTTTATGGACAGGAGAAAGAAGCTAGCTTTTAATTATATTGTTTCAAAAATTAAAATGTTGTTGATGCTTTGGAGGGAGAGACAATTCTCAGTGGGGGGCAAAGAGGTGTTGATCAAGGCGGTTATCCAGGCTATTCTCATGTATGTTATGAGTTGTTTCAAGCTTCCATAAGAGTCTTTGCAAGGAAATAGAGGCGGTGACATCAAATTTCTGGTGGGGTTTTTTTATTCTGATCCTAAGATGCATTGGACAACCTGAAGGAAGTGGGCTTGGGTTTCAAAACCTTGGAGCCTTTTAAAAAGGCGCTATTAGCAAAGAAGGCATGGTGTATAGTAAATAACACGAACTTCTTTTTTATCATAATTTTCCAAGCCAAGTACTGTAAAGATTCAGCTTTCATGGAAGCAGTTGCACTCTTTTCTTCCTCCTTCACCTGGAAAAGTATCCTTTAGGGTAGAGACCTTCTCCAATCGGGGTTGAGGTGGCAAGTTGGAAATGGTAGACCTATCAAAGCTTTTAACTACAAATGGTTACCTCGACCAATCTCCTTTAAGGTACTCTCCCCTTCTTCAAACCTTCCGAACAATATTTATGTAGCTGATTTTATTGATGAGTTGGGATGGAAGGGAGAGCTCCTATCTTAATTTTTTATCTCGAAGGACGTTGAATATATCTTATCTATCCCCCCTCCCCCCAAGATTTGTGACCTAGGATCGTTTGATTTGGAATTATGATAAATTAGGCCAATACAGGGTGAGAAGTGGATATAAGGTGGCAGTCTCGGCTCTTTCTTCCAACGGACCCTCACAGTCTGGTTTGAAGGATTGGTGGAAATTCTTTTGGAGAGCAACACAAAACTCACTACCGTGTTTCTTCCAACTGATGGGTAGAGATAATAGTTCCTATCCTTGGTGCAGGTCTATAGAAATGAGGAAAATCCGATGCATGCTTTGTTTAGATGTATAATAGCAAAAAAAGTTTGGTATATCCCTCCTAGGGGTGATTTCCTGGACATGTTCATGGCTGCCAAATGCTCCATTAATAAATATGATTTTCCTTTCTCTATTTCTCTTTGTTGGTCCATTTGGTGGAACAGGAATGTGATACTGGATGGGTGCAATCCCTGTACGGGCGAAGGAATTGTTAACTAAACCACTAAGTTTTATAGAGAATTGGAAAGATGCAATCCCTCACGGAAGACCTCTCCTCACTCTTTGGCTCATCCACCCCTGAGACACTAGCATCCCCCTCTAGTAGGCATGTTCAAGCTTAATATTGACACAGCGTGTTATGATGAAGAAGCTCCCTGACAGGATTTCAGTTGAAGTGCGGACGCTACTGCTATATTGGAGGGTCTTTTACTGGCCTCTTCTATTGGTGTCACGGTAAACTTGGTTCAATCAGATTCATTCAACATCATTAAAGCTTGTTTGTGCTCTATTAACCCTTCGGTGGATATTGCGGCTTTAATTATGATTGTTCATCCTTGTTATCCCTTTTCAATTGCTCTATTAGGCATGTTCCTAAAAGATGTAATGAGGTAGCTCACAAATTAGCCATGTTGGAAGCCAACTTTTCAGTTTGGCTTGATTATTTTCCCCCTTCTATTGGAGAATGTTTTGTTTGTAGATTCTCTTTCGTGTTTATGAAAATCTTTAGTTCTAAAAAAACAATTAAACATGTATAAGAAACATGTTTCATAACTTTTATATTTTTTGTCAAGAGTACGAGAGTTTAACCAATGCATTAACACACATCTCGTTTTCAAATCCTAAAAAGAAAAAAATTAATATGTAAAATCTTAAACACGGAAGTGATCTCCAAACATGTATTGATGCAGGGGTGTTCAACGGTCGATCTGATCGTATTTTTGGAGGAAACAAGATTAGACCGAAAATCACGGTCCTCATATATGGAGGACCGATACGACCATAAATCTAGAAAAAAATTCAGACCAAGAATCAACTGTCGGTTCAGACGGACTTGATAGACTAAGGGAGAGGGAGAGGGATTGAGCTAAGGGAGAGGGAGAGGGACTGAGCTGAGGGAGAGGTAGAGGCGAGAGGAGGCGAGAGGGATAGGGACTTAGCTGAGGGAGAGGCGAGATAAGGCGAGAGGGATAGACTACTAAGGGAGAGGGACTTAGCTGAGGGAGAGGGGGAGAGGGAGAGGCGAGAGGGGAGGCGAGAGCAAGGTTGTTAGGATCTCGATCCTACCTAAGATCGGTCGAATGAAATATGATCGAGGATCGTAGGATCGGATTGAAGATCATAAGATCCTATCAATTCTTAATAATTTATTAATAAAAAATATATTTATGCTATTGATACTTCAATATAATGAAGGAAATGATTATATAACACCAAGTTATCTACCTATTAAATAAAAATAACATCAAGTCATCGAAAATAACATAATTCTAAGTAGAGTTCTCATACTTTTAAGTTTTGAAAAAAGAAGTTTAATATAAAATGTTCATGAAAGTAAACGTAATACAATTTATTCATCAAAATGAATGTCTTCATTGGTTCTTCTATCGTTGATGTCATCACCATCAATCTCCTCATCACGTTCAGAATCATTATTTTCTCCAACCAATGGAGTCATCATTCATAGCCCTTGACCCACAACCACCATTGAGGTTTTGATCACCATCACCTAATTCATGTCTTTTCATGTCTTTTTCTTTCTCAAAATTTTCAAACATATCATCATCACCAATATAAGAACGGAACATAAATTTACAGAATTGAGGGACAGTGAGAGGCGAGAGGAGGCGAGAGGGACTGACTGAGCAGTCTGAGTTGAGGGACAGTGAGAGTCGAGAGGAGGTGAGAGGTAGAGGCGAGAGAGACACAGAGACTTCACTTCATTTAACCTAAAACTCTAATATACATATATATATATATATATGTATATATATTATACAGTTGGACCGGTCGGATCAGTCCAGAACTAACAAAAATTTTGGGCCGGCCCGAAATTCCAGTCCTCTCTAAAAGGAGGACCGAACCGACCATTAACAAGAAAAAATCATCCAGACCAATCAATTTCAGTTCAAACCGTTCAGATTAAGTTGTATGTACGGTATTTGAACACCCCTATATTGATGTGGGATAAAGAGTAAATAATAAATAACAAATTAAACATCCAAGATACTAGGCATATTTTCAACGCCACATTTTTCGTGATTGTCAATTCTACAACAAAAAATAATAATAATTAATTTTCTTTTTCCATGAAAGACAAATATATATTAAAACATCGGAGGAACATAAAACCAAGTTTCCAAACACCTATAATCCAAACAAAACTTAGCTAGAGTATGAGAGCGTGTATTAAGAGAGCGATTTAAATGTTGAAAATTAATTACATAGTCAATATTATTTTGGATAATACCGAAATGATTAAAAAATCTATTTTATCCAAAACAAAAAACAAAAAATCTTGGATAATGGAATAGTTAATATTTTCTTTGAGTGTACAAACAAAAATTGTCCTGAAGTTAATATTTGAATGTACAAAAAAATCGCCAAAAATTGCCCCAAAAAATCTAGACAGCATTTAGTGGCTCTCACATCTTCTCCAATTTATTGGTGCTGACGTGTCCTCGTGGCCTACACGTTGGCCCAAACAGTTTAAGTGATCTTTCGAAACCCACCTGGCAACACGTCATACACCGCTTATCACAATACATTCGGCCATTTTCACTAATCCTTTTTTTAAAACAATTAATCCTCTTTTTAAATGAAAATGGATAAAGCTCATTTTTTAAATTTACTGTCATTTTTCTTTTGAATTTTATAATAAAAGACGTTTAAATGAGAATTGTTATTCAGATTAAACTCAAACTAAATCATATTTTTCTTACCGGGATCGAATATGATAATAGCGAGCATTTGACATACGTAAAATAGTATTCGCAAAAAAATGGTTCGAGTAAGTTTTTTTAGCATAAAATTTTGAAATTTCACGATCTCTTTTAAAGTATCAAGTTTATTTTAGTAAATAAATGGAGTGAGATTCATGCACTAAAATCAGTTGAAAACTTTAAAAAATTGTTTACTACTTTCATATCCTATATCTTCTAGATTATAACGTATCATGTATACTCGTGATCCATATTTTTTATTAATCCGATGTGGTAAATAATTTACGTGAATAGATTAAAAAGCCGAGAAACTCTAATTCATTATTCATCCATGTTTGTTAATCTTGATAATTCCATTAGATTGAGTATGCTATTTATGTCTAAATCAATTTCATATTATATTTTTAAGTTCTTTTTCTAAAAGAAAGATTTAAAAAGAAAAAAAGCTATTGGGGATATTGGAATTAGAAAAACTATTTTAATTCTTAGAGAAAATTAGGAGGTATTTAAAGCATAGACTTTTTTTTTGTTATTTCTATTTGTTTTTAGGAACTTTTGTGGTCAAAGAAGATGTCAACCTTATGGATAAGGAGGTCGGTCCCATGTTACAAATCACAAGATTCAACCTGTTGATATGGTTGAAAAGTCAACTTGATGGTCGGTGATGATCCAACGACACGTCATTGGATCATCACCGACCATAAGTTGACTTTTATACACAGGAAATTACTTACTGGCCCTCCACATTTTGATGATTCCACATTTCCACTCCATAACAATGTATTTTATTTTTATTTTTTTTGAATTGGCAGAGTAATGTAATATTAAAAAATAAAATAAAATAAAAACACCTAAAAGTGTAAAATTGGAAAAAGAAAAACAAAAAATGATGGCGCCAAGCTACCAAATACACTTTTTGTGATTTTTCAATATAAGTCACGCCTCAATCATTATAATCTTTAATTATTTTTATAATTCTTTATTTTAAATTAATCAAATTTAACCTAAAATTTAAATAATTAACATACTATCAAATTTTTATTATTTTTATAATGCTTGGTTAGATCCTCAAAAATAAATTTCAAATCATTTCATATTACATTTCTTTTTTCTCACGCACTACCTTTGCATGTCACACGTGAACAAAAAGAAAATAAATTCAGTTTATGATAAAATATAATTGAACAATTTTAATTCATATTCTTCCGTATTATAGTACCATTATATTAATAAAACCCGAAAACACATATAAGCCCCTCGCATAAGAAAATGAAAAAATTTGTGAAAGTCGATTCTCGATTCACATGGTGATGGTAAAACCTCTCTTTTTAACTGGTTGTCCTAGTGTCCCCGGTTATGTGATAATTAATGGTTAACAGTTAATAGGATAATTGTTTCTTAAAATTTACTATTATGTGTAGTTTTGGACTTTGGCTCTAACACATGAAGTTTTTAACTTAGATTTGAGAAACTTGGCAAATTTTCCAGCTAAAAGCAAAAGCATGGAAAAGGATGCAGCTTGTTGGGTTATCCCACCATGTGGAGGAAAATTGGGCTTATAGCCCAAGTGCAGCTAAATGTCCAAATGGATTTGTTAGCCCATGCCATTGTGCGCGCAATTGTGAGGAAATTGCCCTAGGTAAGCCGCCTGTTTTTTCTAGGTGAAGAAGCAATGAAGTCAGCCGCCTTCTTTGTCTGACGCGAAGAAAGAAGGTAAGCGCCTATAGTTTTAACTTTTGAGTGAACAAGTTTGTTAGCTCGTACACCAGGTAAAATTACTTTATTTTATTCATGATCATCTTTAACAATTACGTGAGGGAAGGGAAGAGAGAACGAAATATGCAATTTGAGGGTTTATTCATGATGATCTTTAACAATTTGATATTCATCTTATGACCTCTACATTTTATTTTAAGAGCTTGTACACTGGTAAGATTACTTTATTTTATTGTATACCCACATTTAACAGGTGATGAATATTAATCTTATAATTAATATAAGTCTCAAGTATTATCTAAAGATGCAACTTGGTGCATCCCGTTATTGTTCTAGTGAAAGATTTATTCGGAGTTTGTCCATAGATTTTTCTTCATTTTGAATGATTTTTCACATTAAATTAAATTTTGTGTTATTATTTTTCATGCTTCCCTATTAATTGGTTATTATTTCTACTTGATAGTTACTCTGATATGTGTATTCTGATTATCGACTATGTAATATTGAACTGTGGTTAATAGAGATTTAGGATAAAAATCCTAACAAGTAGTATCAAAGCTTGGTTGGTGTTATTACATGTCAATGTAGTCATGGATGTTAATACAAGTAGAATGATTAGTCTGTATAGACTAATTGACAGTTGTGAAAATGAAAAATATTTGATTTTCTTTACTATAAAAAGTTTCATGTTCCAGTTAAAAGGTGATACTGTGAAGCCAGTTAACATGAATAAAGAAGATTGAGAATTGCTTAACCAACAAATTGTCAGTCACACTCACTAGTGGGTGGATGATAATGTCTATTATGGAGAGTGAAACTTCTGTACACTTTTTTGGATGAAGTTAGATGAGTTGTATTAGAGAAAAACAGCTGGGAATAAAGGTTTTCTGATACGAAAACTTGTGGACCTAAAATACGAAGAGTGATTCTCAATCGAAGAGCATTTAAGTAAGATTCGGAGAATCATCAATGAACTTTCTTTGATGAAATGGGTTCTTGATGATGAGCTTCAATCATTGTTGCTTCTAAGTTCTCTACCAGACAGTAAAAAAACATTAGTACTATCATTGAGTAATTCATCTCCTTAAGGCCAAGTCTCATGAATTCGTTAAGAGCAGT
The DNA here is from genome assembly GCA_003255025.1 of Datisca glomerata. Classification (NCBI taxonomy): domain Eukaryota; kingdom Viridiplantae; phylum Streptophyta; class Magnoliopsida; order Cucurbitales; family Datiscaceae; genus Datisca; species Datisca glomerata. The sequence continues at coordinate 2,360,422 of QANY01004580.1, forward strand.
TTGTTGAATGAATAAAAAGGAAAAAAAATCTTTGGGTTCTTTAGTCAATCAATCGAGGTGTTTGTTATAGAAAATAGGGGAGAAGATAGACTGAATTCATAGGCAAGGAATTCAGTACTTTTACTACACAAAGATGGAGCATAAGAAATTTGAGTGTAAAACATTAAAAAGGGGGTAGCAGAAGGAAAATGGTGATAAGATGAATGATGCAACGAAGACAGTTGTCGCCACCAATCAAGACGTGTTTGTTATCTCACTAGAGAACCTAGTGAATGTTACATGGCTAGACACAGATTTAGTAGTTGATAGAACTTCCGTTGTACATGTTGCCTTCAGAAGGGATATCTTTTCATCTTACACATTAGGTGACTTTGGTGTTGTGAATATAGAGAATGATGGTACATCCTAGACTACTAGAATTAGAGATGTGTGTCTAGAAACTAATATCAGGTGCAAACTAGTACTCAAGAATGTGAAACACGTTCTGGGGATTTGATTGAACTTGTTTTCTATAGATCAACTCGATGATGAGAGTTATCACAACTACTTTGGTGAAGATAAATGGAAGCGCACCAAAGGGTCAACTGTAGTAACTAGAAGAGGAAAAATGCCTACGCGCTGGACGACATTTGTGAAACTCACTAAGGGTGGGGCGAAAAAGGTGAAGAAGAATACCACTGAGTTACCCAACAAAAGTCGACACGTGAAATTACCAAATATAGAGATGTGAAATTTCTCGATATAAAAAACTATTGTAGGTTTGACGATAATTGAGAAGCCCCAATCTGACGAAATCAGGTTGAATTCAGTTCGTGCATCTCCAGGAAAAGGTGATGGTAGAGACACTGATGATGATCGTGCTGACAAATGTGTTATCGATAAATCAGTAGCACATGATGCTAAACCCGTTTTAGTTCTACCAATTAATGTGATTATCCAACTAAAATGGTCAAGCAGAGAGTGAGAATTCTCAACTAGAAGTACTCGAGGTGAGAATATAATTTCTACTGGTGGGGGAGAGTTGGAGATTGCAAAAAGGCTGAGACAGATTGCGTCCAATGAAGGCGAGTAAGAGCCATGCAGAAAGATATGAGAGCTCTACATGAGAACCGCACTAAGATATTGGTAAAGTTGTTAATGAGAACCTTATCTGAGGAGAAGTATAAGGAACGCCAAAAGAAAGAGAGTAAGATGGGATCCAACACATTATCGGGAAGAGGTAGTTTGTCGGGTTATCCTTTCATGTAGTGGAAGATTGGGCGTATAGCTCAAAGTCTAATGAAATACCCAAATGGGATTGTCAGCCCATGTCATTGTGATTAGCCACCTCTACTGTATGAGGTGAAGAAAGAATGTAGTCACTTACAGTTTTGGGTGAAGAAGTTTGTGAACTATGGGTACATAATGGAAGTGAGATAATGACAGTAGTAATCTAAAGGTGTATTCATAGTCATCTTCAACATAGTTTTGTATTTGGTTTGTGATCTGATTTTGAGAGTCCCTATGTTTCTATTTTATTGTGTATCCACATTTAACAGTGATAAATATTAGTCTTGTGATTGATGTAAGTCTTTAGTGTCATCTAGGAAAGAAACTCGGTGTATCAAATTATTGTTATAGTAGAAGACTTATTCAAAGTTTGTCTCTTTGTTTTCGCTTCATTTTGAAAAGTTTTGGATGTTAAAATTGATGTTCTTATTTTTCCTGCTTCCCTATTAATTGATTATTATTTTGCTTGATAGTTACTTTGATATTAGTAATTTGTTTATCGACTACGTAATATCCGCCATTGTCATAAATCTGCATTGCCACACCATAATCATCATTACGCTTGCATGTAAGGAGCATTACACGTGATTGATTGAGCGGTGATTTCTGAAAAGCACATGTTAACGTCACATACTTTATTATTTAAAGTTAATCGTATTGCATTTAATACAGTCATGACTCATCTAATAGCATTCAGTTCTATTTGACACATGTTTGCCAAGGTCATTCCTCCACTATAAAAACCACACCTCACAAATACACAGTTTATTGACTTAGCATCAAAGGCTCTTAGCAAGGACCCATTCCTCAATACTGCTACTTGTCTTGGAATTCTTTGTTGTTATTGTGTAGAGGAAATTAATTCTCCAGCCATCGAACACGTGTGCACGACAGATTTAATCTAAGACACATATTTATTTGTATATAAGATTCCAAGAAATTATATCAAATAATCTAGCTCTTTTTTCATAATTTAATAAATACCTACACTTTCATATTATGAAGGACAATGTACACTTTTGAGTGATGATTCACGTGATTTTGGGTTTCGAAAGGTCGGATAGTGATTTCTATTGAAGACTTCTTTATTTATTATATTAATGAATTCCAACTTTTTTAGATTTTTAATGTTTTGATTCATTTTCCTAATAAACGAATTTTTACTAGCATAAACCTTAGATTTGAGCCTATAAAAATTGAAGAAAAATGCTTCACCAAATTTCAAAGAGGACTTGAATTGAGGGGCTATCATTCATGGATAAGCTATTTTTGGATAGAAAATACAAAATTAGCTCAGGTTAAAAAAAATGAAAGACAGCCAGCGCGCTTGCTCACCCAGCAGTGTCGACCCGCATCTCTCACCAAGGGCCCGTCGCATCCCCTCACCCACCAAGCTCACTCACTTCCACCCGAACACCCACTCACTTCCACCCGAACACCCACTCACCTTAATCATTTTGACCCTAGTCAAGTACCCATTGTTACTAAAAAACTGAAAAAAACTTCAGAAACGGAAGAAATGAGGGAAAGCCAGGAAGAAACAGATGTAGAAATAGAAACAACTTTCAAAATGAAGGGGACTAAACAGAAACAAGAGAGATCCACCGAAGAAGTTACTTCTCATTCCCTTTTTTGGAAGAAAATGAGAATCTGGACAAAATCGATGAAACGGAAGAAATCTGAGTGAATGAAAAGGAAAAAATAATTTTGATAATTACAAATAATATGTTGATCAATATTTAATAAATAATTTATTATAAGTGTTTATGAATAAAGAATAAAAGGTAAGATTATCAAAGTTTGATTAACACCTAAACCAATAAGGTTAGTAAAGATGTGCTAATATCTCTCTTCCCTACTCACTTTAATTTCGTGGGGTCTATATTTAATTCTCACATGTATTATTTCGCACTTCATATTTCACATATTTATTATTTTCATTATTTATTTATGTGCGTTTTAGGTTCCACATATTATTTATTTAATTCTTAACTCGTAGCTAATTGAATTTTATTCTTGATTCTTTAATTGATACTTGAGTTGATTTAATTTAATTGTATGTTGATTATATTATTATTTGATTGGTTTTACTTTACTATTTATTTTAATTTAAGAAAAATATCATCCACTTATAAAAATGGAAATATATGATTGCTTCCACAGAACTTATAGTATATATAATCATCCATCAAATTCATCTCAAAACTGAAGGGGATGATCATTGGATGAAACTTGAAATATTATTGTCGAGATGCTTGTTTGAATCCATAGATGAATTTCTTAAGTTTGCAAACCATATTCTTTGGGTCATCTGACATAAAGTTTTTTTGGTTGCACCAAATAAATCGTATATTCAATGTTACCATTGAGAAAAGTTATCTTTACATCCATCTGATGCAGCTCGAAATTGAAATGCGCCACCAATGCCATTATAATCCTGAAATAGTTTTCTGTAGAAACTGGAGAGAAAGTCTTTTTATAATCAATGTTTTCCTTCATCGCAAAACCCTTTTGCCACAAGATGAGTCTTGTATCTTTCTTTTAAATCCCTCTTAGTCTTAATAATCTATTTGCAACCAATGAATTTCGCACCTTCTGGTAATGGGATAAGATCTCACAAATCATTGTCCTTCATGGACTTTATCTTCTCATTCATGGCATCAATCCACTTTTGAGAGTTAGAGCTTTACATGGCTTGACGGAAGTTGATCGAGTCATCTTCCATCACTCCAATGTCTACCTTATAATCTTGGAGGAATACAATATAATCATCTTGCATTGCACTTCTTCACTCTCTAATGGATCTCCTTAACGACATAGGTTCTTGAGGTGCTAGAGTTTTTTCTTTTAGAACAATCTTTTGAACATGTGGTTCTCTGATATTGTCTTGATGTGTTGTGTCATTAGCAATGTTAGGGATGAAGTCCCGATCAATACTAATAACACATGTGAGAATATCAGCATATTCTTTTTGAAAGACAAAATCCTAAACCATATTTCCCCCTACAAACTTGGCATCCTAAAAAAATCAGGCATTTTTCATCTCAATAAATGACCAAAACGTGGGATTATAAAACTTGCACATCTTGAATCTTTCAAAATATCCAACAAAATAGCAACTCAACATCCTCAAGTCTAGTTTCTTTCATAAGACCTATAAGGCCTTGCCTCAGCTAGACATCCCCAAACGTGCAAATGCTTTGACCAAGATTACTTTATGGTCCAAAGTTCACATGGGATCTTGGCAGTTAATTTAGTTGGACCTCTACTAAGGATATATGTTGCAACCTTAAGTGCTTCACTTTAAAGTGATTCTGATAAGATAGAATGACTAATCATACTCCTCATTACTTCCTTAAGCATTATGTTTCATCTTTCAGTAACATCATTCATAGTGGACAAACCCGATATAGTGTAATGTGGGATAATATTGCATTCCTCTAGGAATTTAACAAACGATCATGGACGTTGTTCACCTGAACCATCATATCTACCATAGTAATCACCATCACAGTCAGTCTGACGCTTTTAATCCTTTTGTTAAGTTGATTCTCAACTTTAGCCTTAAAATTTTTGAACACGACCAATGACTGTGAATTTTCATGAATGAGATATATGTAACCATATCTAGAATAATCATGTATGAACGTTATTAAGTATTGTTGACCATTCTAAGCAACTGAAGAAAATGGCCTAAAATATCCATATGAATAAGTTCTAAGACATCTGCTTCAAATCTCTTTTTATCGTTTGGTTTACCCTTTATGCAATTAACACAAACGTCAAAATCTTTGGAATCTAAGGGACCGAGAAATTCATCTTACACAAGTCTTTCTTTTCTCTGTATGGAGATATGACCTAATATCTTTTACCATAACGCAATTGAATTCTCACTGGTTAATTTTATTTTAGTGCTTCGTGTACTTACTTGCGGGGATATTTTAATTGAAGTAATTGTATCAAATAAATAAAGATTATCGTAACTTGACAAATAACTGGAACCAACCGAATTTGAATCACGAAACAAACCATAGTTTTCATCTCTAAATGAAAAACCATAACAAACTTTGTCCAAAATAGACACAAAACTCAAATTTCGTCTAAAATCTAGTACAATAAATGTTTCATTATGATTCAAATAAAATCTAATTTTTAAATTAATCTAAATTTCCTTATCTCCTTAATTTCAACCGTATTGCCATTACCCACATAGATGTATCTTTTAACATCACTTGGCTTTTGGCAAGTCAAGCAACCATGTCAAGACACACTGGTGTGAGTTGTTGCACCAGAATTTATCCACCACGTGTGTCGAGCAACCAAACTTAAATTCACCTCAGGTCAAACAAAATTAAGAAGCACACATTTCTTAGCACGCCAAGCGTGATAATTGGTGTACTACTTCTTCTTATGCCCTTCAACTTCATAGAAGTAACAATTATTACCTTCTGAGTCAACAGATTTATTTTGTTGTTTCTTGTGTAGTGTTTTAATCGCAGTTTCTTTATCCTTTTTTCTTTTCTTTCCCTTGCCCTTATCCTAAGATGTAGAGGCTACATAAGCACCATTTGACTTATCATGTTTCACTCTTTTATCTTCATAAACACAGTATTATATGAGTTCATTTAGAGACCAAGTCTCTTTCTAACAATTACAGCTCACATTAATCTATTTTAAACTATGCTGGAAGGGATATCAAAACTAGATACGCCAGCAAGTCCTTAAAGAGTTCAAGCCTAAGTGCTTTCAACCTTGAAACAATGCAATACATCTTCACAATGTATCTCTATGATGTTGCATTTACTCTTATACCTCATTGAAATTAGATCTTCCAATAGCGTACCATTTTCTGCATTTTCGTTCTTGACAAACTTCAATTCAATATCTGCAAGGAAATCCTTAACCATAGTAATCTTTTCAGATATAGTGGCCCTGAATATTTCTGGAATGCTTCATGACCAACATACTCATGTGACTAGATTTCTCCCACCTTTCCATATCCCACAAATCATCAGAGGAACTCTTATCCTTAAGAGGTGAAGGAGAATCAGTCATCCATGTAAAATCAAGATCCATAACTCCAAGAACTATCAAGAGATTATATTTCTCGGACTTGAAATTTGAGCCACTTAATACTTTAAGTTGACATTAGGTTGAGTAATAACTTAATAGAGAATAATTAAACAACCTAGAAACTCACATAAATCCCAAATAACAATGATCAATTTAAACAAAAGTAAACTCCATCTTAAAGTACTGGGCACTCCATTAATATTTTAACTTTAACCAAAATTATTAACTTGTAACGATGCCTTGGTGTAGTAATCAAACACTGATGATAAAGAACATATCGAACAAGAAACCTTCTTTTGGGTCGATTTATTGTTGACATTTAAAATCGAATAATCATCGCGTATTTATTATCACAGAAGCATCTGTAATTCTGTCAAATATTTTCCTTCATTTGAGCCGGTAAATATTCGCATAAGTTACACACATACACACAACCTTTTATATTTCAAGACAAATTAATTTTCACAAGAGATGTCACTTTGGTGATATGTTGCTTCAACTAATTCATCTTAAAATATATATTATACTAATGTTCAAATTTAAAATTATACTGAATTTAAACCTTTACTTAATTGATAAAAAATTAATTTTATGATCCTTAGAGAAATTATTTTGAAATTATTTTAACCCAAAATCAAAACAATTTATTTGATAATCCTTTAAAAATTATTTTGTAATTATTTTAACAAAAATATCCAAAAATAATCAAAACAATTTATTGAAAATCCTTAAACTAAAATTAATTTTACAATCCCTAAAATTAATTTAAAATTTTAATCTAATAAATGATCTGTAAATTTAATTAAGTTATAAAATAATGAAAATAATTTTTTTTATTTGAAAATATTGAGGGATTTTTTGCCCACGGCCATCCACTTTTTAAACTCAATGTTCACGGGTCAACCCGACCCGTGAACAACTCACTGTTCACAGGTCAACCGACAGTCACGGCCTTGGCCACGACTTTCTTGTTCAGCCGCGGCTTCTCCTTGTCGGCGTAACCAAACCGTCGCGCCGGTCACCTGCCACCGTTAACCATCTTCTATATAAAAAATAACGTTATTAAATCTAATAATCATCTAACAATTATCAAATTTAAGAACTCCATAAACAATCATTACATCAAAAAATCTATTCTCAAATCTAATAATTCTATCAAACAATTATTAAAATCAAGAATACTGAAAAATAGAATCATGTGAACACGAATAATCATGGATTTAATCTTAAAACTTGATTCATGATTCAACATGAGTTACTCTGATACCACTTGTTAGATAGAAATCATTATCGGTATAAAAAATATCTCAATAAATTTCAAGAACTCATGTTGAACACATCAAGAATCAATTAGCTGCAAAGTGGAAGCAACCTGAATCCATAATATTAGATCGTGATTTAGAGCCGAACAGTTGCCCTATCAGATCTACACGATTCTCCATCTGAGAGTCCCTTTTGAGTAAGCCTCTTAGTTTTCTCTCTAACGATGAGATATTATAGAGAATAGAACGGTTTTCCTTAATCGTGTAACCTGGAGACCATAATCACTTATAGATAATTTATCTTTTGGTATTTCTATTTTAGCCCATCATAAAAATAGTCATTACCTAAAGTCTCTGCACATCAAATGGTGCACAACTATCAGATACATTAAAATTCTAATTATCAAAAGCCTTATTTGATCACTTTTAATTGAGTTTAATTTTATTTAACAGTCTACAACCACATAATTATTTACATATAAGTCCAACGTTAGATTAATGATCCAACACATATAACATTCATATTTGAAAAAAAAAACTAGATAATGGAAATATAAAAACTAAACATATACCATAAATCTAATAAATATATAACATAAATATTTTAAAATTTGATAAATTTTGTCCAAAATATAATGTAAACACAATGTTCAGGAGCTAAGAGGTGTGACGTGACATCATGTTGGTGCAGTTACAAGTATGTTCCAGTCTCAATAATTGAAAAATATGGTCTGCGAGAGTGGAGGTTGGGATCTAAAGGGGGAAAAACGAGCACTTTGAGCTAACCAATGGAATGTGACAAAATACTCTTAGGAGGAGGAATTCAGAGAGAATTCTCTAAGTTTTAGTAAGTGGGGAAATACCAAAAATGAATCTCAGGTGTCCAAAAGTCCTTTTCAATGAGGGGAATAACCTCTATTAACAGAGAAGCTTTTAGACGAGGTTCATTGTAACCAAACCCTCCCTACGTAATGATATCTTAACAAGCTTGTTGAGATGGTAACATTCAGTCATCGCTTATTAAAACCTAACCACGCGGGCTAAGATATCTGTTGAGAATATTCTCATGTACGCTACCTATCGTGTTATGCATGTGTTATGTGAAGTGACCGCAAATCTGAGAAGGAAGGACACAAAGAGCGCGCCACATCGACGAGATAGACAGTATTCATCTGTGAGCTCTCCTGAGGGGTGTCTTAACAACTAAGTATCTTCTCACAATGGGAAGACAACACATCCACGCCCTCAAAGAGGCCATATTGTTGAAGGTTTGTCATCTCCAATACAGCATAACATCGTTCCAATCCTACCAGATCGCAGCTCCCACAAATGTTCTCAAGCAAAAGATCCACTTAAATCTTTGTCACTTGACTTAATGGTTACACATATATGGATGAATATGTAGAAAAATAAATAGTATAACATACATTTCTTATCACTTGATCACTGACATAGATCGAACAAATCACGTTAAAAAGTCAAAGCTGACACTTGACAATAGTTCATAGGGGAAACATGTGTCACAGTGATGAATCAAAATCATAACGGTCAACCATATGGGTGATGGTAGTGCACCCATGTACACACTATATATATTTTATATGTATTATATATACAATATATATGTATCTCTAGCATGTACTGTACATATTGTATATATAAGACACATATGCAAATTTGACGCCGACCCCACTTTAAAATGGTCATTTTTAATATTTTTGATTCCTAAAGCTATTTTTAATAATACTTTTAAAAAGCGGCGTGCTCATTATTTGAATCAAGTCCTAATGTTTTTTCAGCATTTTAGCTAGGCTTATTTAGGAAAATAGTCTATTTCTGAAAAATAAGTAAGAGATTAATAAAAAAATTTATATTTATAAGAATGACCAATTGTTTTTAACTATAAAATTGTTTTTGATAAAACTGAAAATTTTATGTACAGGTGTACTATATTACATAAAAAATATCATGGTATATAAAAAATATATCATGCTATATATTTATATATCATAGTATATTTTAATATACCATCAATTTACTGTAGTATATTTTTATATAACATTCGTAATGTACTATGGTATATTTAAATACCATAATATATTTTAATATACCATTAGTATATTGTGGTATATATGTAGTATATATATCATCCGTGAGAATCATACATCATACAAGTACCATACCCCTTACCAATCTCCTCCTCCTTCTTCACCTCTCACTCGTTTTTCTTCAATTCTTCATCTTAATTTGTAACATTTGCTTCAATTCTTTATCTTAATTTGGCGTCTGCAATTAATTTTGGGAAATTATAATAGATTTCAGAAGGAAAATGAACCAACTGGTGGTAAATTGGTAATAAGTTGAAAAACAGAATAATATTAAACCCATGGGATAAAAGGGATATGAAATTAAGCAAAAAACCTTATAATTTTTTTTAGGGTTGTGTTTTTTGAGCTAGGGAAGAAATTTCCTGTCGAAAAGCTCTAACTGTTGAATAAAAAAAGACTAAATCTCCACCCTGGGTGCCGCAAATCGGATGAAAACCATCATCGATGGGTGTTGGGTAATCGGTGATACTCCCTACTTTGTGCACGTCATTTTCGACACGTATAGTAGAAGTGAACGTGATGAGTAAGCCATCTATTTTATTAAAGGGAGAGAGTGTAAGAGATAAAAGAGGCAGAGAAGATGGGGCTATTAAATTTAGTCATTTGTGCAAAAATGGTCATTTTACAAAATCGATTGAAAATATGGCCTAAATTCCTAATTTTCTCTTTTAGCTTGTGAGGAAGGGGGCCCTCAATTGACTTTCAATAGCTGAAAACTCAATATCATTGGAGTCCCAACCCCCAAACACATGCACAAGGCCTAACATGAAAATTAGTAATGTTCTAAATAGGTAACTTTTAAAAAAATCATAAAAAATCAAGTATAAAAAAAATTAAAAATAATCACTGACACATTTTTCAAGAAGAATGAAAATTCACGCTCAAAATATCTTTTTCGCGCACGTGCGCCACTTGCTCAAAAATTTAGTAGTTCATATAATATATACAATATATATTATATTTACCTGTGTGATTTTAAGGTATATTTTGTATTTACAGTATACATTATATAAAATTTATAAATAAAAATTTAAAATTTAGCTGGCACGCATGAGGATCAGTTTTTTGCGCCAAAATCTTATTTTTTCTAGAATTAAGATGGTTATTTTTTATTTTTACCTTATCTTTACTTTTCTTTTCTTTTTTCCTTAAAAGTAACATATTAAAATTGCATCAAAAAAGTCGTTGGCTAGGCCAGCAGCTTGCTCAGACTTCCAAACGAATTGCCAAGAAAATAACTCTTGGCCAAGATCCATGCAATTTGCTATTTTGAGGAACTGAAATGGTCAGACCTATTCAAGTGGAATAGTATGGCCATGATCCATAATCTTTCATGTAATATTGCTTCTCTTATTAAAGAGAGAATAATTTTGTAAATGAAAGTTTTAGACCTCCCTAACTATTTTAGAATACAAATTTGATGTTGCTGAAAAAATGATCCATGTACTATTATAAGAAATACTTGCTAAAGTAGTAAAGGAGAAGTACAACAATTCAAAAGGTTTTCTATATTGAAAATGGGTTTTACTTCCAATACACTGAAAACTATCATGAATACGTAAAAGGCTAGGTTAAAAGGAGATAAGAAGAATCAAAATTGTTGGTAAGAAATCATTTTCAACCAATCACAGTGCACAAAGAGAATATTCTTACACAACCAACTTTGTCATTCTGTAAGGAGAAAAACTGTTGAGAAGAGAGAGAAGATAACCAAATGACACCAATGAAGAGAAGCCACAAAGCAGCTGGCAAAGAGAGAAGCTTGAGTCCTAATATCCCCCCTCAAGTTGAAATGGGTTCAGCCACTTTTAACTTGAAAATGTAGTGAAGTAGGAGACTTAATGACTGTTAGTTTGGACTTTAGGAAGTGAAACCTGTCTTTAGAGAGCACATTGGTTAAAATGTCAACAATTTGATCATGAGAATGAACATATAGAACCCATAGGAACTTGGACAGAACCTGATCCCTAATGAAAAGTTGATCTATTTCTATGTGTTTGGACGTGCCATGTATGATTAGATCAGAAGCTAGTGCAGCTGCGCCAATATTGTCACACCAAATTATGGAAGGCAGTAATGGAGAGACATGAAGCTCCTGCAAGAGAAACATGAAACTCTTGCAGCCAAAGAAGCTCAGTTGTTGCATTTGCCAATGTCATGTAATCACTCTCAATACTTGAGCGTGAGACCATGTTTTATTTTTTAGATGACTAGGAGATGAGAGAAAGGCCAAGATAGATTGCATAACCTCCTGTACTTTTGTGATCATCAGGATTACTTGCCCAATCTGCATCAAAGTAGGCTTGAAGATGAAGAGTGGAGGCTGGCAGAATAGTTAATCTTTCAGAAATGGTCCATTTGAGGTACCTAAGAACTCTCTTGCAGGCCGGCTAGCCACACTAAGGTTGGTTGATGAAGAAACCGACTCAACCCGTTGACAATAAAGGAGATCTCTGGTCTTGTTAAAGTAAGATATTGAAGTGCACTAACAGTGCTTGATACAGAGTAATATATGGAAATGGATCACCATTATGTAGGGACAATTTGGCTGTGCAGCTTACTGGAGTAGAGCTTGGCTTCGCACCATCCATCTTTGTTTTCTTGAGAAATTCATGAATGTACTTTGATTGAGAAAGATGTATGGTAGAAACTGTTCTTGTTACCTGAATTCCCAGAAAGAAGTGAAAGGGCCCAAGATCTTTTAAAGAAAACTTTTGATGCAAACGTGTGATAAACAGAGTGATTAGAGATGAGTTGTTGCCAGTAACCCGAATGTCATCAACATAAATGAGTATATAAATAAGAAGAGTGTCGTGCTTAAAGACAAAAAGGGTAGCATCAAATTTGGTGTGAACGAAACCCCACTAAAGCAAGGTGTGTCTTATCTTATCAAACCAAGCCATATGTGCCTATTTTAGGCCATACAATGCCTTTTTAAGCTTGCAAACATGATCTGGTTTGATTAGATCTGTAAAACATGTAGGCTGCTTCATAAACATTACCTTATCTAAAACTTCATTGAGAAATGCATTATTGATATCCAACTATTTCACTGGCCAGTTGAAAGTGAGAGCAAGAGTAAGGACTGTCCTGACAGTGTTGTGTTTAACCACAAGGCTGAATGTTTCATTGTAATCTATGCCAGGAGTTTGGTGAACCCCTTGGCAACCAATCTGGCCTTTAGCCTCTCAACTGAACCATATGCATTCAACTTCACTTTGTATACCCATTTATTACCAATAAGGTTCATAGAAGGAGAAGCAGGGACAAGAGTCCAAGTGTCATTGTTAATAAGAGCACCATACTCTTCCTACATCGCTTGTTTCCAGAGAGGATCTAAAAGGGATTTCCTGGTGGAAACTGGTTCTTCTAAAGGGAGTAGGGATGGAAGATGATGTTTGGTGCTAAGATAAAGCTTAGGTTAAGGAAGCCAGTCTTGGCTCTAGTGATCATTGGGTGTTTTCGTAGGAGAGGATTGAGAACAAGGTTAGAAGAAGTAGGTATAGACTGACTAGGCTGAGTAACCTTAATTATGATAAGTATAGAGAGGGCATGTGATATGTCAGGATACCTAAAGGTCTGAGTAGGAGAACAAGTAGTAGAAATAGGTATAACAGTTGTAGAAACAGGAATTGAAGGTGAAGTAAAGAGACATACATCAGTAGTTGCTGAAGGAGGAGCTCTTTGTTGAAGAGTACCTAAAAAGTAGAAGAGATATATTGTCCTGCACTTGGCAAAGGTAAGAATGGAAGTGAAATAGTGGAAGCAGTGTGATAAGGTGAGTGATGCATGTTTTGAGTGAATGTTGTGTGAAATGAGAATGGAAACTCATATTCATTAAATAAGACATTCCTAGATAATAGAGCCTCCCTGAGTTATGAAGACATTTGTAGCCCTTATGAATAGGTGAATACCCTAAAACACACACAAAGAGAGGACCTAAATTAGATTTTGTGGGAGTTATAAGGTCTGAGATATGTATAGCAGGATGTACCAAACACTTTTAAATGCTTGTAATCAGGGAAATGCTTGAATAAAACCTCAAATGGGGATTTATTGGAGAAAGTGGGGGTGGGAAGCTTGTTTATGAGATAGGTGGAACATTGGAAACCATCCCACCAGAACTTGAGAGGAAGAGAGGCCTGAGCTAAGAGAGTGAGTCCTATCTCAGTAATGTGCTTCTGTTTCCTTTTGCATTCCCATTTTTTTACGGGTGTAGGGGCATGGATGTCTAACTAGTATCCCTTGAGACTTCAAGAAGGGTTTAAAAGGTCGATACTCCCCTCCCCAGTCAGTTTGAACCATTTTAATAGGGAGATTGAACTATTTTTCTGCCATTTTCTTAAACAGAATAAAGGTGTCCAGGGCTTGAGATTTGAGTTTGAGAGGATAAACCCATGTGAATTTTCTAAAAGCATATATGAAATGTATGTAATAATTAAATCCTTCTCTAGATGTTGTAGCAGCAGGTCCTCAAATGTCAGTATAAATTAGTTCTAGTGGTTGTGTGATAACAGTGTTAGAGATAGGAAAAAGGTAAGGAATGAATTTGTCCTAATTTGCATGCATCATAGAATAAACATTTAGAGGTGGATAAATGAGTGTCCAGATGATTTGAAACAAGACTAGGAACATTGGGGGAGGGGTGCCTAGTCTCATATGCAATAGTTTAACAGATAAAACAATATGTAAAGTAGTAGGAGATATAATTGATGAAGTTGTTGTTGTATTTATTGAATTTGCAGCAGACTTACAGTTCTTGGAATTCAAACACACCCTAGGACTATCACTAGTGAGATACAAATTATTTATGGACCTAGTGATACTGGAACTGAGAGAAACATAATACATTGAAGGAAACTGAGATTCCAAAGTGCAAGCTAAAATATAGATCTTCTTGTTAGCAGGTATCCTCAGCTAGTAGAGTTCATCCTTATGCATCCCTAGAAGAAGAAATCTCCCTATTTGTTTGGCCTTCACAAGACAAAACATGTCATGAAACTCAATATAGACCTTGTTATCTCTAGTTAGCTTGGAAACACTCATAAGTTTTTTTGTAATGTTGGGAACTCACGACACATTTTGAAGGTGAAGAGGTGTGTAACTAGTAGCTAGCATAGAGGAACGTACATGAATGATGGGAAGAGGAGTACTATTACCAACAACAAGACTATCTGGACATGTATACTCAGAAGCAATGCTTAAGTTGCTGAAGTTTGAAGTGACATGGCTATTTGCCCTACTGTCCACATACCAAGATGAATCTGCAATTGACTCTGGTCCAGTAGTGAATACAGCTGGTTGAGCATGGAAATTGGGTTGTAGGGAACCCTGATGCTGTTGGAAATTGGGATTAACATTTCTGTCAAACCTGTAGTAACATACATTAGCTCCATGACCTGATTTGCCACAAACTTGGCAAATGAATCTGTTTTCATATCTGCCAAACCTTCCCCATCTTCTTCCTCCTCTGTTATTAAAAGACCTTGCTCCATTTCCTGAGAAGTTATGGTTCATTTTTACATTTCTGGAGCAATTCTGTGAGTTGTTTGACTGACCATTGTTTCCTCATTTCTTCCCAAAAGGAGTTGAAGTTACCAAATTAGTTGTTTCCTTGAGAGTTGTAGAATGTGCAGCTTGAAATTTTTCTAACATGTTTTCATGGTTCATTAGAAGAGATTGAACATCTTCAAGACTCATGCTAGTAGCCCTTGCATTGATATTCACTACAATTGAGTCATATTCCAATCTTAACCCTTCAAGTATGTGTAGAATTAAATCTTCTTCCTGGACAAGTTGTCCAACAGTAGTAAAGGAGTCAACAATTGATCTAACATAGTCACTTATGGCTTTGTGTCTTTAGTTGCTTCATGCAGTTTTCCTTTTAGATACATCAATCTAGCTCTTGATGAGCTTGCAAAATTTCTTTTTAGTGAGTTTCAAACCTCACTAGAGGTTCTGTAGTTGATAACAGAACCGAGCACTCCATATGCCATGGAGGCTCTCAGCCAACTCAAAAGAAGCTGGTCACACCTCGTCCAAGTCTTGTATGCTGGGTTTATTTCTTCATTTTTAATGAATTTTGGTGGACAAATGCTATCTCCAAACAAAAGTTCATCCAGTCTGTGTCCAACAACGGCCGAGGTAACTTGAGATTTTCATAATAGGAAGTTAATCCTATCTAACTTGATTGACAGAGAAGAATTGAAGAAACTGGAGAATTTGTTACCTCCTGAATCTGGGTTTTCTATTTTTTAAGCTGCTATATTTGCTCGGATTGTAGGTGGATTTGGATTTGCAGTGTTAGTTGGAGAATTTTTTGTTGTTGTGTTGTTACTTGCATCTGAAGTGTTACTCATGACTTTCGTCGTAGTGCTCTGATATCATATAAGAAATACTTGCTAAAGCAGTAAAGGAGAAGAACAACAACTCAAAACGTTCCCTATATTGAAAATGGTTTTTACTTCCAATACACTGAAACTATCATGCATACATAAAAGGCTAGGTTAAAAGAAGAGAAGAAGAATCAAAACCGTTGGGAAGAAATCATCCTCAACCAATCACAATGCACAAGGAGAATATTCTTACTTTACCAACTTTGTCATTTTGCAAGGAGAAAAATTGTTGAGAAGAGAGAGAAGATAACCAAATGGCACTAATGAAGAGAAGCTACAAAGCAGCTGACAAGGAGAGAAGCTTGAGTCCTAATAACTATACTCTCTAAATTTACTTAAACCACCACATAACTCTGCAGTACAATTTTATCCTCAAAATGTGGTCGCCTGCCCTTATAAGTTCATATTCATAAGTCATTATATTCTGACATATTCTCAAAATCTTTCTAAAACATTTTTAGCTAAAATTTAAAATGATTTGATAAAAAAATGGTGAAATATTAAATGAAGAATGACACTTTGACCTTTATCGTCAAGTGTAACTATTAAATTGAAAATAAGATAAAATATAAGAGAGATCGATGCAATTAACCCAAAAAGAAATTACGTAGGGAAATTCAGTAGCTGCAAACTAGGTAGTTTGAAGATTTCTACTTTGCGAAAGTGACAGAGAGGTCACGTACGTTAAACTAAACAGGGATACGCTTAATCATGTAAAGGGTTCCTAACTTACTCTAAGACTCTTAGTCCAGCTATAAAGGATTCAATTCTTAGGAAGAGCCTGCTACTTGTGGATAGGTGTAGAAGGTTTGCTGGCGAATTGATCAGCAATATGCTTCATGATAGATATGTGATGAAACTAAGTCACAGTCAAAACATGAAGTCAAATATTAAGTTGAATTAGAAAATAATGTTGCTACTTAACTTATAGACATTAGCTACAACTTTAAGTTAAAAAGTTCACTAACATATTTTTAATGTACCAAATGTATTTTCATGTTTGAATAATCACATGAGTTCTCTTGAATAATCCAAATATGTTTTGGTACTTTCCTTTTGGGCGGTTTAAATAGTAAACATAGTTTTGTTTTGTTTAATTTTTGGAAAAAAATCATTAAATTTGGTTTGGACCTAGTTTCCTCTAAAAATTACCCAACCCAACCTAAAGTGACTACCTAGACATAAGGATAAGCTTAATTTCATCCGAACCTAGCTCAGCCCCTCATGCAGACTCATTTTAATATTTATTGGCCATGTAGAAATTATTTTATTGACTAAGTTATTTAATGAAATAAGACTCATTTTATTAAGATGAGTTCTTTTCCTGCATTAATTTTGTCAATTTTAAATACGAAGAAAATAAAACTGCCAACCTAACCCGAACCAAAGCGACAGTTAATGATTTGGTTTAGATTAGTTTATATGTTTAACTGGTTTGATTTGGTTTGCTTATTTAGCAAATCGATTATATTGGTTTGGTTATAGAATTGATCCAAAATCAACCCACGCTGCCAAATATAACCCATTTGATGGAAGTTAATGTGAGAAATATCACTTTGATAGGGCAAAAGTGAGAAATATTGCAATTAAGATCATATTTGGTTCGTGCTATCCTATTTTATAATCCTATTATAATCGTCATATAATTGAATTACCATGTTCTTTTGGAGTAATACTTAAATTAGTATGTAATTCTAATTTGCATATAATCATAGTTTGTAATCTTTTGAGATAACTGAATTGCAGTAAGAAATAGAAGCAATCTTAATTTACAATGTAATTATAATTTTAATATCAAACAAAATAATTTCGTACTTTTAAATGAAATAAAGCAAAAGTAATATTTTTTCTCACTTTCTCTCTCATTTTATTAATTTAATTAAAATTAACTTTATTAAAGATTAGTCTAGCATTATTAATTTATTTAAATCTTAACAAAAATAATTAAAATTAATATTACAATTGCACGTCAAATTATTGTTTCATTAGCTCTCTTATTTTATAATTTAAATAAAAATTAATTTTATTAAACTTTAGGCTAGCATTATTAATTTATTAAAATATTAATAAAATAATTAAAGTTAATGTTAAAATTACACGTCAAAATATTTTTTTACACAATATATAGCTAAAATGGCATTTTAGTAACTTCTTGTTATCCACACAATTTACAACAAAAGTTAACGTATACCAAATATAGTAATAATAAATTATCAATCATCATTTCATAGATTATCATACACGATCAGACATGACAATCATATTTTATCAGCAATCGAATTTCATGCAATTAAATTACCGACAATTGAATTGTGATGGTTATTATAGATTAGACAAAACTAACTGCCCCTAAAGAATAGACAATCCTGGGGCTAATCTTGTGCTAGCTATCTCCTAATTACATTTCAACTAACGATTGTATTAAACAATGATATACTATTTTGTCTACTTTGTTATCATTCATTTTCTTCTCTAATTAACTGCTTAATTAATTAAGTATTACATTGCTTTAAAAAGTTTTACAAATGAGTAAGATTCTGTAGCACTATGGTGTTAATTCTTAGCAAATTATGACATGTCGTGAAACTAAACATTAACATCATACTTGAAAATTTATATTTTCTTTTTTAGTTTACATTTTACACATAATTAATGTAGAACTTAATACACTATTAAATCATATTATTGATGTGTGTCATGGTGCTACATAATATTTTTCTTTACAAAATTGACTAAGTATTAATCAAAACTAAAGAGTTTTGGATATATGATATAAGACAAAAGCTATTGTCCATCTTTACTTGAAACGCTAAAGTTATGTACTTATTGCGTTACAAGTAACTTTTAATTATTTTTAATATTTAAGTAGCTATTTAAACATGTCAACTACTTACTTAAATGCTATAATTAGCCACTCGGATACTTCCCGTGCAGAGGGTAAGAATGTGATAAATGGGCAAAATTTAAATATATATTGAAAAATTAGAACAAATTTTCTAACTCACTTTTGTATATTATTGGCCAAATAAGCCGAAACTAAATTTCTAGAGGTAATTTAATCTTTTTTAAAGTTACAAGCAAGAATTATTGGTATTCCTCAGATAATTTACATTCCTCCTTTTAGACTTAAAAGAATTAACTATACATGACAAGATGTGTAGGTCGGAAATTCGACTCAAACTACTTCAATTTCCCTTAAGATTTGCAACTTGACAAACACAAATAACAATACATATAGTCCTTTAATATTGATTAAGGATTATTTAGTTTAATAAGGTAGATTAAAAATATATCTCTGCCCCTACACCCAAAGGGAAAAAACATAAATTAAAAAGGAAAAACCCATCATTCACTATCTGAAAAGGTAGGGATCTGATAAATAATTAATTAATATAGAGACTGACTAACTGGTAAATCCAATAGAGCTGATAAGGAAGAAAAATTATTAGTAAATAGGTGAACAAACTTTTAGGTGTAGAATGTAGGGTTTGTTTTGTTGATGATTATAATAATGCAAAATCTTTGTTAACTTTTTTATTAATCAAAGAATCTTAGTTGTCATTCACATTGGAATGCTGGGTCTTGGATTTTATGTGGATTAGGTTTATAATACTATCCATTTTTTTAAAAAAAATTATAAAAAAAAAGAAGTGCATAAAAAGATTCTAAGTAGAAGAAGAAAATGTCAAAGAGAAATGTGCCAAAGGGTCATGTGTAAGAGCAGGTGAGCTGGTGATGAAGGTCACCTGCAATGTGATAGTACAAAAACATTTAAGTAAAGTGTAGTTAATATGTGTAGTAACTGAAATCTAAACATTGATGATTATGAGATATTATAATTAATGCATACCTATAAAACTGCATGAGTGATGCTTCATTTTGTTAATAATACTTTTATAAAATTTTGCTTGACTATTACTCTTATCTAATCCGCATTTTTCATTTCTATATATGATATCTTTTGTCTCGTTTTACTATTGATTCAAGATACACACATTGCCTAGATAATTAGTTAACATATAAAGTAAGATCAAAATGTAAATAGATTTCTTACTAATAGAGAGAAACACATACATCCATAGGAAAACATGACTAAGAAGATATGTTTACCAAGAAAATCAACGATGACGTGAGGGAGCAAAAAAGAGTTTTGAATAATATTTGTAGTATTTAGATCTAAAAACTACAAAAATCAACCAGCATATATCAAACATAGGAATAACTATTCTCATTAATTACTCTTCCACCTTCAACTACTACTAATTAAACACCTCCTAAATAATTTTATAAAAAGTGTCTATATATCAAAATCAATGGCAAAGATGTTTTTTTATTCTTTTCTTGTGCCTAAATGTGTAATTGAAAACTTTATCACTTCTTCGTTTACTCATTTGAAGCCATGAAGATGTAGTTGTGTTTATTTATTATGACACCTTACACCAAAATTATTCACTCAACCTATACGCGATTTTTTCAAGTGGGGCCTAATCGATCTCATTCAAGAAGAAAACCGTACGGTATTATAATGTCATAATAAGCTAATCTTAAGATACTTATATTAAGATGTCGTAAGTTTGAGTCACAGTATTTTGAACTATTATATAACTTATAACTTTGGAAAAGAAAGAAAAAATAACCCTTAATTAGCATGTGCATTATATAATTATAAATGTGATTAATTAACCTAAAGTGAAAAGATAAAGGGTTAGAAAGAAAAAGAAAAAAAAAGGCTAGGAATACAATGCAGACTCCCTTTAGATCAGAATCATTGATGCTTTCTAAGTTGTAACCTCCAAATCTAATTATAAAACAAAAAGGTTAAAATATATTTTGTTAACAGATTTGTGTTCGCTGTCAATTTAACAAACCACTAAGTTTCAACTTTGTAATTTAGTTATTTTATTTTAGATTATTTCTTATAAATTCGATTCTCAAACTTACAAATAGTTGGAAATTTAAATACACTATTTTAAGAGTCAATAATCGATTCAGTAAGAGATTGGAGAACGTTTTACATAAATAGACCAAGTGTAGGTCATGTTGATAACGTGAGTTAATGGATTTTGAAGAATTTGATGTTAATTGCTAAAGATTTATAATTTAAGGATCAGGTTGACAGAATTAAAATTTCGACCAAATTAAAAGCGTACACAAACCATAGGATATAGAAATATATTTAATCTAATGTAAAACAATGACTTTGTTTTTTCAAAAGTTCAAAAGAAGTTTCAAAATGTGGAGAATACGCGGAAGGCCTTTTCTTTTCACATCTAATTCTATCACTTTTGATTCAACTGCTAATTTTCTATGGGAAAATCTAAGCCCCAGCTAACCCATAATTTCCATTCACTCGCATGGCATGATGAAGCAAACAAGCTAAACGACAAGTGAAGTGAAGACCGAGTCAAACTGGAATATTTGTCCCTCTACACCAGTCTTGCTCTTAGTAGCACAGGTGGGTGGTTATCATTTTTTGTTTATATTTGTTTTGTAACGTTTTGGAGGGTCATGGCCACCATCGTACGAGGTGTCGCATTATGCATAGTACGTAGATAAATCAATAAGAAAAAATAACATAATCTCAATTATAACGTGTATGTATGGTCTCACACCACATTTACTATTAAAATCATAACAATACCTAGCCAAATATATGTGTTATATAAGGCTGCTCAACAAAAATAGGATAACCGGCTAACATAAACATTGTGCTAAGAAAACTTGAAATCAAGATTCTAGTGCGAGAGTAAGAGCTTAACTTTGAAGTAAGTGATACCTAGGATACGTGGAGTTTGTTCATCGGGAGTAACATGAGGCTTGAGTAAGTAGTGTGGTGAAGGTCTCAATCATAGGTTAAGATATATGTGCTACTATATTTTTATAGTGTAAGTGTACACTATCGTCGTCAACTAATAAATTTTTATAAAATAGAGTACCGTCTATAAGATTGATTGATATTAATTATTAAAATTAACTAGACCTTAATTCTAATTGAGAATGATGAAAAATTGTGAGTTTTAATTAAACTAAAATGATAAAGATTTGACAAAGAAAAATAATTCAAATTTGAATAGATAAAAAATCTAGAGATTCTGATTTCATCAAACCAAACACGCTCAAAATTCTAAAACTCAATTAATCAATGTTTATCAAAATTATTTGATAGTGGATTTCTCTAAAGTAATTATCAATCTTTCTCAAGTATCGATGACAATGAATAAAAAATACGAATCTCACATCTCTATCAAGATTCAATAAGTTGAAACTTATTAAACACACAAAATTATAATTATTACAGATCCATAATTATCTCTAACTTATGAAATTCTAATGGTGTTATAAACAAATATCAAAATTAATCACCACTTCTTAATCTTAGAATTAAATCTAAAATCATGCAATAGATGGTCAGACGATCACAAGTATTAAGAACGGATTATAAAATTCAATAATACTGAATAAACATCGATTGAACTAAAAATCAAAATATATAAACAATCACAGTTTGGTTACGTTGTAGCCCTAGATAAAAAATTTAGAACTTACTAGAATAAGAAAATATCATAATAATATTCATGAACATAGAGAAAAATAGAAGAAAAACTAGATTTAAGGATGAATTAAAGTTGAGATCTCTCTCCTAGTTGGATTCGTCTTCGTTCCCTGTCCAAAGAGTCTTTCTCCTCTGCCTCCCACATCCAAAAGTCCCCCAAAAAGCCATAAATATTCTATTTATACACTAGGGTTTGATTAGGATAAAACAGGAGAAAAAAATGCAGAAAACGTTATCGCGCCAGCTTCGCGACGCTGGTTTACTGCCTAGCTAGCTAGCGTAACGCCCAGGTGCTAGCAACTGGCAGCTGCTTACACCCAGCGTCACAACGGTCTACCCAGGTCCATTCTTTTCTCGATTTCTTTGCATTTTTGCGTAATTTAGCAAAACTACAGATCAAGTGACGAAATTCTTTTGACTAATTAAACATGTATCAGAGATTTCAAAATAGCCATAACCCAAGAAAAGTTTCTGAATTGGGATTGTAAAGAATTTCAACACAAACACCAACTTACATTACACTTTATAAAACCTCAGGTGCATGTGTATTACCTTAAGTCATCCAACTTCTTTATCTCAAATGAGTTTATGCAACCAAGTCTCGCAAAAGAGGATCCATTAATCTATAAATAGATTAGAACAACATAGGCCAATTTTTCATGTCACTCTCCACTAATGTAGGCAAACCATAACACTTTGGATCATTAGGACTTTCGTAGGCTTGTAATGTATGGCTAGGGTTTAGGGTAGGATAAATGATATTATTTCGGCTTAATCTTTACCCATAGTCACACATGCATTCTAAGAATCAACGAACTTAACTCAACTTATCTCATAACACCCCCAAACTTGTCATTCCACCTCTTCAATTATCAAGCATGCTCAACCATTCTTTTTTAACCCTTTTTCTTAATTTGATTTCTTTGAGTTTCTTTTTTTCTTAATGAGCTTTCAGCTAATAACTCTCAAACCAGTTGGTCTTGGGGTATTAGGTTTTAAGACACTCATTCGATCTTAGTCACTCAATTCCAAGAAGCTACGAAATCAAATTTATTCACAATTTTTTTTATTTCGAAACTCCTCTCATCCACCCAGATTGCCATAGCTCCAAGTATTTTCCTAAAACATCCAAATACTAGGGAAAATTATTTATAAGATTGTGAAATTGTTATCAATGATAAAAAAATGACTATTTAGGCTCAACATGGATGACTAGGAAAATAATTATGCACAGGTTGACTTGAGAAGCTCAAACGGTCCAAAGATGGCCTAAATCATGTCTGAAGTCAAACGTAGCCTAGAATTTCACCTTGAACGACAATCAAATTGATTCTAGAGTTCTTATGAGAGCAAAATGATTTTTTAAGTCATATAAACCTTTTCTAAGCAAAAAAAATAATCAAACGCTCAAGGCTAGGTGCTCAATATGTCGAGATTCTCTAGTGAAATATAAAACAATAATTGGTTCAAACAAACACCGATACACAAATCTATCATTTTTTCCAAAGCTATCAATAATTCAATCTCATCATAGGTGTTAGTATTGTCTACAACAAAATGACAAAAACTAAAATTTTAATTAAAGCCACTACCCTCAAACTAAAAACTTTCAAAGTCCTTAATGCAAAGAAAATATGTAAAAGGAGTAAGTAGAGATAACTTTCCTAAATAATGATGAGCTATCAGCCTCGTCATTCTCTACATTGTTCATGTTATCTCCAACTAATAAGGAAAGTGGTGTATGAGCTGAATTTGTCCATAATTTTTTTAATATAAAAACCTGAAGAAAAAAAAATAAAATAAGTAAAAGAAAATAATTAAAAAAACTAAAAAACTAAAATAAAAGAAATAAAATTGGGTTGTCTCCTGGTAGAGCTTGCTTTAATGTCTTTAGCCACACATAAAAATCATCCAGGTTTCACTCATTGTCCACTAACTTTAGAATTCCCTTTGTGTTAGAAATTGAACAGCCTAAGACTGTTTGTGGCTCTCTCAACACTCTCAGCAACTTGTCTTCTTGTTCACCATTTAACTAAGCAGAGATAATGACAGGTAGAGTGGATATTTCTCCCATAAAGGTGTAACGAAGGTGGAGGCTTAACACCGATGGTTTTTCAATAAATGCTAGGTGTCTAGAATTACCTTCTCCAAATTTTGGACTATCCACCGTAAACAACAATTCATATCATTTGGTTGTTTGATTGCTTTGAAGACATTAAAAATTTCCAGATCATCTTACACTCTCTGAATAAGTTTTCATTTTTACACATCAACGAGAGTTCTTTCTATAGCTAAAAATGGTCTACCAAGAATAATTAGAATTTTTTAGTTTTCCCCCATGTCAAGAACAATAAAATCAGCTAAGAATATAAATTTATCTACATTTACCAAAACATCTTTAATAATCCCCAATGGATATCTGATAGATCGATCAGCTAACTATAAAGATACAATCATGGGCTTAGCTTCTCCAAGACCTAGCTTCTTGTAAACTGAATACTGCATCAATTTGATACCAGTCTCAAGATCACATAAAGTGTTTTCAAAATATGAATTCCTAATGGTGCAAGGAATAGTAAAACTCCTAGGGTCCTTTAACTTCAGAGGCAATTTATTCTGCAAAATAGCACTACACTCCTCAGTAAGTGCAACTGTATCATTCTCCTATCGCTTTCTCTTGTTTGAGAGAATATCCTTCATGAATTTGAAATATCTCAGCATTTGTTCCGAAACATCAGCAAAATGGATGCTTATATGTAGTTTCTTAAACACATCAAGAAATTTAGAAAATTGCTTGTTCAATTTCTACTTTTAGAACCACTGAGAGTGTGGAATAGGTGGAACATAAGATGGAGGATTATCAGGAAAGAGCTTTGACTTAGGCTTGCCTTTCTTCTTTTCTAAGCTCTTGGCAAGATCATCACCCATTGTCGCAGCTTCTGCTTCAATTGGCTGAGAATTGTCAACAGCGGCTTTCTCAGGTTCTGCTAACTCGTTACCACAGTGAAGTATAATGCCGTTTACTTGTTCTTTTGGATTCCTCTGGTCGTTGGTCGGTAGAGAACCTTGTGGTCTTTGAGTGAGTATTTGTGATAGTTAACCAATTTGAAGCTCCAAATTATGAATAGATGTAGCTTGACTTTAAATACTTATTTCTTGCCTCTAAAATGTAGCTCTGTTCTTGCCATAAATTGAGTAGTATTGACTGTGATCTGGGCAAGAGCATCTTTTAAAAAAAAAAGGTTGTCGATGCTGAAATTGAGGCTGAGTAGCAACTGGTGTATTCTCAAAATCAAAATGCGGGAGAGATAAAAAAGATGCAGGGTCATCTGTCTGCTTGGCTAGTCAAACATGAACTAGTTCATAGATCTTTGGGCTTCGATTACTAAGGAATAGAGACTTTACAAATAAAGCTTGAGGATTGGCATTCCATTGCTGTCATTTCATATGTATATGGTTATAATTGTCTACGTTCCCAAATTTTGACTATTCTTCCAAGAGAAATTTAGGTGATTTCGCCACCCTTGATTATAAGTGTATGACAATGGGTTATTCAGCATGTTGTAATTCTCAATAAAATTTGCATGTTCTAAATGAGAAGGAGCGGAAGGATTAAGATGAGGTTCATTGCACAAATTACAAACTTCCCGTGAAGCACGGATAGCACTAACATTGATGGTGAAAGAGTTCAATTGCTTGGACAATGTAGCTAATTGAGTAGTATGAGCGGTGAGAGCATCGACTTCATGAACTCCAAGAATATTTCTTGATACATTGCGCTCAATTGGCCATTGATAGGCATTAGCAGTCATTTCTTCAAGCAAAGCATAAGCCTCCTCATGAGTTGCATCCTCCTAGTGCTACATCAACTATTGTCCTCGCTAAATTATCCAAACCATTGTAAAAAGTTTGGACTTGTCGCCATCCCAGGGAGTCCATGATGTGGGCATCCTCTTAACATCTCTTTAAACATCTCCTAAGTTTCATAAAGAGACTCCATATCATATTGGACAAAAGTAGTGATCTCGTTCCTCATTTTGGTTGTTTTAGCTAATGATACAGCAGGTAAAGAGTTCAACCAACTCTTAGCCTTATCTCGGAGCGAAAATGGGAATAATCTCAATGGAATTGCATCAGTTGAGACATTATTGTGTTTAAATGTCTCACAAATTTCAGGGAAAATGATTATGTGAACATTGGATCATCATCAGTCATGCCTTTGAAATGATTTGCACCATGTGAATGATAGTCGACTTAATTTCAAAATTGTTGGCATTAATAACAGGGCGTTGAATGGCAGATACGGCCTCATTGACTACTAGCATAGCATAATCCTGAATTGCCCTAGTATTTTGGTAGTTCAAAATTTTAGAGTTTTCTCTAGCGTCTTCCATGGTTTCTTGAGGTTTCTTAGAAGCTTCTCTCCTCACTTTTCTATTACGACGATAAGTTCGCTTAATTTTCAAATTAGAGGAGTCAAATTTTCGCTTCCAAGTTTTATCGTACACCTTAGAAAAGCACTGAAAAATTCAAAATAGTAAACAACCAAAAAAAAATTAAGACTTGA
Source organism: Datisca glomerata (assembly GCA_003255025.1). Taxonomy (NCBI): domain Eukaryota; kingdom Viridiplantae; phylum Streptophyta; class Magnoliopsida; order Cucurbitales; family Datiscaceae; genus Datisca; species Datisca glomerata. The sequence continues at coordinate 2,387,649 of QANY01004580.1, forward strand.
AGTAAAATGAAGGATATGTATCTCTAATATTAATAAACAAAATTAGTCCCCGGCAACGGCGTCAAAAACTTGCTACAATTTTTTTATAGTGTAAGTATACACTATTATCGTCAAGTAATAATTTTTTATAAAAATTGAGTATCGTATACAGGATTGATTGATATTAATTATTGAAATTAACTATACCTTAATTATAATTGAGAATGATGAAAATTTGAAAGTTTTAATTAAACTAAAATTCTAATTAAAACTTGTAATGATCTTTCTATGGTGCAAGTGTACATCATCGTTGTCAAGTAATAAATTTTTATAAAAATAGAGCATCGCCCACATGATTGATCGATATTAATTATTGAAATTAACTAAACCTTAATTCTAAGCGAGGATGATAAAAAAATTTAAGTTTTAATTAAACTAAACCGCAAAGATTTGATAAAGAAAAATAATTCAAATTTGAATAGATAAAAGATCTAAGGATTCCGATTTTACCAAACCAAATATGCTCAAAATTTTACAACTCAATCAATCAGTATATATTAAATTATTGACAATGAATTTCTCTAAAGGTAATTATCAATCTTTTTCAAGCATCGATAACAATGAATCAAAAATACTAATCTCACATGTGTGTCAAGATTCAATAAGTTGAAACCAACTAAGCACACGAAATTATATTTGCTACACTATATCCATAATTATATCTAACTTATGAAATTTTAATAGTGTTATAAATAAAGATCAAATTTAATCATCACTTCTCAGTCTCAAAATTAAATCTAAAATCATGCAATAGTTGGCTAGACAATCACAACCATTAAGAATGGATTATAAAACTCAATAATGATGAATAAATATCGATTGAATTGAAAATTAAAATTTATGAACGATCATGGTTTGACAACGTCGTGGCCCTAGATAAGAAATTTAGAGCATATCTAGAATAAGAAAATATCCTAATAATATTAATGAACATAGAGAAAAAAATTAGATTTGAGGATGAATAGAAGTTGAGATCCACTCCCGGTTTGATCCGTATTCATTTCCTCTCCAAAAAGTTTTCTCGTCTGCCTCCCACGTCCAAAAAATTCCCCAAAAAGACCTAAAATATTATATTTATATACTAGGGTTCAGTAAGGATAAAATAGGAGAAAAATGCGTAAAACGTTATCGCTCTAGCGTCACGGAGTTGGCTTACTACCTAGCTAGCCAACTGCTTGCACCCAGCGTCGTGACCGGATGTCGCGATGCTGATCCTTCTGCCTAAGTCCTTTCTTTTCTCGATTTCATCACATTTTTTTCTTCCAAGTCTTTTAAAATCAACCCAAATGCACAATAATATTTCACCTACAAAGAACTAAAACAAAAATAAATCAAATAATAACTCTAAAAGAACCAACAAAATCAAAGTTAAGATTAACTTAAATATGAGTGTGAGACACACTCATCAATATGGTTACTAATCTTAGATGTTATTCACTTTTTAATTATTTCTAATTCAAAAGTAAATTAAAGGAAAAATTATACTCTACCTCATAATTTTAAAATATTAATTATACTCTAAACCCTAAACTATCTAAAACTCACAATTTTAATCCTAGATGTAACTTCGTCTACTACAGTGTAATTTTTTAACAAAAAGACGTCTTTTTTATCTGAAATGATGTCATTTTATCTATTAAGCATAACGTAATCAAGAATGATGTCGTCTTAGATAGAAAAGCAATGTTATTTTGTTAAAATACTAACTTGCAGTGGATATAGGCTCCGTTTGGCTTAGTTTATAAGTTGTACCTTATGACTTATAGTTGAAATAAGTAAATAGCTTATTTTTAAGAGGACGTTTGGCACAACTTATTGAAATAAGCTAACAGCTTATTTAAGTTAAAAAACTAAAAAAAACTTTAAGCTAAACTAATCTAACTTTTTAACGTAAAATTCTTTTAATTTTTCCACATGTCCAAAATTACCCCTATCTTTTTAAAAAACTACACAAACATACATCTTTTCTTTAAATCGATAAAATGAGAAGGAAAAATTGCTACTTTGAATTGGAGTGGTGGCGCCGATGCAATCATTGATTTTTTCGACGGTGCTTTTTCTGAGATCAGGATTTTAAGTCAAGGTCACGGGTCGGGTCGGGACTGGCTAATGATTCGGGTCGGGGATTCAAGTTTGGGCGGGGGATATGGGTCGGGATGGGTCATGGGCCGAGTATTCAGGTCAAAAATAAAGGTTGAGGAGTCGGTCTGGAGACATGAGCCGAGGAGTCAGGTCAGATTGGGTCTGGTCACGGACACGGTGTCAGGAGTTCGGGTCAGGGACACGGGTCAGATCGTGTTAGGGTCACAAGTTGGAGAGTCGAGTTGGACCGGGTTGGGGAGCTGGATCCGGGTGGGACACAGGTTGGGATGGATCGGGGACATGAGGCCAGGAGTTCAGGTCGGGGACATGACTCACGACCCAGGCCATAAACCTGAGCCGACCACCGACCACGACATCGACTCAAACCCGGACCCTTATGATGGGGAGCTGGGGTCGGATCGAGGAGACAGTGTCGAGTGAGACACGGGTCGAGACAAAGTCACGAGTATCTGGCCCGATCATGACTGCGACACCGATCCCGATCCCCGACCATGATCTTGTCTCGTACCGACTCTCTAATCCATGTCGGGGAATCAGGGTCGGGTGGGTTACGGGTCGAAGACATGGGGTTAATGATTAGATTGATGATTTGAAAAAAATATAGATATTAAAGAAATGTGTTAATGTAAATTATTAAAGTAATTTCAATTGAAATAATTTAATTATTAACTTATTTACCAAATATTAGTTTGACATAAGTTATAATTTAAAGTTAATTCAGATAAGTTACGTCAAACACGTTTTAACTTATAAATTAAAGTTAAATTTGAATAAATTATAACTTAAAAGTTTAAGCTATAAGTTTAAGTGGAGCCAACGGACCCATAGTTATATTTAGGATTAAAAATTATGAGTTTTAGATAATTCATGTTTAAATTGTAATATTTTAAACTTTAAATTTTAAAATATCTATCAGTGATTGTTTGAAAAGATAAAATGTAATTTTATATAATTGAACTAGTTCACATAAATTTGGTACACAACTCCACTGTTTTTTTACAAAGGTACACAACTCCACTGTTAATGAAGAATACATGTATAATTAAATATTATCATACTTTTATTTTATTTTTTCAGTTTTAATCTCAATGTTTTCTCTTGCAAAGACGAGATGAAAGGAAAATTTTGTTTTCACACGGTACCTAATTTAGACCATGGTCTTCTTCAAATTTTAATCAAATAAGCAAATCATCTATAAAGATTATTAAAAACAATGTCCATTTGGCAAAACGAAATAAGAAAAACAAATTACTTATGCATGAAAAATTAACTATTGTACTAAAACATCTCGTAAAAGAATTATATTGTTATTGAAATGACATTTTTAAGGGTGCAAATAGATACTTTTTTCTATTAATAGATAGGGAACATTTACACAAACATATCAAATTAGATATATAATTTAAAGCAGTTAATTATTCTGACAAATGGGGTTGTAGATACTGGTGAGTTAGTCAAAATTAGGTCTGAAACATGGCATTATAAATCGTGGATAGAGTGGCAGACACATACCATTAGATTTTTCAGTAAATATTTTGCCACAAGTATGCTATCATTAATATTATTTTCTTAAGAGCAAGTATGCTATTATTTAGTAACATCATTTATTGAAAGAGTTTTTTTATAGATGTTGGTGTGTGTGGATCTAAGAAGATGGACAGACAATAGTCAACGCTATCATCGGTTGCTAAACCGCTGCAGATCTCAGAACAAGGGCCAACAAACTAAATACTATTTAATATTTCAAATATTAGTTTTGAGAAAAAAAGTTTAATATAAATATCTGTATCACTAAGTTGAAATTGTGTTCAGCATGAAGTCTGAGATAAAGAAGAAAGTTAGGCTTAACACTGTGTCTAAATAGTCGATTTAATTTGGGCTTAGTGATATTAAGAAGAAATTGAGATCAACCCGAATTTAACGGTCTCTTGAAAATGAAATAAAAACAAATCACTCTTATTATTTGAACCACCAAATAAATTATGGTTTGTGTTGATTTAAGCAGTTTAGTCGGTTCATCATTTTTTTTACACACCCCAGACTACTAGTTTGTAATAAAAATAAAAAGTTGTGCCTTAGAACTTAGGTAATGCCAAAATATTCAATAGAGTGAGGTCAATAAAAATAAAGTGGTATTTTTACATTTACAAGACAGAGAGTGCGAGAGAGGGAGAGAAAAGTGACAGAGAGAGGGAGAGAGAAAAAGAGAGAGAGACAGAGAGACGGGGAGATAGAGAGCTAGAGAGAGAAAGACTGAGAGCGAGAGAGGGAAAGAGGACATGAGAGAGAGAGGGAGGGACATGAGAGAGAGATGGAGAGACATGAGAGAGAGGGAGAGACATGAGAGAGAGATAAATAGAGGGAGTAGGAGAGAGAGATAGAGAGAGTGTGGGTGAGTGAATGAATGAATGAGTGAGTGAGAGAGAAACATAGAGAGATAGAGAGATAGAGAAAGAGAGAGAGCGGGGGAGGGGGAGAGAAGAGTGAAAGAAAGGGAATGAGAGAGAGAGAGAGAGTGAGTGATAGAGATTGAGAACTAGAGGGAGAGAGGACATGAGAGAGGGGGGAGAGGACATGAGAGATAATGTGTATGTGTGTGCGTGTGCGTGTGCATGTGCGTGCGTGTGTGTGTATGGGGGGAGAGAGATAGTGAGTGAGAGAGAAAGAAAGAGAGAGAGAGAGAGACAGAGAGAGCTAGATAGAGAGAAAGTGAGAGCGAGAGAGAGAACGAGAGAGAGGGAGAGAGAAAGAGGGAGTGAGTGAGATAGTTAAAGAGAGTGTGAGAACGAGAAAGAGAATGAGAGAGAGGACGGGAAGGGGAAAGGGAGAGAGTGTGTGTGTGTGAGAGACAGAGAGAGAGTGAGTGAGAAGAGAGAAAGAGAGAGAGAGAGACGACAGAGAATGAGAGAGAAAGAGAGAGGCAGAGGGAGAGAGGGAGCAAGAGAGAGATAGGGAGAGGGGGAGAGAGAGATAAAGAGCTAGAGGGAGGGAGAGTGTGAGAGTGAGTGAGAGAATGAGAGAGAAGGATAGAGGATAGGACATGAGAGAGAGAGAGAGAGAATGAGAGAGAAGGATAGAGGATAAGACATGAGAGAGAGATTGAAAGATAGAGAGAGATAGAGAGTGTGTGTGTGTGAGGGGGAAAAAGAGAGAGAGAGCGAGAGGGAGGGATGGGGAAAGAGAGAGAGGGAGCGAGAGTGACATAGATAGAGAGAGAGTATAGCAATAGAGAGGGAGTGAATGAGTTCGAGAGAGTGAGAGAGATGGAGAGCTAGAGAGAGTGAGAATGAGAGAGATAGAGAAAGGACATGAGAGAGTGAGAGAGAGAGAGAGAGAGATTTATTTATTCTCCTCCCTTCATTGATGCGTGAAGGAAACTTTATTGATATCGGTTATGTGGGTTTTTCGTTCACTTGGTGTAATAGGAGAGAGTGCAACAACAGTATAAAGGAACGTCTAGATAGATGCCTAACTTCAGTAGAGTGGCTTCTCAAATATCAGTTGGCCCAGCTTTATCACTGCTCGTGTCCAGGCTCAGATCATGTTGCTCTCCTACTAGATTCGGTTATTACAATGAGGAAGCCTAAGACTAATTTTAGATTTGATCGAAGATGGTTGGATGTAGAAGGTTGTCTAGATGTTATTCAAAAGAGTTGGAGAGAAGCTATGGCCCGTGCTAACCCGTGTTTAACTTCAAAACTCTGTGCTCTTAGGGAAGGACTTGTGGATTGGAGGCATAAAACTCCATCGGAAAACTCTAAGTTGTTGATGTTGAAGCCGAAAAATCACCTGGAGGTTTTAGATAACAACAATGATGCATATATAAAGGCTATTGTAGATCTGGAACAACTCAAAAGGCAACTACGAAAGAAGAAAAATATTGGAGTGATAGAGCTAATGCAGATTGGTTTGCTCATGGAGACAGAAATACCAAATTTTTTCATACTAGGGTGGCTTCCAGGAGAAGGAACAACATAATTATAGGGTTCGAAAATAAAGAAGATGATTGGATCACGAACATAATAAGGATTATAAATATAGTCGAAAGTTATTTCAAAAATTTATTTTCATCGTCCTCCCCATCTATAGTTAATTTGGAAGAAGCCTTGAGAGGCATTAACCAAAGGCTGGATGAGGTAGATAATGAGAGGTTAATAAAGCCTGTTATAGAAGAAGAAATCCATAAGGCAGTGTTTGAGCTTTCACCGGTTAAATCACCTGGTTTAGATAGTTTTTTCGGCTGCATCTTTTCACCAGTGCTGAGAGTTAGTGAAAGAATATGTGAATGCCTCATTTTTGGAGTTCTTTTCATCTATTTAGTCCACGATGCCAACATTACTCACATAGTTCTCATTCCCAAAAGCCTGAACCCGAGGAACATGACCCAACGTAGACCGATTAGCCTACGCAATGTGTCCTACAAAATCATATCCAAGGTGCTTACAAACATGCTTAGATTGGTTATGGAAAAGATCACAGGACCGTTCTAGAGTGCTTTTGTTCCAAGTAGGTATATAGCTGATAACATCCTCATCATGCATGAACTGTCGCACACCTTGAGAACTCAGAAATCAGGCAAGAACTGGGAGGTGGCAATCAAGGCTGATATGTCAAAAGTATACGATCGACTTTAATGGAGCTTTGTGATGGAAACTCTCAGAAAAATGGGGTTCCCGAGGAAGTGGTGTGAATGGATTTATGCATGAGTTTCCTCAATAACCTATATAGTTGTTATCAATGGCGAGACAAGAAGCATCATCCAACCTAGACGTGGCATCAGACAAGGTGACCCTCTTTCACTTTACTTATTTATTATTTGGGCGGAAGTATTATCTTCTCTTTTTATTCGTGCTAAATTAACTAAGGAAATTAACGGATTCCGAGTAACGAGAGGTGGTATGTCTATATCTCACATTTTCTTTACTGATGATTCTCTTTTCTTCTGTAAAGCGAATAAGAGGGAGCTATGGTGGCAACGAACATTCTTGCTTTATATTGTGATGCCTCAGGCTAGGAAATTAATCTTGACAAGAGTGCTTTATTTTTTAGCTCCAATTCTCCTTCATTTTAAGTCCGGAGTTGGCTGATTTTTGTAGAATTAAAAGGAATCATTCCTTTGGTAAACATCTGGGTATTATCTCATATTTCAGCCTCACTAAAAACGAAATTTTCAAGGACCTTCTTGACAAAACGATTAAAAGAGTTACTGGATGGTCCAAGAGATTTCTTTCCTCTGTAGATAATGATAAAATCGACAGCATTGGCCATCTCTAATTATGCGTGTCTTGTTTTAAAATTTCAATTTCTATTTGTCAAAATATTTGTAAACATGTCTCTGAAGAACACTCTCATAAGAAACATGGAATCCATTGCTATTCATGGGATAAATTAGCTAGGCCAAAATATAGAGGGTGTTTGGGATTCAGAGACTTGAACCTATTTAATATGGCTATGTTAATTGAAAAAGTTCCTTTATTATTTAGCTTTCTTAAAAGTATATATTTTAAAAATTATAATTTTATGGATGCATAGATGGGCATAAACCCTCGTGTGGATGGAGAAGTTTATTAGAATGGAGAAAGCTCTTGAAGCATGGATTAGGTTGGGATATTGGTAATGGGCATTCAGTTCGGATATAGGAAGATTCTCGGTTTCCCCATCCATATTATTTTAGAGTTTTATCTCTGAAGAGAGATAGCATGTTCCTAGCTAAATATTTTTTAACACATGATGGGAGGGGATGGGATGATGTTGTCTTGGCCAATTTTTGAGAGGATGACAAAATAATTATTCTTAACATTCCATCTAGCAGATTTAGTAAGGTTGATAATATTATGTGATCTTTTTTTTAAATCAGGTCAATACATGGTGAAGTCGGGATTCCATCTGGCGTGCAAATTAAAAAGAAATGGTGTAATTGGAAACGCTCCCTTGGGATCTTCCAGCTCCTACAACCCTCTGAATGATGTTTGAAAAGGTTTATGGAAGCTTAGGGTACGACCAAAGCTTCAAAAATATTTATGAAAATTACTTAATAATTATATAGTCGTTAAAGCAAACTTAATTGGTAGAGGGATGAATTTATCTCCCTTTTGTTCTTTCTTCCATAAGGAGATTGAAAATTGCATGCATATTTTTTTTGAATGCCCATTCTCTCAGGCGATTTGATTTGGTTCGCCTCTCAACATGAAACCCTTGATCATACCGGACTAATTTTATTGAGTGTTGGTTGTGGATAATTCGTAATATCCCTGAGTTAAATTTAGATTTTTGTATGCTTTGGTTGGTTTTTTTATTATGGAATATCTGGAAGGTTAGAAATAATCTGATTTTTAATGGTACAAAGGCTTCTGCTTGTGTTGTGCTGCACAAAATTGATAGCGATGTACTTGAAGCTGGCGGGGAGGCTTATTCTGCACATACGCAGTCTGTTTCTCCTCATTTGGCGTCGGGTCCTACTCCATTATTAGAGTTTCCTACCATGAGAGGCAGACCTCATTCATAGAAACTTTTCACAAATGTTGTTTGGTCTTCTAACACCAATAGGGGTGGACTGGGTTGGTGATTAATCAATTTCTTTAACATTGTTGTTGCTGCAAGCTTTAAAAAGATGGACTATTTCCTTAATGTTTTTTGTTGGAGAAGCTCTTGCTATTTTATGGGCTTTGGAGGAATGTTCATAGTGGTAATCCTTGGACATCTCACTTTATTCTGATGCTCTCATTTGGTGAACATGCTCAATGGCAAATGCTCCATTGATGGCTGCCTACAATCTCTTATTCATGACATTTTTTTTATATTAGAAGTGTTTTTAAATCTGTTGAATTTTCTCATATCCCTAGAGTTGATCATGATTTGACTAAACATGAGTCTATGTGGGTGTTTACATTGTGACGCGCCCATTTTCAATTATAATTTCTAAAATTGTAGATGTTATTTATATTATGATAGGTTCTTTTTTATTTATAATTTTTAAAATTATAGACGCTGTGTGATAATATATTCTTCTATTTAACAAAAAAAATAGTGACTTTAAGCTTAAGTTAGAGTCATCACTACTGAGTCAATACTGACACAATTACCAGTCAACTCGGCGGTAAAATTTCCCCCATGTTTAAACCTTCTCTCCCCTCCCTCCTTCTCCCATGTTCACATTAGTGTTAACCAACGTCAAGTTTCCCGTCACATAAAAGACGCCGTAAGCACCCACTTCACTACCTCCTTAAAATATATCTAGCCGCTCTGTCTCTCCCCCTTAGCCCAGCCCCATCTCTCTCTCTCTCTCTCTCTCTCTCTCTCTCTCTCTCTCTCTCTCACATGGAAGACAGACCGGGAGAGACGTACGGCTTGAAATAACTCCTAAGGACATGGAAACGATTTGCAGATTTATACTTCTTTTGGCTTTGGTAGCAACAGGGGATTCAATTTGCAACAGCAAAGACCAAGAACTGGTAGCCAAGGCATTCAACTCCATCACCGGCTTCAATATCACCTGGTTCCACTCTCGAAACTCGAGCTGCTCTCACCCACCCATCACTCAAATCAACCTCCACTCCAAAAACCTCACCGGCACTATCTCATGGAACTTCCTCCGAAACCTTTCCTACTTACAATCCGTCGATCTTTCCACCAATTCTCTCCAGGGCTCCGTTCCCGGTTGGTTTTGGACCGGGTCGAGATTGGTCGAAGTCAATCTTGCTAACAACCGATTCGGTGGGAGCGTCGGGTTTGAACCCAGTTCCGGAAATGGGTCGTTCTCGTCGATTCAGTTCCTCAACCTGTCAAACAACCGGTTCAGTAATCTAATTCGGGTTTCTGGGTTTTCGAATCTTAGGTTTCTCGACATTTCTCACAACGATTTGAGGATTTTGTCGTCGGGGTTCGAAAATCTCACTAATTTAGAACACTTGGATGTTTCGAGCTGTAATATTTCTGCTGATTTAAAACCCATTTCAGTTATTCGTTCCCTAGAATACTTGGACGTGTCTAATAACTCCATGACCGGGGTTTTCCCTTCCGATTTTCCTCCACTCGGTGGCCTGAAATTCTTGAACATCTCTGTTAACAGATTCAGGGGAGAGGTTAATTCAGAAAAGTATAAAGCATTTGGTGAATCGGCGTTCGCTCGAGCGGGTAATTTGACTTACAGTTCATCCAAAAATCAGACTGTTCACATTCGTCCACATTCGACATCCCCACCTTACAAGCCACTCCAACAACGCAAATCCACCAACAAAAAAGACAAACGCAAATCGAAAGCCACTCGGAAAGCTCTGATTCTAGCGCTGTCAATTGCGTCAGTGTTCCTCTTTGTATCTATGGCTGTCTGCTTGCTCTGCTTTTGCCGAAGAAGAAGACAACAGTCCAGGAAGAACAAATGGGCAATTTCGAAGCCGGTTCAAGTACCCTTCAAGATGGAGAAATCAGGGCCGTTCGAATTCGAGACAGAATCAGGGACGTCATGGATCGCCGATATCAAAGAGCCGTCGTCAGCGCCAGTGGTTATGTTCGAGAAGCCCCTGATTAATTTGACCTTCAAGAACCTGATTGCTGCCACGTCACACTTCGGGAAGGAGTCTCTCCTAGCAGAAGGTAGGTGTGGGCCAGTATACAGGGCTGTGATATCGGGTGACATACACGTGGCAATCAAAGTGCTGGAAGCAGCCAGGGACGTTGATCATGATGACGCTGTGTGCATGTTCGAGGAATTGTCATCAGTTAAACACCCCAACCTATTGCCTCTCTCCGGTTACTGCATTGCAGGTACTGTAAAAAACAAAATCTCTCTTTCTCTCTCTCTCCAGACGTGTGTATTTATTTAAGTCTGTGTTGTTGTTGTCAGTTTTATTGACCTAACGTATTAAATGTTTACGAGTCTTAACTTTGAATGCTCAAGGCGTCGTACACTGTAGACAGTTTTTAGAAACTAGTGTCACGCAAATCTAGCATTACTCATTATTGCGTCTTACACTAGATAGAATTCGTGATCTTTCAACGGCCACGTCTGTGTTTCATTACGAGACAAATTGGTATTGCCTATGTTATAATAATTTTTCGAATTTTCAGGTAAAGAGAAGCTGGTGTTGTACGAGTTCATGGCCAACGGCGACTTGAATAGGTGGCTGCACGAGCTTCCTACGGGTCAACCTAATGTCGAAGACTGGACAACTGATACGTGGGAACTTAACAATCCTACTGGCTCCAATTTTTCATCTCCTGAAAAACTAGGGTGGTTAACGCGCCACCGAATCGCCGTCGGTATAGCGCGTGGACTGGCTTATCTTCACCACGCCGGCTCCAAACCGATTGTTCATGGGCACTTGGTTACGTCAAATATTTTACTCTCCGAGAACTTTGAACCCCGGATTGCGGATTTCGGGTTTGGGCATATAAGGTCCCGAAATACCGGCCGAGACAACTGCAGTGCCGAGACGGACGTGTATTGTTTCGGGGTGGTGTTGATGGAGTTGTTGACGGGGAGGCCTGGCACGGCGGAGACCGTGGTGTGGGTGAGGAAGTTGGTGAGAGAAGGCCAAGGTGTGAACGCGTTGGACACGAGGCTGAGACTCAGTGGTAGTGGTGGAAATAGTGAGTCTAACCGGGAGAAAGAAATGGTGGAGAGCCTCCGAGTTGGGTACTTGTGTACGGCGGAGACGCCTGGGAAAAGGCCCACAATGCAACAAGTATTAGGTCTGCTCAAAGATATACACCCACACGCGCTGAGTTAACTCGTCTCTCGTCATCATTTCAAGTCCCGAGATTGCTGCCTGTTGGCCCACGGCCACGACTCATTCAATAGCAGGGAAAATACCAAAACGGCCCTGTTTTGGATTTGGTTATTTTGCTTGGTTAAATGGCACTGTTGTAATTAACTTGCAAGCGTTGTGCTTGGTTTGCAGATTTTTCTTAAACCTGCTCTGGTATGCCAATTTTTTTTTATCAAATTATATTACAGATTTTGAAAAGGATAGGAGAATATGATTTAAACTCATGAACTTTAATATATAGATATGGAAGCATAATCAACTGAGTCAATCTATCTTATTCTCTAGCGTGTCAATTGGAGAAGGCACATATTAGACATGATTAGAACATGTTTATTGTCCGTGTCCTGTTTGGAACATGTTTATTGTCTGTCTCTTTTCTTTATCTCAAAGAAATTAGTTGTTGATTGTTCTTTTTTTAGGAAAAAGAAGTTGGTCGTTGATCATACTTACTTTCATAAGAACTGATTCTTTATGATTATAAAAAGTTAAATTAATTAACAATTAAATTTCTATTGATTCTTTTCTAATCAGACATTCTAAAAGTATAATTTGTTTAGACCATGTACTTTCAAATACGCCATGATTGGTCATTTCGTCACAAAGTAAAGAAGCTTTGATCTCTTTCATTAGCATAAGATCATATTAAAACACTCCTCACTGTTATTGTAAAACTAACACATTTTGGGACTAGACATATATACTTTCCTATTTCTCAGAAGTAATGTGTCTTTTTGCTTAAACTAAAGATGATATGTAAATTAATTTAATATTAGGAGTTATCCGTGCTAGTTGATGAAAAGATTTTTCCAAATTATTTAATAATTTAATACTTTTTTCATAAAATGGTTAATGGGTTAAATTGTTTTTAAAATATGAAATTTATTTACACACCAACCAAAAAAAATAAAAAATAAAAAGAAGATAGAGAAGAGAAAGGTAGACAAGATGAAGTGGGGGCAAGCATGGAGAAGGTGATGGTGGGGGAGAAGATGTTGCCTAGTAAGTTAGCAGAGAGTGGCCAAAGAATCCCACTTATTACTTGTCTCTTCTAACAGAGTATCCATCATCATTTACTTTACTTCCATATTTTTTCCTTTTTTTTTAAATCTTCAAGTTTTCTTTTTTCCTTAAAATTCTTTTGTTGTTATTTTATTATTAAATTCTTTTTTCCTTGTTGTCTTTATTCCTTTTTCTTTTCTTTATTTATGTTAAAGG
>QANY01004580.1:2405772-2488662 GCA_003255025.1 Datisca glomerata
TCCTATTTAAAATTGTATCCATGTGTTGCTTTCCCACCATGCAATCAGTGCATATTTTGGATGGTGCCTTCAATTGTGGTAATTCTCTCACCATTTACTTATATTGCAATATTTTCAGACCTTTGAAACTCAGATGCCCATATCTGCAGTGTCAAAGGTGAGTGTTTTCTTCAAGAATTGTTTGGAAGCAAGTGGGAGCTTTCGACAGAATTTTCGCAGACATATCAACATCTTGTTTACAAACATTGTTGTTTTCATAATAAGCCCATTCTTGGGATGATAGACTTTAGAAACTCCATGCTGTAACAAACTAGCTACATGTCTTTCTTGTAATTGTCCAACACTTAATAAGTTATTTTTCAACTCAGGTATATAGAAAACATAAGTGATTACCTAAGTAACTCCAGCAATTTGTAACCCAATGTTACATTTTCCCAATACGACCATGTTGGAATTATTCATGAACCTCACAGATTGCCGGAATTCCTCATCAAGATCCGAGAACCACTCCTTATTTGCACACATATGATTGTTGCACCCTGAGTCAAGGAACCAAACATCTTCTCTCCTTGATTGATTATGCTCCACATATGACATCAATAACATTTTTTCTTTTTCCTCAAGCTCAACATAATTTGCTTCCTTCTACCATTTAGGACCCTCATATTGAAAATGCACTAATTGATGACACTTATAACACACAACTGTAGTTTTGTTGAATGCTTGTCTGCCTCTTCCTCTGTTTCTTCCTCGAAAAATTCCACAAGCTCGACCGTCTCCTCTTCCACCAATTCTATCATTGTAGGTCACCTTTAATGCATGCTCATCTCCTTCATGCTCGTTCATCCTCTGCTCAAGTACCAATAAACTACTCTGCAACTCATCAATGGTTAAGGTGGCTAAGTTATTATACTCTTCAACCGAACACACAACATAGTCGAACCTTGAAGTCATTGATCTCAAGATCTTTTCAATGATCAGCACTTGCTACATGTTTTCACCATGAATCTTCATCTTGTTTGCTATGATGAGTGTTCAAGCGAAGTATGCATCAGCACTCTTACCCTCTTTCATATGTAGAACCTCAAACTCCTTCTGAAGTGCTCGGAGTTCTGATATTTTGACTCTTGTGGAACCCTGTTACTTCTGTTTCATCCCAAATGTGCTTGGCAGTGTCTCTGTTGAGGATCGTCTTCATAATGGTCCGATCAATGGCTTGGAACAGATAACTCTTGACCTTCAAGTCTTTCAACTTTTGGTCTGCAATTGTTTTTGTTGTGCTTCAGTTGGTGCCACTCCTTCTGCTACAACATGGATTCCAGTCATCACCAAACTCCAATACTCCTTTGAACAAAGAAAATTTTTCATAAGCATGGACTAATGATCGTAATGGCCATCAAACTTAGGAATTACATGTTGAACGAAATTAGTTTCAACTGCCATACTTTGATTTTCTCTCTCCTCACTCTTTCTCTTCTTAAGAAACTATAGTTTCTATTCTTTCACAATCAGGCCCCGTGATGGGGCATTGATACCAGATTGTTGTAAACTCTAAGCACAAAATAATTCAGAAAGGAATATCTAAAGTGTTATTCTATTCAAAACAAGTTGTTGGCTTATATAAGCCTTATAAAGAGATAAATTTTGAAACAAACAACCCACATTTGTTGATCTTAATAACGTGATAAATTGCTAAGAAAATGGTCAGACTCTAACTACATGTTTTGAATAATAAGATTTATTAACTTCAACTATATCTCTGACAACCCCAACAGATAGCAAACACATGTTCATTTATTCTCATCTTATTACTTTGAAATTAATGTAAATGAGTTTCACTGAATATTTACCACGTGTTATTGGCCGTAAGTAAGGGTGCTAAAAATTAGTAATTCAGGATTTTAAAAAAATTCCCTTAAATAGTAGAGAATACAATAAATAAAGTTTTATATATTTCTCCTTGGTAATAAGTACTATCTAGTTTGGGTCTTTAGCGGATCTATAAATAGAGAGATCAATCATTTTTTCCAAATTCGTTGATACTTCTCATTTATTTCATTCTAGTTGTTGACCTGAGAATGGATGAATAAGACTATAGGTGGTTCCCACCAAGGATTTGACTAACGTGCCATATACAATACTTGAATTATTAATGTAGGTGATACATAATTAGTTTTCATCATTCAGAGGCTACGCGTGTAATGAAAACATTCATCGACCAAGGATCATTTGATCATCATATTGCTATTAATCAATCTGATATTTTATTTCTCAATCTTTCTAATATAACCTCACGGAACCAAGGTTAAAAGGTTAGAGAAAAATCGGTTCTCTCAGATGGTATTGCCATATTTTCAAAATACCTAAGGAAATTCCGTGGGACAATATTCAAAGTCTAAGTTATTTGGCGTCTACCAATTGTGTGAGAAATTCAATCTTATCTTTTGAAGTAGGACAAATCATAAAGGTCTGCTGGAAATACACGCATTTGGAGGAGAAGAAGAAAAGCAAAAGATTAAGGAACCTTTGACTTAAAGAAGAAAATGATTGAGGTAGAAAGCAACCAAAAGATCAATCGGATTGTGACTTCATATTTTTATTTTTATATGTTTTTGTTTTCTTTTTCTCTAGGATGACCTAATTCACTCAAATCATTCTAAAAAACAGATGAAGGTATCAAATTTCATTTTAAAAAAAGTCTATAGCGTCATTTATAACATTCAACTTATTATTTATTATCAAATATAACTTTTCATTCATAAACAATTAGTGTTATGTTAAGTTGACTTAAAATGACGTAGATTTAAAATAGTAAAATTACATCCATATCAATACTACGTCGTCTTGAACCTCTTTTTTGCCCCATACCCTATCGAAACACCTCGAACGTTCCATACCCATCTTCTTCGCGCCATCTGAAGCTCCTCCTCCGCAATCATTCCCTGCAAAGATAAGTTATCAATCTAATACGCAAGTAACGAAGAACAATAAGGATATGGCGAATCATGTTTAAGGAACCTTTGACTTAAAAGAAGAAAATGATTTGACTTATCTTCCTGAATTATGATTATCTGTGTTTAGAACCCAGCGACAGAGATGACAGTTCTGCGATCTGAAACCGTCCTATCAGATATGGGTGCTCCAGATCGCGTGAAACTTTGTTTAGAAAAAAAATAAAAAATATTTTTTTTTATTTTTTATCTCAGCCGTCCAGATCTTTTTGGACGGTTAAGATTGAGCTTCCCATCTGCAGTTGAACATCAACCGTCGACTGCCGGGGATCCGCATCCCATCGTCCCGGGTTTTACTTGGATTGATTTTATCGTCCTCTAAATAACATTTTCAGACAAACAAAGCTTGAAAAAAATCTTAATTTTCTTGAGCTTCCAGAAAAGGTTTCCATTTTCCCCTCCCGTTCCTTCTATTTTCCGGGATTATCTGCTTCACCTTCACTATTTACCGCCTGTGTGGAACCTGAGAATCTGCTCCTGTCTAGAAAGGAAGAGAATTTTATAATTTCTATTTATATTCTTGTTGAAAATTTTGAAAATTTTAGAAAAAAAACATGCAAGGTTAATTCCATTTTCCGTCTTCTCTTTCCATTTCCTCACATTTTCCTTTTTAAGTTTTCTAATTTTCTTCTTAAGATATCATTAATGGTCTGACAATGTAATTCTAATGAAATAAAAAAGAGAGATGCTTTTAGACACTCTCAGATCATTTAATGTGAGTCGGATAGCTCACGTCTGCTGTTACTCTCTCTTCTAGACACTCTCAGATCATGTAATGTGAGTCGGATAGCTCACGTCTGCTGTTACTCTCTCTTCTTATGCGCAATCAATTGCTTTTATCCCATACCCCCTCCCCTATCTTCAGAAGCACTCCGTTTTAGGTGTCTTCTTCAGCTCAGATCTTATAATGGAGAGCTTGTGAAGACCTTGGCTGAAGAAGACGCTTAAAATGGAGAGGTTATAATGGAGGCTTCAGAGACGACGCCTAAAATGGAGGGCTTCTGAAGGTCTGAGTTGAAAAAGACAAGAAAAAATGGAGGAGCTTCAGATCGGGCGAAGAAGGGTATGTTTTGATTTTTTTCAAGAGATTTATATTACAAATTCTAAATATGAGAATATGATTCCAACCCACCATCTTTAAAATATGAGTGTGAGAATTTAATCAATTACGTAAATTTATGAAGTAGAGTGTTTTGATAGGATATTGGAAAAAAGAGAGGTTAAAAATGCGTAGTATTGATATAAGTGTTTTTTTTTTTAATTTAACATTTTAAAATTACATCGTTTTAAGTCAAAGTAACACATCACTAATGTTTCATTTGATAGTTAAGATAGTACTGTAATAAATATGTTGGATCGTACAGTAATATACTGGATTAAATAATATTACCATATGTTTGACCTTGTATTAATTAATAAATTATATTATTTATACAATATTTGATATATCATAGTATAATATTATTGTAAAATTGTTCGTCATAGTTTGATTTACACAAATTTATTTAAAACTTATAATATATTATTTAATATTTTTAACTATAAAATAAACATTAATTCTACTAAAATTTAAACTCATCTAATCAATAATAATATAAAGTATAATTTCTAATGCAAACAAACCACACTAATATTAATATAAACTCCCAGTATTGCACATAACTCTACTTTAATATTGTCTCTGTATATTGATTAGAATGCATCAAACACTTGGCAATTTTCTTTAGTTAAATACTATACTTTTAATTGAATGATTTTCTTTTCGTTTATGCACTTTTCCATTTATTTATTCTAATAAGAACTTGGTAGCAATCTACAGAGAAGAAGGTAAATGTCCATCATGGCAGAGCTTTACTAAAGTCAAACTGGGTTGAAAAAGTAACAGCATAATAGCCATTAATTGAAGAAGAATGTAAGTTAGATTTCAGGCGGCAGCTCGGTACCATGAACAGAAATGGGGGTTTCAGAATTTTCAGGGGGCTTACCTCAATTGAAGAAGAAGCAGATGATAAAAAAACCCAGCTGAAATCTGGTGAGAAACAGATGAGAACGAAACCCCAGAGGGAGAGAGTGAAATCTGGTGAGAGACAGAAGAAGATCTATTGAAGATAGGCAGTCCAGAGGGAGAGAGTACAGATCTATTGAAGGGGCTTACCGGATTTAATGGATCGAAGCTATGTGAAGAAGAAGAGACGCGACAGATCTGGTGTGAAGTAGACTTGCTGCATGATGAAAAGCTTCGTGGTTTCTTGTGGCGGATCCAGGTGTGAAAATTAGTCCCGTTTAGTTTCCTGTCTAGGAGGGGAAAATTAGTCCAAACGCCTAAAAGTTAATAGATGAAATGTTATATTTGAAATTATCATATTAAATGATTAATTGAAATTTATAAATGATGAAAATAATAATTAAGAATTATAAATGATAATAATTAAATAATTTAAGAGATCAATATATAATTTTTTTTAAATTTATATCCTAGACTGAGTAAAAAAAAACAAGATTAGAGTTTATTTGTTTAGTCTATTTAGATAAATATATTCTTTTTATTTTTGTTAGAAAATTTTATACCCTGTATGACAAATCAAAATTATGTATTTTAAGACCCACACACTTAAATTAAATATTAATAATCTCATCAAATTTTATTTTTTTCTCAATATACAATCAAATCAATTCATTCATCTCTTATTCTTCTACTTCTTCTCCTTCTCTTTTATTAAACGAATCTCATATTTCTTCTTTTTCTTCTTCTTCATCTTATTCATCTCCATCTTCATCTCCATCTCCATCATCTTCTTCTTCTCATTATAATTATTATTTTTGTTATTATTCAATGTACTCTATGATTCTTAAGTTCGAAAGTGAGTCACTATTCTTCTTCTTTTTCAATGAGACCCATTTTTATTTTTTAACAAGGCCATTCTGTTTCTGCTTCTTCTTCTTCTTCTTCAATGAGACGCACTCGGATTCTCATTCTCCTATTTTTTTATTCTGGAAGTGAAAAAAATAACTATTCGAAGGGTTCAAGTAGTTGTATTTGATTACTTGAACCATTCAAGTAGTGATTTTGATTCTGAAAATCAACACACAATTACTTGGAGGGTTCAAGTAGTTGTATCTGACTAATTGAACCTTCAAGTAAATAATAATTTTAATTTTGAAAGTAAAACAAGTAACTACTTGAAGGTTTTACATATGACTACTTGAACCCTTTAAGTAGCGATTTTGATTCTAGAACTCAAAACAAGTAACTACTTGAAGGGTTCAAGTAGTCATACGCAACTACTTGAACTCTTCAATTAGTTATTTGTCATGACTTCCAGAATCAAAATTCCTACTTGAAGGGTTCAAGTAGTCAGATACAATTACAAATAACTTGACTACTTGAAGGGTTCAAGTAGTATTTTTTGACTACTTGAACCCTTCAAGTAGTCACATGTTTTCTGTATAAATCACTACATAAAATAAAATGACTACTTGAAGGGTTCGAGTAGTCTTTTTTTGTCAGTCAACACTCATACACCAGACTACTACTTAAAGGGTTCAAGTAGGTGTTTATGACAACTTGAAGGGTTCAAGTAGTTTTTTTTGTTAATCAATCACTTATACACCATGTGACTATTTGAAGGGTTCAATTTAAAAATATTTTATCTTAATCTTCTTCTTTATTTTTCAACGAAGTTTTTCTTCTACTTGAAGGGTTCAAGTAATTTTTTATGACTACTTGAACCCTTTAAGTAATTATTTATTTTTTGTCAGTTAATACTCATACACCAGGTGACTACTTGAAGAGTTCAAGTAATTATTTATAACTACTTGAACCCTTCAAGTAGTGATTTTTATTGTGAAAGTCAAAACAAGTAATTACTTGAAATTATATACAAAAAACAATTACATTTTTTATTTAATAATAATCGAGAATGAAGTTTTCAACCAATTTTGTATGTATATTGTACATATTTATCAATCCAATACAAATTGCGTATATTCTAGGACTACTTGAAGGGTTCAAGTAATTATTTTTCACTACTTGAACCCTTCAAGTAGTTTTTTTCCTCTTGAAGTCTATTGTCCAGTAAGCAAATCATTACTTGAGGGCTCAAGTATTAATTTTTTATTACGTGAACCCTTCAAGTAGTTTTTTTTCTTTTAAAATTTGTTGTCCAGGAAGCTCTCCACTACTTGAAGTGTTCGAGTAGTTTTTTTCCTCATGAAAGGAGAATGATTTTTTCATTAAAATATCAAAACTATTTAAAAAACTGAATAAGATGAATTCATATTGCTATAAAAACTCTAAAATTAAAAGAGATGGAAATTATGAAAAAACCTAAAATTATGACCGAAACAACTTTCGGGCCTTCGAAAGTGCTTAAACAGTGTTTTTTGGACCCAAAAGTTGATACTGAATAAGTTTCGATTTGATATCTCTACGGGTCACGTGGTTCCACCCGAGTCAAAAGTTATGCTTTCCAGAAGTTGACATGTGTGCTCCACGATCTATTTGTTCAAAAAATCCTAAAGTTGCACCATCTGCATCACTACTTAAACTTTTTAAGTAGTGACGAGTTTACTGGACAACAGACTTCAAGAGAAAAAAAATTACTTGAAGGGTTCAAGTAGTAAAAAATGACTACTTGAACCTTTCAAGTAATTACATGCTCACTGAAAAATTGACTGTTGGAGATAAAAATGACTACTTGAAGAGTTCAGGTAGGTGTTTTTTATTACTTGAACCCTTCGAGTAGTTTTCTCTCTCTTAAAGTCTGTTGTTCAGTAAACTCGTCACTACTTGAAGGGTTCAAATAGTATTTTATGACTACTTGAACTTTTCAAGTAGTCATTTATTTCATGCAATGATTTATTCAGAGAGCATGTGACTACTTGAAGAGTTCAAGTAGTGTTTATTTACTACTTGAACCTTTCAAGTAACTTTTTTCTCTTGAAATCTATTGTCCAGTAAGCTCGTCACTACTTGAAGGGTTCGAGTAGTAATTTTTTACTACTGGAACCCTTTTAGTAGTTTTTTTTAAAAATCTATTGTTTAGTAAGCAAATCACTACTTGAAGGACTCAAGTAGTAAAAAAAGAATACTTGAACCCTTCAAGTAGTCATTTTATTTTATGTAGTGAGCAATCTAGATATACAAATTGACACCATTCACACAGTAATCAATCTCGAACCCCTCATCGGTTTATAATTACTTAAATTTCAATCAACAAACATATCTAATCAACAAACCTATAATCTAAAGAAGTGTAAAAGAATTCACAAAATCCAAACAAAAAAAAAAGTTTTTTCAAGCATCAAGTTTTCTCAAGAAAAAAAAACGACTATGCCATGGTCAAAACCAGTGCGATTGAGAGGAAGAACTTCAGAGAACAGGAAATCATGGAGGACAAAAACTTTCATTGCTTCGTTGAATAGGAAATCATAGAGGAAACAAACTAGAAAGCATGGAGGAAACAATGAGGGGAAGAAGAAGAGTGGGGGAGTGAGTATTGATTGGTCTTTGCACGGGGAAAATGGAAAGAAATGATGATGAAAGAGAGAGTTACAATTTTTTTATATTGATTGTGGTGGGCCATGTGTGTAAAATTTTAAATTTTGAGAAAAGTGTATAAAAATCTTCAACTAAAATGAAAATGATATAGATTTACAAATAACCCTATTTCTTATTCTCTTGGAGATGCTCTAAATTCAGTCTTATTTACATTACTAATAAAGTTTAATGTTATAATGGTCTGCAAACGTTGGCCTAAGAATCCATCTTATGTTGTTACTAGTAGTGATTGCTGAGGTGCTTTGAATGGGATGGGGTTTCTCGACAATCGGATCACTGAGGGCAGTTTGTCCGGACCATTCGATCTAATCTAGATGATCTAAAAGGCTGTAATTAAAGTAAAAAATATTTGCATCCTGATCCGGGCCGTCAAGATGCAATCAGATGACTCTTGATGACTAAAATATCAACATCGGGGATTATCAACTGCCATCAACCCGGATCCCTTGGTATGTAGGATGACAGTTACCGTAATCCTAATTATTATAAGTCTTTGCTCGTCATAATTTATATCATATGCATATCTATACGTATGTGTGTGTATATATATATGGGGCTATCAATTGAACATGACATGACTTAAATATTTTTTTTCATATATATAAACTGAGGGAGAGATCACGAGAAAAAGATATTGTACCTAAATTTGTGTTTACATGATGTAAACATAGGTCTACTAAAACCATACCAACCAGTTGCACTCATCAAACTAAGCTGTTATATAGCTTGTTGAAGCGCAACTATGCAAATGAAATTGGTATCTAGTCCAATTTACAACGATGAAAGGTTAGCTCTGTATTTAACCTCCATGTTATTGCTAATTACTAACAAAATTATGTTCTGGTATTTTCTAGAGTTGGAAGATCTATTACAGATCGACACATTAAAAAATATATCATTGTAGTACTCAATATTGTTATAACTTAATAATATATAGGTTGCTTATAAGAGCTATATTATGTAACAACTGTGATGTTTATAACTATTATAAATTGATAACATATGTGACACCTAACAAGTCAAAGTTGATTGTTTTTCTTATTCATATCTTTATCATGTACAACGTGAAAAAAATCTATAATATCAACTCATAAAATTGTTGAACATGAAATTATAATCTATTCATCCCTCCATTATCGAAGGTCTGGCTTTGCGGGAGGGGCTTTCTCTTGTGCTTAAGGAGAACATTCGAGTCTCTGAGGTGGAATCTGTCTGTCTCCAACTCATCCAAGGCTTGGGTTCTAATCTGAGGACCTCTCCGAAGTTGGTGGCATTTTAGATGATTGCAGGAGCCTTTTGGCGGGTTTGCAAGCTCCCGGTACGACCATTGTCTTCGTTCAGTTAATGAAGTTACTCACCGCTTAGCTCGTTAGAGCCTCACTAGTGAAAGTAAATTATGTGGTGATACCGGTATCGAAGCATGACCCAACGTAACGAATCATTGGTTAATTAGAGGCACAATTCGAGCTCACTTTTGAAATATAAGTAAGATAATATAGAATATTTAATGGATTACTAAAGCAACCTATTTTCTTTTTAAACTATAAAAACTTACATTCGGTATATATTTAAGTAATATATGTATATTATGGGTAAATTTGAGGTCTATGAAACTGTACACATAATTCTTTTTTTTGGTGGAAAATTCTGAACATTTAAAATTCAGTCATATTTGCAAACTCGTTTTTTTTTCGGCTAATTTCTAAAACGTGTAAACAAAATTGTACTGTTAATTATATTTTATGAAGAATTGGGGGTAATGGAAATTATATTGCGTAACCCATTTCAAAAATTTTACATGCAATGACCTTTAAATTTTTAATCTGTAAAAATAACAAATTTTAAAGTTTTACATAAGTTAATTTCTTTTAGATAGAGCGATGGTATTTTTAAAATTTGATATTTCACTAGTCACACTACACGTGCGATGCACGTGAATTATGATCAATTTTAAGACTTATTTAAATTTCAAAAGGTCATATATTTATAACAAAATAAATAGTGTAAATATGTAATATTAAATATACTTTACTTAAGTACCAATAGAATAATTGTTGTTATCTTGTTCACTTGAACCACTCACAAACATTAATTTAGTCTAACATTTTTTTTTATCATTGACATTCAAGCAATCAAACAAAACTATAAAAGGATTAGTAAAATATATGTAAAGAGAGCAAAATGTCCATGTAAACTTTGCTACTTGTAAAAGGAAAATTCAAATGGGCAATGCTAGTATATAAAAAAATTTCATGACCATGGTATAAATTTTATATTTAATTATGTTGGTTGAGTTATTTTAAACTAATAGGTATTCAAGTTTAGAGATTTTTTCTCTAAAAGTGTAAAACTAAAAAGAAGACACTAAAAATGATACGAGCACTTTTATGAAAAAGTGTAGTATATAGTTGAAATCTTAATGATGGTGAATATACTGTGCATTAATTCTAGAATACTTCCATCTTCATCAATCAAAAAAGTAAGGACCCTAGAGTTTATATTTAGTTTACTTTTCATCTTACAAATTTTATTTATATAACGTAATCAATTAATTGAAATTTAGAGAGCTATCATTAATAATAATTAGTGTTATTAATTATAGTATAGATAAAATTATTTATCTAGATTTTAATCTAAATAGATTATAAAAACTTTTTAGTATTAAAGACTAAAAATCACGCTACACAACAATTCAAAAATGGTATACTTCACTTAGATTCTTTTCGTAATTCGAGAAAAATAAAATAGATGCATGAACACTAATAGATTCACATAAATAGATCTATATATCCTATTAATGAAGGGGTGAGTCTTAAAGAGTAATATATAAATATTTTAATTGGTTCACTTAGTTTTTTTTATTGTATTTCATGAAGGGGTGTGAATCTAAAAAAATAATATAAATATATTAATTGATAATTTATAAAAAACAGCAGTAATCCATCACCCAAAGGAGTGAATCTCTAAAAGTAGTAATAAATTTGTTGATTAATTTATGAAAATAACCAATAAAACATCATCATTGTTGATTTTCAGGTCATTTTAGGAAATATAGGAATAATCGTTGGACAAAATAGTCCAAAAAAAATCTTTGTTTATTGTGCTATTTAATATATTATAGATTGTAGATGATATATATATATATAAATTACTTAAAGGATTATATGAGTTATTTGGATAAATATACCCTTTTAAATTTGGCTAAAGAATTTTATACCCATTTTTGGAAAAAAAATTTATACCCTTGGCCCACCAACTTCAAATCACCACTTGCAATCACCTATTTCTTCATCATTTTTTTCTTTTCCAATGAATATGTCTAATCAATTTAATAATCCATTCTTCTTCTTTTTATTCTTTTTTTTAACGAAAATTCTTTTAAAACTTGAAGGGTTCAAATAATTTTTTATTACTATTTGAACTCTTCAAGTAGTTATTTTTTTATAAGTTAGTCACATACACCAAGTGACTGCTTCAGGGGTTTAAGTAGTTGTTTAAGACTACTTGAACCCTTCGAGTAGTTGTTATAACTACTTGAAATGTTCAAGTAATTATTTTTTTTCAACAATTACACATATACCAGGTGACTACTTGAAGAGTTCAAAAAAAAATTATGACTACTTGAAAAGTTCAAGTAACTTTTTATAATAAATTGAGTCTTTTCTTACGTCACAAAATAGGAGAAAATGAACATTGAGTACTTGAATTGTTCATGTAGTCATAAACAGCTACTTGAGCCCTTCAAGTACTCAAAAATTCTTTTCTCTTATTTTTTGGACGTAAAAAATGTTCAAGTAATTATAAAAAGTTACTTGAATCCTTCAAGTAGTTACCTCATGTTTGGGTTGCTAACTCACCAAACAAAAAATAACTACTTGAAGGGTCCAAGTAGTCATAAACAATTACTTTAACCCTTCAAGCAGTCACATGGTGTAAGGGTAATTGACTGAAAAAAATAACTACTTGAACCTTTCAAGTAGTTATAAACAACTACTTGAAAACTTCTAGTAGTCATAAACAGTTACTTGAAGCTTTCAAGTAGTCACATGGTGTATGGGTATTGACTAAAAAAAATAACTACTTGAACGTTTTTAGTAGTGATTTTTATTCGGGAAGTCAAAATAAGTAATTACTTGAAGGATTCAAGTACTTATTTTTTTGTCAATCAATAACCCATATGCGTGGTGAGTACTTGAAGGGTTCAAGAAGTTGTTTATGACTACTAGAACCTTTCAAGTAGTTATTTTTTGTTTGCTCAGTCAGCAACCCAAACACGGGGTGACTAATTGAAAAGTTCAAATAGTTTTTATGACTATTTGAAGAGTTCAAATAACTTTTTATGACTATTTGAACCTTTTTGCGTCCAAAAAATAAGTAAAAAGGAACGTTGAGCACTTGAAGGATTCAAGTAGCTTTTTATGACTATTTGAACCCTTCGAGTACTCAACGTTCATTTTCTCTTATTTGTTTGGGCGCAAAAAATGCTCAAGTAGTTATAAAAAGTTACTTGAACTCCTCAAGTAGTCATACAAAACTACTTGAACCCTTGAAGTAGTCACCTGGTGTATGGGTAATTGCTGTATAAAAAAATAACTACTTGAACCTTTCAAGTTGTTATTTTTTATCAGTCAACAGACATACACCGGGTGACTACTGACTACTTGAAGGGTTCAAGTAGTTTTTTATGACTACTTGAACCGTTCAACTAGTTGTTTATTTCTACTTGAAGGGTTCAAGTAATTATTTTTTAATAATCATTCATACATTAGGTGACTACTTGAAGGGTTCAAGTACTTTTTTATGACTACTTGAAGAGTTCAAATAGTTTTTTTTATAACAACTTGAGTCTTTTTGTGTCAAAAATAGGAGAAAATGAACGTTGAGTACTTGAAAAAAAAACAACTACTTGAACCCTTCAAGTACTTAACGTTCATTTTCTCCTAAATTTTTGACGCAAAAAGACTCAAGTTGTTATAAAAAATTACTTGAACTCTTCAAGTAGTCATAAAAATTTCTTGAATCCTTCAAGCTTTAAAAGAAGTTTCGTTGAAAAAGATAGAAGAAGAAGAAGAGATAATTAGACATGTGCATTGGAAAAGAAAAAGAAATGATGAAGAAAAAATATATTGCAATTGGTGATATGAAGTTGGTGGGTTGGGAGTATAAAATTCTTTATTTTCAAAAAAAAAAAGGTAAAAATTTCTTTAATCAAATTCAAAAGGGTATTATAAAAGGTTTTCTTCGGTATAGAGAACCCTCTATGAATAAATGATAAATATCATAATTTAAAGAGAGAATGAGAGAATAAAGACACTATCATTTACGTGGAAAACGCTTAAAGGGAAGAAAAACTATGGGAATATCGTTGTTATTCACTAGTGTAAAAGATTTTACACACATGTTGACGAGAGAATAGAGGAAATACAATGTCTTTAGTTGGAATTTGCTTAGCTAGGCCGTCTTTCTCTTTTTACATGAGCCTGTACTTATAGGTGTTACAATAATAAGAATAATAAAAAGGGATGATCACATCCTCTATACTTTCGGCTGATGGAATTTCTTTCAGGCGTGGACTCCTTTACTCTGCTCATTCCTTTCAGCTGTTTTGTCCTCAGCAACTCAATCAGTCATAGACACTTGGTGGTTCTTTGTGGTTTGGGCCAATCAATCACAACCACTTGACTGTCAGTCTGAACTCTCCGTTCTGATGTTCTGTCATGTCCAGGAGGTAGATATTCCCCGTTCTCAATATGTCGGTTTCCAATCTCTCGTTCTTTCTCATTCTAGGAGTGATGGTCCCCCTGTTCTGGAAGTGATAGTTCCTCCGTTCCAGAAGCAATAGTCACCCGTTCCAGAAGCGATAGTCACTCAATCCTGAAGCGATTGTCTCCCACTCTAGAAGCGATAGTCACCCCATTCCAGAAGCGATAGTCACCCCGTTCCAGAAGAGATAGTCACATGCTCTACAAGCGATTGTCACCCGCTCTAGAAGCGATAGTCACCCTGCTCCAGAAAGTGATAGTCACCCTGCTCCAGAAAGCGATAGTCACCCATTCCATAAGCGAATGTCCAACACCCAGAAGTGATAGTTTCATGTTCTAGAAGTGATAGTGCCTCATTCCAAGAGCTATAGTCATCCCGTTCCAGAAGCGATTGTCTCCCGTTCTAGAAGTGATAGTCATCTTGCTTCAGCATTCTTCCTCGTTCTAAGGAGGTCTCCCGCTTCAGCGTTCTTTCTGTATATGCGTCTTGGGTGATTTTTTATATGTTCTTTTGCCCCCATTACACTCAATAAGTTTCACCTATTGAGGTGTAATGGTTTATCCTTTCTTTTTATGTCATTGCGTTCCTCTATTCTCGTTCACGGTGCTTTGCGTTTGTCGACTAACTTTTTTACCAACTCGCTGTCGATGATGATTACTTCCCTTCATTTGCTGCATTGTCTTTCCATTCTTTTTACCGTGGGCGTATTGATAGAATTTTTCCCATTTTCATCATTATGGACTCATTGGCGAGGTTCTCTCATTTTCTTCAGTACGGGTTTAGTGATAGAGTTTCTCCCGTTTCTTTATTTTTTATTTTTATTCTCTCGTATGTTAAGATCTGTGACAAGAATGTTGTACAAGAATAATAATAATTTATTGAAATGAATAAGGAGCGAGTATACCGTTCCATAGTTGCATCGCACGAGTTTGAGTTTGACGTTCCGCATTTGTTGGTAGAGTTTCTGCTGTTTCCATATTTTCTTTTTACTTATGAGAACGATGTCTGTAGACACTTCCAAGGATTTAGGCTCCTTCTATGGAACCACGACCCCTGATTTTCTTCTGAGAATAGGACTTATGAACTGCCCCTCCCAAAGACTTACGCTCTTAGTTCCATTGTCAAAGAAGAGAGAGAGTTGACAGTTTGCACGTTATCGTGTTACAAGTTTTGATTGAGAGCTCCAAATTAAATATCGTAAATTTCTTGAATAAGTATATTTATGTATCTTTGTGATGATATAATAATCATCGTAAAGTTAGCTTCTAATAAATACATTTTAATTTCTAAAATTGATCGTTCTGCATAATCTGCTTTGTTGGGCAGTCTGAAAACTATCATAACGCTTCGTTACTCAACTCTTCTTTTCTCAGCGATTCTTTGCTGAGCTGAAGGTTTTTCCTCAACTTTTTTTCTTTTCTATTCTGAAGTTCTTTTCTCAACCTTTTTTCTTTTCTATTCTGAAATTCTTTTCTCAACTTCTTTTTTTTTGTTCTGAAGCCTTTCCCGTTGCCAAGCTAATTCCGTTCCTATTCTCAGGACTTTCCCGTTCTCAAGACTTTTTCGTCTCAGGACTTTTCTATTGCCAAACTAATTCCTTTCCCATTCTCAGAAATTTTCCATTCCAAAGACATTTCTTTTTCGTTCTGAAGAATTGGGGGTATGTAGACGCTCCGAAAAACTTAGGCTCCTTTAGTGGAACTATGATCTCATTTTGATTTTTTTAGAGTATGACTTATGAGTTGCCCCTCCCAAGGACTTATGCCATTAGTTCTTTATAAGAATATGACTTATGAACTACCCCTTAAAAGGGCTTACGCCCTTAGTTGCTTCAGAGAGTAGAATTTATGAACTGTCCCTTTCAAGGACTTACGCTCTTAGTTTCTTCTAAGAGGTGGACTTATGAATTACCCCTCCCAAGGACTTACGCCCTTAGTTCATTCTGAGAGTAGGACTTATGAACTACCCCTCCCAAGGACTTACACACTTAGTTTCTTCTGAGAGTATGACTTATGAATTGCCATTCCTAAGGACTTAGGCCCTTAGTTCCTTTTGAGAATAGGACTTATGAACTGCCCCTCCCAAGAACTTACACCCCTAGTTCCTGATGAGAGTAGAAGTCATGAATTGCCCCTCTCATGGACTTACGCCCTTAGTTCTATTGTTGAAGAAGAGAAAGAGTTGACAACCTGTACGAAGATTATCATACTTTTGATTTGGAGCTCAACTTGAAGTCCCTCAAGTTCTCCATAAAGCATACTCCCATATCCCTATGATTATGTGACTCACCATGTAATTTTGCTTCCAACCTTTTTTGTTTTAGTTTCCATTTCCGTACCCATTGTCGCTTCCGTTGTTAGGACAATTCTGTTCACATCATCACGACGTCTCTGTTCCCGTAGTTAGGATGTCTTCATTCTCGTTGTTTGTTCATCTTTTATTTTCCTGCACTCATAATTTCCTTGTAAATGACTGAATTTTCGTAAGCTGTAGCTTTCTCTTTTTTGGTCTTCCCGTTCTAAAACATTTGAATGTAGTCTCTTTGGTTTTCTCGTTCTAAAACTTTTGAGTGGTAGCTTTCTTGACTTTTCTAAAGCTCTGATTTCAACTTTTCTGAAGCATTTTCTTTTCGTTTTATGAGCTTTCTAAGCTGGGCTTTCTGAGCTCTTCTGTGCTTTTCTGATCTAAGCTTTATGAGCTCTTCTGGTCTGAGCTTTCTCTTCTTATCCGCTCTGATTTTTTCTAACTCATCCTTCCTTCGAATGAATTTCTTTTCTGTTATACTTCCTCTTTTTTTTTAGAAGTTGATAATGATGTAAAATAAATAAGCCAATCGAATATGCAAGGAATGAATTTACCATTTTCTATTCTGTTTTCACTTTTGTACTTATTGTCGTTCCCATATCTGCATCCAACCTGTTGCCGTTTGTGTTCCCGCTTTCGTTGTTGGCATTTTGGGAGGGATTTTTCAAGTTCTTCTCTCGCTCTCAATGAAAACACCAAATGTAATGAGTTTTTTCGATATGGAGAACCATCTACGAACAAATGATAAAGATCATAATTTAAAGAGAGAATGAGAGAATAAGACACCATCATTTACGTGGAAAACCCTTAAAGGGAAGAAAAACCCCAGGAAAGTCATTGTTATTCATTGGTGTAATGGATTTTACACACTTGTTGATAAGAGAAGGGAGGAATGGTAGTGCCTTTAGTTGATGTTTGCTTAGTTAGGTCTCTTTTCTCTTTTCACATGAGCCTGTACTTATAGGCGTTACAATAATAAGAATAATAAAAAGGGGATGATATCATCCCCTATACTTTCGACTAATAGGATTGCTTTCAGGCGTGGGCTCATTTACTCTGCTCATTTTTTTAGCTGTTTTATTCTCAACAACTCAATTAGTTATAGCCATTTGGTGGTTCCTTGTGGTTCGGACCAATCAATCACAACTACCTAACTGTCAATCGGAACCCTCCGTTCTGATGTTTTGTCATGTCCAAGAGGTAATGATTCCATGTTCTCGAGATGTCAGTTCCCGTTTTGGAAGCGATGTTCTCTCATTCTCGAGATGTCGGTTCCCGTTCTGTTGTTCTTTCTCATTCTGGGAGTGATGGTCCCCTGTTCCAAAAGCGATAGTCACCCGTTCTAGAAGTGATAGTCACCTGTTCCAGAAGCGATAGTCATCCGTTCCAGAAGCGATAGTCACCCGTTCCAGAAACGATAGACACCCGCTCCAGAAGCGATTGTCGCCCACTTTAGAAGCGATAGTCACCCTTTCCAGAAGCGATAGTTACCCATTCCACAAGCGATTGTGGCCCGTTCTAGAAGCAATAGTCGCCCCATTCCAGAAACAATAGTCACCCCTTCCATAAGCGATTGTCCACTGTTCCAGAAGCGATAGTTTCTCATTCCAGAAGCGATAGGCACCTGTTTCAGAAGCGACTGTCTCCCGTTCCAGAAGTGATAGTCAACCCGCTTCAGCATTCTTCCTCATTCTGATGAGGCCTCCCGCATCAACGTTCTTTCTGTACACGTGTCTTGGGTGATTTTTCACCTATTCAAGTATATTTATCCAATTAGGTCGAGTTATATTTAGATATAATATTTTTCGAGGATTATGTTCGCTTATTATTTCTATAGTAATCTTAATAAATAGTCAAATTTTGAAAAAATCATTAAAAATGATCACAAATATAAAACACATCAAAACTAGCCTATAGACATGATTTTCAAGAAAAAGAGACTCCCATGCGGAGAAAGAGTCTGGAGTGCACGTGCACCGATGCCCAGATTTTGTCAGCATACACGTGTAATTTTTACAGTATATATATGTGTCCATTAAATATTATATAAACTTTGCGGACATAAATATAAAACTTCGCTAGCGCGCGTAGGGGACGATTTTTGACACGAATTTTTTGTTCTTTTTCAAATTTGGATGGCTATCTTTTATTTTTATTTCATCCTTTATCATTTTTATTTTTTCTTAAAAATAACTTATTCTTGATGATTACCCCTGTTTGTATGATACAGTCATTCTTGCTTAAAAGCACGTGGATGATGAAAATGTCTTTTTGCTGGACTATTCATAATAGTAGAAGATGGGCTTTTTGGCTACCTTTTCGTCCTTTCTCTACTTCCAGTTATGGAGCTAAGCCCATTTTATCAAAGACTCACCCGTACCCAGTGCCATTTTTCTTGCTCAGATTCAGCTGGGTGACTCGGACGCGGTTCGCCCCACTTCGAAAACCCTCGGTTCCAGTGTCTTCAGGATTCAATTTTAAAGAGTTCCGGCAATCAATTGTCGCAAATTTACGATTCAGAAACTCTAATTCTCTCTGTTCAAGTGTTTTTAGTCAAATTCCTAACCCTAGCTTTATGGCGTCAAAGAAGAAAGAATCCGAAGGTATTGCTTTGCTGTCTATGTACAACGACGAGGACGATGAGATGGAAGACGTCGAAGACCAAGAAGAGGAAGATGATGAACAGCAGCATAATCAGATGCTAGAGGAACGGAGAGAATACTATTATGAAGAAGTTAGAGTAACAGAAGAAAGTTCAGTGGATTACAGTGACGAAATGGTAGCTGTTGTTTCTATTAACGATGCGATGCCACCTATTGCGGATGAGAATTCGACACCTGAGAAGGTGAAGTTTGGGTCTTTTACGCCGCAGCAACCTCAGGTTGCTTTATCATCGTCTCCGATACAGCAACAGGCTATGCAACCGGATAATTCGAGACGGAGGAGAGGGACACTTGCTATTGTTGACTATGGTCACGATGAAGCCGCAATGTCACCTGAGGCCGAGGTAACTTAGAACGTGATAGAATTACGAATAATAGAAGCTTTTATCAGCTTAACTTAGTTATTGGATTTATATTATAGCTTCTAAAAACCGAGAATACTCAGTATTGCCGTTAAGTAATGCAGTTCAGCAAATATAAGCCTTCTGTTAATGTTGAAATGAACTTAGCCACATAAGATGGTTGTCTATAACCAGTATTTACATTAGGTATTTGTTTATATGTTAATCAGAGAGAATATTTTAGTCTTCTGCATGAGCGATTTCTAGTTACCATTTACTTTGTGAAATGTTATGATGGTGAAAAATTGTGGGTTTATGTGATTTCCTACTCTTTTGGTTATAGGAGGGAGAAATTGAAGGAAGAGGTCGTGTCATGTTTGGTGAGGAGTTACAAACTACAAATGGTACGTATGAGTTTGGGAACACTTCAAGGACTTTTTTCAATTTGCTTCTCCTGTGATATTATCTGGCATGGGTTGATGTGGGATTCCGTGAAGCAATAAATTGTTAGGGACTTATTTGATTCAAATTTGAATGCTCTTGTTATACGTATATTATACATGTACTATAGTTGATCATTGGCAAAAGTCATCTATGGGTCAATTCACATAGACAGCAACTCAAATCTAATATTATCGCACCCAACAAACACGCTGGTAGTGACTTGAACTATCATATCTAGAAACATACTTTGTTGCCATGAGTCTTAGTTGATAGATTCCAACACTTGAACTTTTTGACTGACTGTAATCCTTGAAAATTTATGACGCTGTCAAGTTATTCATTATACATATACTTTTAGGCAACTTTAACATTTTTGAATAACTAATAGTTTTATTGCCCTAAAGGAACTACATCTTCACATGAATATTTCTATTTGAGTGCGAAAGGGAACAGTTTGGTTATTGGGATTTGAGAAATGGATTTGTAATGGAATATGATTGTTACTTCTTTAAGATTTTCACCTCGAGGAAAGAATTGTCAAAATCTTACTGCTTGTGGAATTTTCTAGTTCTGGGTAATGCTTAATCGTCTGTCTGTTGCTACTTAAACTTGTATTTTGCAGGTGATTTCCGAGATAAAGTACCACTAGGAGATGCTCAGGTTTCAACACCAACCAATCAAGCTTCTTCTCCTCGATCATCTGAATCGTCACAGTCTGGTTCAATGAATTATGCTACACTAGATTCAGAGGGTGAAAAGGTTGAGGAAGTTGCTACGAAAGATGAAAAAGATCTTGATCCATTGGACAAGTTTCTTCCACCACCACCAAAAGCAAAGTGCTCAGAGGAGCTGCAAGTATGTTCCCCTTGATGACAAATTTTACAGAGTAACTAGTGGTATTCTGACAGTGAGTGTCTAGTGCGCTCTCAATAAGCATTACAGTTGATCTAAAAGCCGGTCTTTGACCATTTGATCTTTAATGAGCGATATTCATGTCTTATGTCATCTTGAGTTTTAGGTTTATTACAATCCATTTTTTCCTTGTTTAAAGGAAGTTGGCCTTACGTGTATATGCATATGATGTACGTGCTTGTGTGTTGTCAAATTAAGAAGTATGACCTAATTAAATGCATTTAACTTATCACAAAATTGTTATTTCTTTCTTCTTTTTTCCTTATAATTGTCGTGGTAGGAGTAATATTTAGATATATATGCTATTTCATTTAGGTTACTTTTCCATTCTCATTTGACACTGTTGTCTCTCTATTATTTGTTGCAGAGGAAGATAAATAAATTTCTTGAGTATAAGAGAGCTGGAAAAAGCTTTAATGCAGAAGTCCGCAATAGGAAGGACTATCGGAACCCAGATTTCTTGCTTCATGCAGTGAGGTATCAGGATATTGACCAGATAGGATCTTGCTTCAGTAAAGATGTTTTTGATCCTCATGGATATGACAAAAGCGACTACTGCGAAGAAATAGGTCTTAACAGCTCCTTATACAGATATCTATTGTGCTTGTTCTGGGTATTTCATCTGGTCACGATTGGTGCTTGCCATGTTTCTCAGTAAATGCACACTTAGTTAAACTTCTCTTGTCAAAAAAAGGAAAAAAAAAACTTTTCTCAGTTCTACATCAATCTTTGGCACTTTGTAACTTTCTTTCTTGAACATTTTAGTAATTAATTAAGACCTAATATGGGTTTGAGCGACCATTAGAGAACTTATTCTGTGAACACATTATGATTCTCAGCGTTTTAATGAACAAAAAGAAATTTCTGACAGTTTTGAGCTTTAGTTAGATTTCTTCTTTGTTCGTTAAACGATTTAAGCTAGTACTGGATCTACATCAGTGTGTGATAGGAATATGAATATCCATTAGACTCGTCTTTTAGCACCCTAATGTTTGAGTCATGATTATCTTTTAACTTTGTAAAATACTACCTACATTATGTTTTCTTTCCCTGAATCTATTTTTTTGTAAATTCGTGGCTTTATAGTTCTGCAGCCTTTAACTTAGTGCGTGCTTGGGTTTTTTTCTACCCATTCTTGGGGTCCTTTGGTTATGTAACGTTTTCTCTTTTTACTGATAAAAAATTATATAATGTTTTCTTTCTTTTTTCTTTTACTGATAAAAGAAAAAGATGTTTTATTTCTATTTCTCTTGTAAGGGTCTCTAATTTTCACCCATCTTATATAAACCTCATTGCATGTCTTTTGTTTGTCGGAGCAGAAGCTGATATGAAACGTGAAATGGAGAGGAAGGAGCAAGAAAGGAAGAGGAGTCCAAAGGTTGAATTTGTTTCAGGAGGAGCACAATCAGGTTCAGTTACTGCTGCAGCTAAAATAAACATTTCTCTTCAAGGTCTGAAATCTGTCAAATCTGTGGAATTTTCCGTAATGCTACCCCATTCCTTAACCATTTAGCCATG
The DNA here is from genome assembly GCA_003255025.1 of Datisca glomerata. NCBI lineage: Eukaryota > Viridiplantae > Streptophyta > Magnoliopsida > Cucurbitales > Datiscaceae > Datisca > Datisca glomerata. The sequence continues at coordinate 2,428,289 of QANY01004580.1, forward strand.
TATTGAATTCTGTCAATTTGTTGTGGTGGTTGGTTGTGTATAGCTTTCCAACACAAAAGACACTTTCATTTTCTTTGTATATTGATTTACTATGGTGTTTTCCGTTGATTAATTTTGAAGGTATTGGAGTTGTGGGTGCTAGTGGACTGCATGCTGCAGCACCTGCAGGGGATCCTATTTCAAGGGATGGTAGACAGAATAAGAAATCGAAGTGGGACAAGGTGTTGAATTGTGCATTTATAACATTTAAGTCTTAATTAATTTTTATAAACTTGCCGTGCCAAGTTATTTATTTATTATACATGTTCAGGTGGATGGTGATCGAAGAAATCCTCTTCCCTCTAGTGGGCAGGATTGTATGTCTACTGTTGGTGCTCATACGGCAATGTTATCTGCTGCTAACGTTGGCGCTGGATACATGGCTTTTGCGTGAGTTCTGTTTTCTATCCTAAGCATATGATTTTACTCTCAAATTCTAAGACTGATTTTCTGTGCATTCAGTGAAGCAGACCACTATGTTCCCTTTGCTCCTCGAACTAATTTTCCCAAGAAATTCTGCTCTAATTTAATTTCGGACTTGGTTATGTTTGGTCTTGACAATATGACTTGTAAATAACTCTTATAATAAATTGTACATAACCAAGGGATTAAAATGACTCGAAAGAAATTACAGGGACACTACAAAATCTGAAGAATATTAAATTACGATTTCACCTCATTTTCTTTCTTTTTTTATCTTTTCTACTTTTCAGGCAGCAAAGACGCCGAGAGGCTGAAGAGAAAAGATCCAGCGAAAGGAAATTGGAGAAGAGATCATGAGAGCCATTCCATTGTGCTCAAGTAGATGAAATGGCCTTGCGCAACCAAATTTTCTCTTGGTTACAGGCAACATTTCCAGATTAGCGGAGATCGGACCGTCCGTTAAGATGTGGACAGTCTCGATCTCTTCTAATTGCCGTTCTAATTGCCAAGTGTAAAGTAAAATTTTACCTTTTTTTTTGTTTTTGACACAGTTGATTTGGGCAATTCAGAATCACAGCGAACGATCTAGATTAAACTTTGACGCCTGCGGTTGCTGTTTTTGGAGTGGATTCGTTGAAAAAGTAGGGAAGTATTTGCATTCCAGCTTTCACTCAGCCCCCTTTCCCTTTCTTCTATCCATGACAGTAGTCTCCAATATAGAAGGGAAAATGCCAAGCAATAAACCCACTAATCAAGCTAAGTTTGGTCATCCCAAAATGATCTTTTTAGATAGTTTCTTCAACTTTTCCACACGTCAATGTCAAAATCATCCTTTTTATTCACATTGTGCATCTTAGCCGAAAGGTATTCCTTTTTCCTAAATAATGCAAAATAAGATAACTAACCCACCGGTCCCTACTTGACGAGAAATTATTAAAATAACCGGCTACAAATTCAATCTTAAAATTTGTTCTAATTTAAAAAATAAAAAATATTTATTTTTTATTTATGTTTTAAACAATTTTGAACTGTTTAAATATGAATCAACGGATCAAAATTAAAGGATGTTGTGTTCAGGTCACATTGTGACCGGTAGACCTAATAATTTCTTCTACTTGACACAATAGACCCCATCCTCTCCACTTCAAATGATATTTGTCTAAAACTACGATTAGGGAGTTTGTATTTGAATACACTAATCCTTGTAGAGGAAAAAATGTATTTTGGTTGAAGTTATAGTAGTTTCCTTTTATAATTAGTTTCGTTTTCCTACTAATAAATTCAAAGAATCGTTCCTAAGACTGACTTTACTTAAACGATAATTCTAATTTTAACTGATTTTGAAATTTACTTTCAATAAAATTTAACAAAAATGATTTTGGATCTGCGGATAAGATTCAACGAATTGATAAAAGAAAATATGGGTGTTGGTTGCTAATGATCTGTAAGTTCATGAATGAAAAGTGATATGTTAGAAATCTAATTGACAACCGAATTTGAAATATGTTACATTCAAATTTTGAAAAAAATCTTCTGACACTTATTAAGTGCTAAAAAAAATTAACACGTTTTAAATAACACAAAATCACGTAATATAAAAATACTCATAATTTTATTTTCAATTCTAAAAATATTGAAATTAATTTTTTTAATATTAAAAATATAATTCACTTAAACCCGAAACAACACGAGTCACTTTATATTTTTAGTTAGAAAAACATTTGGATAAGACTAGTTATAAGAATTTTCTTTTCACATCTAAATTAACAAATTTTTTACTTAATTGAATAACTGTGTCATTTAGATAAACAATGCATGTTAATGAATTTTTTTCTTAAATGGTCACTTTTTTTCTCCTGTAGCATTGATGACTTTTTCTTGGATGGTATCAAACAAGTCATAATCTTGAGCAGTGTCTTTTTCCAATTCTCATCCCAATATTTCTCCTCCTAGTTGAGTCAACATCAAAAGGATATACCCCTTCATGGCCACTCGACAAAATTATTTCCACCCACACTAATGAAATTCTACTCTTTCTTTGCCCTTGTCCATTGAAACTGAAAATAATTGTTTTTATTTTGGGTTCATAATTGATTGCACTTGACATATTACAATACTTTAAATACTCCATCTCTAATATTAAGGTAGTTGTTTTTCTTTTCTTCCCATACTAGTTCGTCTACTCTTGATCGTTGAATCAGATCTAATTCATATAAATTTAATATAAATAATGTAATAAATAATTTTTATTTTTTATTTTTTATTCATTTTAAATTTAAGTCATATTTAGGTCGTTCAAGTAGACGATTCATATGATCCAAATTATTTATCGTTGTGTCTGTTTGGTTCTAATAGGTAGTACGATTATGTTCTGTCCGTACTCTCCGTTCATGATCAAAGGACTCAGGTCCTGAATCTCTCAGCATAGGTTGTTTTTATGAAGGTGGACTGTTAGTATTTTTTTATTTACCAAATGCACTTCTTTCTCTAAGTCTTTCTAATCCCTCTTTAGTATAGTTTAATTTTCTTATCTTTTTGTCAAATAATTTAAAATGTTACAAGTGAGTTCTTTTATTATTCTCAGATTGTGTATTTCTATTGAGATAATGAATGCACGACTGAATGTTGAGTATAAAGGTTCCATTTATTAACAAATTGACAAAATAATGAACTTGATTTGAAAAATTAAATTTTTATAGGCCAAACTGAAAATAAATTAATTTGGATGACTTGTTTTTTTCCTGATCACTATACTGTGCGAAGGGTAGGATGGTTAGGGTAGCTTGAATCTACTGCTTAATGGAATAAATTACTTGCACATGTAATGTATGTGGTTTGAATTATGACGTGATATATTAGTTGGTATTATTTTTAATATAATGGAATAAATTAGCTTGAATCTTCTGCTTAATGGAATAAATTATTTTTTATATGTGTATTGCACGTGATAAACTAGGCAAAGTAATAATACAAAAGATAAAAAGTATTAAATATACAATAGTTAAACATATGTGCAAAAAGAAAATATAAAGAGCATTTTGTGTTTGTGGATTTTATAAAAATTTTGTGTGTTTTCATACATCTAATGTTCATTTCGTGCATGTTAGGAAATGTTATCGTAATTGAATTTAAGTTGTACAGCTGATTGTCAATAATTTATTTTAAAATTATTAATGTTAATCTTTTCATTTGTGAAATGAAGAGTAAGTAGGGAATTTCATGAAATGGTGGGGGTAGCTTTTGTCAAAAAATATTTTTTTCGCTTAATCTCATTGACACTATAGATTTGTGTGCTACAGATATATACTAGACATGAGTGAAGTAGCTTTAAGCCTTTCACACTGTGTTGACGGCTAAACCTCGCGGGTGAGGTCAGGCCAACAATGTCTCTGCTCCACCTCTCTCTCTCCACACCTGCAATAGGGGAAGGTAAAGTAGGAGACCAAGGTGAAAGGGGGGGGGGTGATATCATTTATACCCCTCCAAAGCTTAAGTCAGTAAGGGGATGAAGGAGAGCAAACTAGAGAAGTAGTTGGAAGTTATTGCGTACTTGTTAAAATGCATTTACTAAGGTATTTATAGTGGGGGGTTGGTCTAAGGCTGGGTTGATATCCGTACTGTGGTACGCCTTCCCTCTAATAGGGTACCACCTCGGACCAACCCCCACCTTTTAGCTTCTCTTATTGGCTTGGCGAGGTACGAGGTAAGAGGTGATGACCTTGGGTGGTGTTAGGACAGCCTGCCCTCATACAACTCTATGCACTTCCTCGATTTTCATTGGACCGGCTATATTAAATGCTTATGATGACACTCTGTTAGGCACAAGTTGACTGACTCCTTGGATGCTGAGCTTTATGCCTTTTATCATTCTACACCTTCTGATTGGTCTAGGTGTATTAAATGTATTTGATGGCACACACACACTTCTACCTCAGCCTAGGTGCTGAATTTGAACTGAGGCGTGATGTTTCCTGCCCTCATGTTCTCCTCTCTCAGTCAAGAGTTCTTAGATGTTTTATCTGAAAGGTACTTGGGCCTGGGTACACCCCTTGACTTCGAGTGTGTAATACTCCATGAGACCTGGGCGGGGGAGTGAACTGGCTTACCTAAGGCCTCAGACCTTGTGTGTCTCTTTTATTGTCCTTAAAGGTCTTTTTTCATAGCCAAGAAACGGGTATAACAATTGCCCCCAAACTCATCGATGCCGTTAATATTCATGGACTCGAGGAGTTTAGCTCTTTCTTTCTTCCATCCTTTTTTTTAACATGACTGTCCCTATTCATAGAGTAAGTGAAATAGACTAAGTGAAAGACAAGTGCTTTGGTGTAGGGGTGATAATGGTCATGTTACCCGAGGCGATCTAATCCCTCCACCTTTGGATGGCTAGGATAAATTTTAGATCTTTATAAATAAGTGGCTCTTCACCCCCTCATTTTCATTCATCTTCTTCTCCTCCATTTGGTGCAAGGTACTCTTCTCTCTCTATTTTTTTTCTTTTCACCTTGTTTATTTTTCATAAGGTATATCCAGACGGGACCTCAGGTTCTACCGAGGTCGTGGCCACGGGAGCTCGAAGATTGGCTTCTGGTGATCTCGTGGACGGGGTCGCGGAGCTCGAGGACTTGGCCTCGGGGTCAGTCCCTATGGCTTGGCCTTGAACTCCCCCTCGGGCTTGGCCTTGGGCTCCCCCAAGGGCTTTACCTCGGAGCGTCCCGAGGACTTACCTCGGGCTCCCCCAAGGGCTGGCCTCGGGGGCCTGAAGATGTGAATCTAGACCCATTACTTTGTTATCTCTTTTAACGTCCCTATTACATCTACATTGAATGACCTTTACTTATTGTATTTTTCAAGTGATAGTTGTCTTCCCGCTCTTTGCTTAATCATGTCTTCATCTTCTGATTCAGAAAATGATTCTTTTGTTGAGTTAGGTTCACCTCAGGCTGAATCTTCGGGGTCCCCCTCATTGGACATTGGAGGTCACGAGGATGGTGATTCACAAGCAACTAGTAGTCATGGCTCGGACGAGGCCGATCCTAAGGTTGGTTCAAGGGGTAAGGGAAGTCATCATAGGCAAGGTAAGGCTGGGGGGAGCACGAAGGGGACTTATGCGATGGAAGTTGCTCCGAGGACCATGACCCAACAACATTTGGATGAGCTTCGGGAGAAGTATCGTCCCTGATTCATTCACTTTATGACTTTCTCATTCCGACGAGTTAGCTAGTGCCCCTCTAGACAGTGAGATTTCTTTTTGTCAGTCCCACTTTGAGGCTGGGCTCCGACTTCCCTTTCATGATATAGAGAGGTTAGCTCTGAGGAGGTTACACTGCGCCCCATGTCAGCTTCTTCCTAACTCTTGGAGGAATATCTTAGGAGTATACATGATATGGAGGGTCATTCTTAAGACTCCATTTGATTTCAAAGTAATACATGGTGTATTTCAGCTCAAGCGTGGGGGAGCAGACCATGGCTATTTTATTTGAGCCCCTATAGGGGAAAGTCGCATGTACCTGTGCTTAACTTGCCATCCAATAATAGAGAGAGACTATGGATCAGTTGTTTTTTGTTGGTGGTGACTGGGCCAAACGGCAGGGTCTTCCCTCGACGAGTCCTGGGAGGTTCTTCACAGGTTTACTCCCACGGATCTTGTGCTCACTCCCTATGAGGGTCCACTTCATTCTAATTTGACAAATTTATACATATACGCAACTTTGTTCTTAGAAATTGTTGGGGTTGTTTCTTATATTTTTGTGATTGCAGGGATGAAATACTACCGCCCTAAGTTAAATGGTGCAATGCTAAAGCAAATCGAGTTAGCATTCCAAATTCTGCGAAGAGGCGAAGGTATTCAGACCTCCCGAATGCGCGTAACTTATTAAAATTGGGGTTATCGCTCATCACCGTTGTCCGCATGCCTCGAGGTATACTTTTAATACTTAGTAAATAACTTGTCTATTCATCACTTTTTTTCTTTTGTTGTGCAGATAATTTTTAGTAACTAACTTACGTCTTTGTTTGTTTCCTCAGGTGCATCGAAGGCCAAGAAGCAGGCGAGTCTATCTACAAAGAGGAAGAGGGAGAAGGTTAAGGATCCTCCCCCTATGTCAAAAGAGGGGGCTGTTCTGGAGGATCCTCTCATGCCCTCGAGCCTCCGGGTAACACCCTTGATGGTGTCAGCCGTCCATCTCATGCCTCTCGACAGATAGATAACACCTTTGATGGCCTTGGTGGGTCACCCAACGCTCTACGCCCTACAGTTAGAGGGTTTAGCAGCTTTGTAAGATCTTCCCGTGACTTTTCTACACCTCATCGGTTCGCTCACATGGAGTATATTGAACCTTTGCCATGTTTTTGTCTGAAGAAGGTGAAGGCGGAGGGAGATGACATGGCTAAACTTAAGGAGTTCTTCGAGCGTCGACACCTCCTCATTTAGGTCCAGACCCATACCATCTTTACCGGGGCAAGCCCAACATCTCCTTCTCAGATTGAGGGTGACATTGTCCGGCAAGATCGTGGAGAAGAAATGCTTGATGTTGTTACAGACTGTGATGTCACGGTTCATCCTGACATGGTTCCCAGTGTTCTGGCATCCCACGATGAAATAGCCATTGACGATGGGGTGACTTTCAATTTAGGGGGTTCTGGTGTTATAAGGGTGGCATGTTCTGCTAGAGGTCCTTGTGTTGAGGCAGCCAAACCCAGCTCTTAGGGGTCCCCCTGATGTTCGTGGAAGTACTAGGGGTGAGTCCTTGGGCATCCGTTCCCTTATTTATGAATTTAGGAGCTCTGAGGAGGCTGTAGGAGATGTTATCCTTGATGAACGAACCGACCCCTTTAGGGCTAAGGAACCCCCCGAGGTGATTGTCCCAAATAACGACGACCACAGCGCTGACCGGAGCCATGGGTTCCTCATTAGGATAAGGACTGACATGGGGGCTTTTTTGGAGGGGCACAAGTAGTGGTTCACAATCGAAGGGGCCTTTGGGCGTTTAGAATTGGGAGACCAAGGTCTCTCTTTCATTAGTGTTGCGGCCTCTACGCGGGTTGGTCTCTATACCCTATCTTTTTTTTAGTTTACTTTGTCTTTATCAAGGTTTACTAATTAACCTTTATTTCAGGTCTTTATGGCATGTGCTCTGTTGGAGTATCGCGGGGCTGAACTCAAGGCTGACCTTGATGTTGCCCGTGTTTTGGCCAGGCGAGCTAAGCAGTATAAATCCTTTGTTGTAAAAGAAAATGAGTTATTCAAATCTCAGATTAAGGACCTGACCAATGAGTTGGGGGCCGTAGCTTAGGGACATCTGATGAGATAGCTTGTTTGGAGGTGGAGTTAGAGGTGGTCCGCCGGGGGCAGGCAGAGGAGTTAGAGGCCACGCAGTGCCTGCATATCGAGGCCATTGCGCGCTTGACTGGGGAGTTAGAGGCCACGCAATGACTAGAGGCTCAAGTGTCTCATGAACTCGAGGATTGTCGTGTTACGCGCGATTCATATGGTAGTGACTTGAGTTCTGCCCTAGCTGAGCTTGGCGCGCTTCGTTCACAAGTAGTGGAGAAATATGCGAGCATTCAAAGAACTACTATCGAGATCAAAGCACTTCAAGTAGAAAAGACTAAGTTAAAGAATATTATCCAGAACGTGCAACGTGAGAGCTTCCCTGCTAGGCATGCACTTAGAGAGGCCTGGGCTAAACAAGCGATGTCAGTGGATAAACTAGCCCAGGTAGAGGATAGCTTAGCCAAGGTTCATAATGATGTTAAAGGGTTAAAAGAGGAGCTTGTTAGGGTGTAGGTTGAGTTATCATAGGCTAGGTCTGCTCGAAGGCATGCCAAGGCAGCTGAAATGAATGTGACTTGTAAGGCTGAAGAGTTGTTTGAAGAATTTGGTGCGGGAGTAGCCGCAACAAGGAGGTTGGTTTTGGAGCGTTACCCTTCTTTGGATCTTAGCTTTCTTTTGAGAGTGTATGTCGAATCTCCCCCTCATCCTCCCCCGATTTGATCTCTAGTGAACAATTGTTGTTATTTTTGTATGTAATTATAATAGTAATTGTAATGGGACATATGATGTAATGAATATATATAAGTGGAAGATATGATGTTTTTATGAATATTAATTGTAATTTTGTTTATTTGTGCATCACTTTTGCATTTCATTCGTTAGGGTCTTAGTAATGACCATTCCTCCCCCTTAGCACTGACCGTTGCTATAGTCGGTTCGGGCTAAAGTGTGTTGATAGGCCACGGGGGTTAGGCCTGATATTTTTTAGGTTCGTTTTAATCTTGAAGAGCTTGGGAGTTGTATTAGTGACCACCGTGGGGTGCAGTTTATTGGCCATCGGGTTCGCTTCTACTTTGAAGAGCCCAAGGGTTGTTATTTGCCTGGCCTATTGGCCCTCAGGTTCACTTCTACTTTGAAGAGCCTGAGGGTTTTAGTTGCCTTGACCTCTATCAGCTTTGGGGTTTGCTTCCACATTGAAGGGCTATGGGGTCATAGTGGTAATGACTATAGTAATAACAGCCGTGGGGTTCGGCCCAAATGTTTAAGAATCATTATGGATAATAAAAAAGGGCCATACTTAGGGCCTTTTTATTTTTATTCATACAGTCATGTTTTGAAAATCATACATCTACTTAAGGATAATACACCTTCAAGTGTTCTACATTACATGGGTGCTTAAATATGTTCTCCCAACGATCTTCTAACTCGTATGTTCCGGACCCCAGTGCTCGACAACCTTATAAGATCCGTCCAAGTTGGAGCCTAGGGGTCATTTGGCACGATCAGGCCCAAACTCTACTTTTCGCAGTACCAGGTCATTTACCTTAAACGACCTTATCTTCACTCGTGAGTTTTAATGGCGGGCCACCCTCTACTTATAAGCTAACGTTCTCAGGCGAGCTTGTTCTGAATGTTCTTCGATTAGGTTGAGTCAGACTCTAGAGGCTTCTTCATTTACCTCCTCATTATACGAGCACTATCTTTTCGTTGGTAGCCCAATTTTTACTAGGACCATTGCTTCCATTCCAAAGGCAAGAGAGAAAGGGGTCTCTCCCATTGACCCCCAGGCCATGGTTAGGTAAGACCCCAGGACCCCAGGAAGTTCTTCTGGCCATGCTCTCTTCAAGTCTTGAAGTCTCACCTTCAGAGTGTGCTTGATAATTTTGTTAACTGCCTCCACTTGTCCATTAGCCTAAGGATGGGCCGGGAAGGACTTGACGTGCTTGATGCCAAAACCATCAAAAAATTCCTCAAACCTTGCATTATCAAACTGTTTTCCATTATCCGTCATGATAGTATGAGGAATGCCAACTGCATAAAATATTTTTCCACACAAAACAACAGTATTTTATTCTGTAATTATCGTCAACGGCTCAGCCTCAACCCACTTGGTGAAATAGTCCACAACCACTATGGCAAATTTCACTTGCCCTTTGCCCACTGGGGCTTATGAGGTCGATGCCCCACTACGAAAAAGGCCATTGGCTAATCATGGAAGTAAGCTCCTGTGGGGGCTGCTCAAGGTAAGGGGAAAATTTATGGCGTTGGTTACATCTACTCATGAATTCCTTTGCATCTTTTTTATGGTAGGCCAGTAATAGCCCTACCTAATTAATTTGTGTGCAAGAGCTTGCCCCCAAATGGTTTCCACACATGCCTTCATGCACCTCTTTCATCGTATAGTCAGCCTCCGCCTTTCATAATCACTTTAGATATGGTAGTGAAAAACCTCTTCTGTATAGGATTCCTTCTAGTAGCGTATTTTGAGCTGAGGCATATCGAACTCGTCTTGCTTTGGTCTTGTCTTCTGGGAGTTCCCCTTGACTGAGATAGCGAATGATGGGATCCATTCACTATTCCTGGGTGAGGTCCAACTCCATGGACTCTAATCCCCTAATGCTTAGGCGGGGGAGGTGTTCCCCCGAAATAGTCATGTCTAGTTCATGTCCAAATGTTGAGGCTAATCTTGCCAGAGAGTCTGCATTATTGCTCTAGGACCTCGGGATGTGGTCGACTTGATGACTACTAAGTCTCAATAGGAGGGTCTTGACCTGGGTAAGGTATTGTTCCATGCGTTCCTCTTTGGCTTGGAAGTCCCCCTTCATTTATCCTGCTACAAGTTGTGAGTCGTTGTATATTATAAGATTCTTCACCCCCAAGGCCATAGCCAACCTCAGACCTACTAGCAGCGCCTCATACTCTACTTCATTATTTGTGGCTGAAAGCCCAAATTTTAGGGCATACTCGAGCTTGACTCGGTCAGGAGTGATGGCGACAAGACCCGTTCCACTGCCAGCTGCATTGCTGGATCCGTCGACGTAAAGTTCCCATAGCGTTTCTTCATCTTGGACCAAGGTCGGGGATAACTCCACCAAAAAATCAGTAACGACTTGACCTTTGATTACAGTCTTTGGTTCAAACTTTATCTCAAACTCTGATAATTCAATAGCCCACTTAGCTATCCTTCCAGACACTTCGGGTTTCATCAACACCTGCTTCACCGGATACTCGGTCCTGATGGTGATTGGGTGTGCCTGAAAATATGGTCTCAGTCTTCAGGTAGATGTAACAAGCGCACAAGCTAGTTTTTCCAAGTATAGGTATCGTGATTCGGCTTGGTGAGAGCTTTGCTGGTGTAATACACAGGCTTCTGAATTTTTCCTTCCTCCCTGACTAGGGCTGAGCAAATTGCAGCTGGAGTGGCAGGAAGGTACATGAAGAGAACTTCCCCTGGTACATGCTTACTCAACAAGGGTGGCTTCCCTAAATGCTCCTTCAACTGTCAAAGGCTTTGTTGCATTCATCTGTCCATTGAAAATCCTTTTCCTTTTTAGTACTAAAAAAGGGCAGGCACTTGTCCGTAGCTCGGGACACAAATCGATTTAGTGAAGCTACTCGTCCTTTGGTTTACTATAAATCCAAGAAACTTCCTTCCTCCTACTCCAAAAACACACTTGGCTGGGTTAAAGCCTCATGTTGTAATCCCTTAGAATTGAAAAGGTTCTGACTAAGTCCTTTAAGAGGGAGGTAATACTGGTGCTTTTAACAAGCATGCCATCAACGTAAACTTCCATGTTCCTCCCTATTTGCTTTGCGAACATCTTGTTGACAAGGCACTGATATGTGGCATCATCGTTCTTTAAGCTAAAGGGCATGACTCTATAACAATACGAACCCCCATTTTGGTGGTGAACGCAGTCTTTTCTTCATCCGAGGCATACATTCTTATCTGATTGTAGTCGGAGTACGCATCCATGAAATAAAACCTTCATACCCTGGTGTGGCATCCACCAGCCGGTCTATCCTTATAAATGGGAAGTTATCCTTGGGGCAGGTCTTTTTAAGGTCAGTGAAGTCAACACACATTCTCCACTTCCCATTATGTTTCTTTACCAACACTACATTTGCTAGCCACTAGAGGTAGCGGACCTTTTTGATGAGTTGGGCCTCTAAGAGCTTGTCCACTTCTTTATTCATGGACTTGCTCATTGCTTTATTAAACTGTCGTCTCTTTTCCCTGACCAGTTTAGCCTCGGGGTTCACCTGTAGTCTGTGTACTGTGAACTTAGGGTCTATCCCCGGCATGTGGTCATGCTCCTAGGCGAAGATATCCGAGTTAGATCGGAGGAATGTAATTAGCCCATCTTCTGATTCACGGGTGAGGTTGCTCCCAATCTTAGTTACTTTAGTTAGGTCGCCTGTAACCAACATAACTTCCTTAACCTCTTCTGTTGGTTTCGCGCGAGCTCTACTTTCATCTTGGTCATCCAGTATCGTTTGTAATGGGGTGTCTTGCGAGGTGACACTTTCTCTTTCTTCTATCATGTTCTCGGGATCATGGAACATTAAAATGGGCACTTCTCTTCTACGCAACGACGTGGCATAACACTCTCTAGAGGACCTTTGCCCCCCTCTGACAGTTCCCATACCATGTGGAGTGGGGAACTTCCTGACTTGGTGGTAGGATGATGAGACTGCTCTAGCCATGTGTATAAATGGTCACCCCACGATCCTGTTGTAAGCTTGGGTATCGTGGACTACTAGGAACTTTGTCATCAGCGTGACCTGCTGTGGGTACTCTCCCATGGTGATCGGAAGTTCGATGCTCCCATAGGGGAATATGATTTCTTCTCTGAAGCCTACTATGCTTGCGGCTTAGGGAATGCAGTAATTAGGGTCAAGTCCCATTTGCATTAGGGCTTCCATCCATAGTATGTCAACAAAGCTGCCCCCGTCGATAAGTAGTCGATGGACTCGAACGTTTACAATGGCGAGGGTGACTACCAAGGCATCATTGTTGGGGTGGCGGACACCCACTAGGCCTCGATCTGTAAAGGTCACCTCCTCTTGTGCAGGTATGAAGTAACAAGTGTTGGTGACTTGTGGCTCTCCGTGAAGGTAATGAGAGGTTATTGAGGCTCCATTGAAATAGGTATCAGGTTCCCTCCTTGCTTTTCGGGCTAAGTTCCTCCGACTCTAGTTCAAGTTGCCTCCATGCAGTCCTCATCATATGGTTCTTACTTCCCTAGTGGTTGTTTCTGGGGGTCCTGTTTACTTGTCAGCCCTCCGTGGTGGTGGTGGGTTGTGCTCTCGTCGTTTAGCAGCCACATACTTCTTGAGATACCCTCTTTGGACCAAAATTTTGAGTTCATTCTTGAGGTCATGACATTCAACCATGTGATGCCCATGATCCTTGTGAAATAAGCAATATCTATTCTTGTTTTGGTGTTCTGGGTTTCCTTTCATTTTTTTTGGCCATCTTAGCAATCCCTTATCTCTGATTTGCATGAGTATCTGTACTCGGGATGCTTTCAATAGAGTTAAGTTAACAAATATGTCCACTCGTAAAAACTTTGGTTTGCTTAGTTCAAGCGCTATTACTTCCTCACGGGGTCTTTTCTTCCCACCCCACTGGTCATGTTCCCTCTTTTCTTCCCTCGGCATGTCCTTGGTTCGATCCCCATCTCACGAACTTAGGAGTTCAGCTGCACTCGCATACTTCTTCTGGGCGTGGGTGAGGAGCTCAGCGAAACTTGTAGGTGTCTTCTTTGCTAAGGACCATAACAATCTCTTATCGTTTAGCCCAGCCATCATTGCTGTGAAGGTTATGTCATATCTGTACCCCTCCACTTTCAGGGCCTCTGCATTGAATCTGACAACATAGTCGCGTAGGTTCTCATATTTTTATTGTCTAAAAGTGAGGAGATGAGTGGAAGGCTTCATCTGATCTCTACCTCCTAGAAATTGATGGATGAACATCTTGCTGAGCTCACTAAATGACGAGATAGAGCCTGACTTTAGCTGTCGATACCAAGAGTAGGCTGAAGACTTAGTGTAAGAGGGAATGCTTTACACATAATAGCCCCATTGGTACTTTGGAGCTCCATCCAGATCCTGAAAGTCTCCAAGTGCTCAGTAGGGTCCCTAGTGCCATCGTAGGGCGTGATGGATGGCATCTTAAATCGTGGGGGCATCTCAGAACGCATGATCTCCTCTGTGAATGGTGGTTCTGCATACTAAAGTAGGGCCTCCGCTGAGTAGGGGTCCATAGCTCGAACCCGCCTCATGTCACTTATTTGCTCTCAAAGCTGTCTTATCTCTGCCCCTAGCCCCAGATCGCTTTCGGCTGTGTCCTCGACCTCGGTCTGCACCTTTCTTTTTCATTGAGCATCATGCGTGGATCCTCGGGGTTGTTAGGAGGTGCACTCCAGGGTTGTCCAACACTAGTACCGGCATTCCAATCTTGCTGTTCCACCTCATCTTCTATGTCTTCCTCTGGATCGTGGGTCCCTATTTGATGGACTCGGTGCTGATGGTTAATGGCTAGAGTGAGGGCTTGGACCTGCCTCTGTAACTCGGTAATTTCCTCTCGTTGGGTTGGGTGGTTTCTTCGGGCGTTGACCCTTCGATTTGGTTAGGGTACTGGGGTTGACACCTCATCAGGAATTTGGGGCTCCCTTGAATGCGTGGAAGGGGCTGGCCCTTGGTTAGATCTTATTGTCCGGTTAGATTTTCGACTCATTTTCTTAACTTTTCGACAGGAAACTACGAGGCAAAGTAGGCTTACCCTTTCGTTCCTACAAACAACGCCAATTGTTGACGACTAAATCTCGCGGGTGAGATCAGGCCAACAATGTCTCTGCTCCACCTCTCTCTCCACACCTACAATGGGGAAAGGTAAAGTAGGAGACCAATGTAGAAGGGGTGGTCTCTTTTTTACCCCTGCGAAGCTTAAGTCAGTAAGGGATGAAAGAGAGCAAAGTAGAGAAGTAGTTGGAAGTTATTGCGTATCTATACTTTGGCAATCCTTCCCTCAAATAGGGTACCACCTTAGACCAACCCCCACCTTTCAACTTCTCTTATTGACTTGGTGAGGTACGAGGTAAGAGGTGATGACTTCGGGTGGTGTCAGGACAGCCTTCCCTCATACCACTCTATGCACTTCCTCAGTTTCCATTTGACCGGCTATATTAAATGCATATGATGACACTCTGTTGGGTACAGGTTGACTGACTCCTTAGATGTTGAGCTTCATGCTTGTTATCATCTATGCCCTCTGATTGGTCTAGGTGTATTAAATGTATTTGATAACACTTGCATGCTTCTACCTCGGCCTATGTGCCAAATTTTAACTGAGACTTGATGTTTTCCGCCCTCATGTCCTCCTCTCTCTGTCAAGAGTTCTTAGATGTTTTATCTGAAAAATACTTGGGCCAGGGTACACCCATTGACTTCGAGCGTGTAGTACTCCATGGGACCTGGGCGGGGGACTGAACTGGCTTCCCTAAGGCCCCAGATCTTGGGTGTCTCTCTTATTGTCCTTAAAGGTCTTTCTACATAGCTGAGAAACGGGTATAACACCCTATAAACAGTCATTATTATTTTCAAAAATATTTTAGGACCCTTTTAGGTTGTAACATAAAAAATTTTGGCGCTAAGACTTCATAAGCCACAACACTCAATATGTGTGTAAATGTTGTTTCCACAACATAACCAAATGTTTGTTGTGGGTGAGTTCTTGAGTGCTTTGTTTCAAAACACTTTAAATTCATTCATCAACACTACTTTAAATTAATACCGATTTGATAAATGTTATTGTCTGAAGTAGATTTTGATATTTCGAAACACTTTCACAACAAACAACTACTCAAGTGGTTTATAAAATGCTTACAAATATTAAAAAAAACTTACTCTCAAGTGCTTTGTACAAAGATATTTAGGACATAATTTTCAACTAAAATAATGTTATCTCAAATGCGTTTTTAGTCACAAGTACTCTGAGACACTTGAACCACTAGACTGATCCACAATTTTTTTTCTAAAATTGATTGTCAATGATTTATTTTAAAATTATTAATGTTAATCTTATCATTTGTGAAATGAAGGATAATCAAGAAATTTCATGAAGCAGTAAGGGTAACTTTTGTCCAAAAATATTTTTCCCCTAAACCTCATTTATATACAATATAGTTTTATCTGTACTATAGATATATACTATACATGAGGGAAGGAGTTTTAAGCCTTAACGATCCTTACTATTATTTACAAAAGTATTTTTGGACCCCTTTTAGGGTGTAATATAAAAAAAACTTTTTTATAAACCTCTTTTATTACGGGTGAGTTTCTGATTACTTTGTTTCAAAATACTTTAAATTTATTCATAACACTACTTTAAATTTTGCTCATTTGACAAATGTTATTATTTGAAGTAGATTTTGATATAATTTTAAAACACTTTCACAAGAAGCAACTCCTGAAGTGGTTCCTAAAATGCTTGCAAATACAAAAATAAACACTTATGACTAAGTATTTGTACAAATATGTCTCTATGAAATAAGTTTCAACTAAATAATGTTATCTGAATGTATACGTACGATTTTAGTCATAAGTACTTTCAGACACACCTAAACCACTAGATTGACACACAAAAACTTCTTTTGGTAAGTGATTAATGAAGTTTTGAGAGTTTTTTTACGTAATCACATGTAGTTTAGCTGCAAGATTAGAAGTAAGATGTGATTGTTGGGTCTCACTTTATCTTTTTTAGGAAAGTAAGTGAAACCTTAATGTAGAGTTTTCAGATTCAAGTATTCATGTAACTGTTTTATACTAAGATTCTCATTTTGTTATAGGAAGTTAGAACAATATAACATACTCATGGTTTTTATTTAGAAATCCTTTACCATTTCCTCGTACTTTAAATCAATGTCTCTAATTGGGTGATGACATAAAACCCTCTTGTGAGCCAACCTTTCTATCACTTCTGAATAAGAAAAACAAACGCTTCTCATTGGATGAGCCCTCACTAGAACATGCAGATAAAGGAACGATTTATTTTTCTTTTAGGAAAAAAAACAAGAGGCTAAAATTATGTGGTTAAGGATTCCCATAATATATGTTTCAAAGGTGATCAGTTGGGTCTGACTGGTCAGGTGAGACAGAAACAGAGAAACAGTAAATATTAATTTAAGACATTTTCAGATACAGAAATACAAAAAGGGCTCCTATTCCGAAGCTGCTTGTCTTGGTATGGAAAATAGAGACGTTGAAGATACATCCGTACAACCTCTCCTTCACACACACGTGGGGTCCTACTCCTTCACTGTTTATTTAAATCTCAATCTTTACTTCATCTATTTCAAAAGCTTAAAGGTGAAAAGAAAATACTAAAAATATAAATAACATTGATGAGTGGTGGAGAAATTTTGCTCTTGTTGATAATATAATTAGTCAAGTTTTAAGTGATGAAATTATGTGTCAATCATTTATAAGTTAGTATTTTTATACTCATTAGAATATTATAAGAAGTCAAACTATATAAATGAACGATATATTACTTGATCACTTAAATTTTAATCAATCTAAAATTATTCTTCTACTTTTAATTTTATGGATTTGATCATTTCAATTTTAGATTTCAATGCTTGGAGCTTGTTGTCTCGCAAAAGTAACGAAAGTACTAGGCAAAATGGTCACATTACTTGAAATCCAAAAGTTAAAAGAACTAATTTGATTGAATTAAAAGTGTGAGGACCAAATTGAAATTAATTTATTTTTTTATCCTTTTACCTGGCTTATTGAAATTAATTTGGTTTACTCTTATAAAATGGTTTTTAATTCAAAGTATCCTCATGTACCAAACATTATTTATCAAAGTTCATTTTTAAATTGATGTACGAATCATAGTCCTACTTTTTTAATTAGTTATTTATGTAGATAGATTAAAGAACCATATATATGACGTTATCGTTAGATCTCATCGCATGATTAACATTTTTATATAATTTTTCATATCAATTTTACATAATTCATTATTATGTTGGTTCTTTTTTCTAATTCTTTTCGGTCGCTCTATTGCACGAGTAATTATCTAGTAATAATAAAAGTCATCTTCTGATGCTTGAAAAATGTAAAAATTCTCCTTTTACAAAGTCGGTCGGATGAAATTAATACATGAAAGGCCACTAGTAAAAAGTTATATAGGATTTTGATTAGATATAAACATTATTTAATTATGTGCTTTATCTTTATTAAATGAATATACTTAATTATAGTGATCCTGTCTTCATCATCTTCCAAACAAAAAACAAAAGAGAGAGATAAAGATCAAAATAAAAAGAATGGATTCTGACCATATGATTTCCAATGCATGGTGTAGGGTATGTTTTCTCAAAAGAAAGAAAAAGAAGAAAACAATTGCTCAATAGAATAATTATGGCAGTTTTACTTCCTTTTGACTAAGCAACAATGACAATTTTCTCTGGCCTTTCTCCTTTTGTTTTTGTGAAAAAATAAGTAAGAGAAAGGTTCACCACATTACTCAGCAGAGAACATTACACCCACCATTATTTATTTATAAGAATATAAAAAAATAAACTAAAACGATAATTACCAATATACTAATCACCCTTTTATTCAAATTGTATAGTAATTTTTACTAGTAATATTATAGTGTCGGAAGGATATAATATCGTTAAAAGATAATAATATATCAATTTAAACATGAGTGACTTTAGACAAGTCTTGGGGCACAAGTACGTGTATCCCATTTCATAAAAATGCTTCATATTTTCATAATATTAAGCATTACAATAAATTTACATTATGTATAATTTGAAATCACAAGCGAACAAAATGACTTTGAAGTATGAAGCAAGCACGTGATTCTATTTTAAGTACGACTATAAACGATGATGTGTAATAGTATTAAATTCAACGTCCGATTTTGCTAAGGCAACTAAGTTGGACTAATTAATTCAAGGGTAGTTGCTTTATAAGGTACGTAGTATATATGGAAGGTCTTAAAGAAGGTTGAGTTGTAAAATGTGAAATGGGAGAAGCATGCAACGGTAACATTGAGTTTGGAAGTTATTATAGGGGCATTTTAGTAATATGAAAAAGTTAACGGGACTTTTGCAAGTGTTAAAGATGAAAAAAGGCATAGAATAGATTAAAAAAAAGCGTTAAAGCAGCTAAATAGTGGGCGGCAAGTGAATGCATCTCTCTCACTGCGTTCTCTCCCTCCCATACACACACTCTCTCTCAGCCTCTCTCTGTCTCTCTCAATATTCCCCCCCTCACTCAGCGTCTCTCTCTAATTTTCCCATTTTAGGATTCTGCGAAGGGGAAGGAGGGTTCAGTGAAGAGAGTGTGAAAATGGCAGCTACAAAACCAGAGGAGATAACCCATCCACCAATGGATCAACTTCAAGGCCTAGAGTACTGTATTGACTCCAACCCATCTTGGGGTAATCTTCATTCTACTATCTAAACCAATATTGAAGAATTTAAACACTCTCTGATTCATTGTTATGATCTGGGTCTAACCCATTTCTTCTACTCACTCTGTTAATGGTTAAAAACAGGGGAGGCCATAGCTTTGGGCTTCCAGCATTACATTTTGGCATTAGGAACAGCAGTAATGATTCCTTCTTTCCTTGTTCCTTTGATGGGAGGCGATGATGTGAGCATTTTTTCATTACCCTTATGGTTATTTCAAGATTACAACTTCTTAGGAATTTTAGACCTCTTAAGTATGAGTGCATGGACTTATCACACTCTTTATTTCACATTTGGATACCATTTTCATTGACTCTTGCATCTTTTCTAGCCCTTTTATTTTTGCTTTCATTGCATATTTGAGAATTAGGAATATTCTCTTCTCTCTATTTCAATAATTAATTATCATCTACATATGCAAAGGGAAAAAGTAGAATCTTTGTAAAAAGTTATAAAAGTTATTGAATTACCAAACTTAAATGGTATTTATGTTTGTTCAATGATTTTCAGGGAGATAAGGTGAGAGTGGTACAGACTCTACTATTTGTTGAAGGGATTAATACACTTTTACAGACACTATTTGGAACCAGATTACCAACTGTGATTGGAGGCTCTTATGCTTTCATGATTCCTATAATTTCCATCATTCATGATCCTTCTTTAGCTAGTATTGAGGACCCTCAAATGGTTAGTTCATTTCTTACTTCACTTTTTCATTATTGTTTCTGCATATATAAAAGTGGCTTACTTGCCTAGTTTAGCTTAGCAAATTCAACAGTGATAACTATTTCTAATCTGTAGATATTGCTTGTCAAATTTGGAAGTGTTTCTGTCTGGAACCACTTTTGTATAAGAGAACATTATTTTAGCTAGTATATTAATACATGTTTATTAAAGAAGTGCTTTCAATGGAAAACTAGGCAAATTATGCATTTCTTTCTAATAAAAATGTTCTCAAAAGTATTGTTTTCTTGATCGAAACAAATGCATCTTTAATTAATAGTCGAATCGAATCGAAGAAGTTAACTCAGTGCAATTTATGAGTACATGACTTGTTTTTACAGAGATTTATGAGCACAATGAAGGCAGTCCAGGGAGCTTTAATAGTAGCATCAAGCATTCAAATTATTCTGGGATATAGTCAGTTATGGGCTATTTGTTCAAGGTATAACTTCCTCTAAGTAGAGAAAAAGGTAAACAACATCACAGAAAAAATTCTATGTTATTATCTAATTTGAAGTATTTTTTTGTCCATTACAGGTTCTTCAGTCCTCTAGGGATGGTACCTGTAATTTCATTAGTAGGGTTTGGCCTGTTTGACAGAGGCTTCCCTGTGGTATAATACCAGTTTCATTCTCTTCATTCTTAATATTCAACAAGTTAAAAAAACAACTGAAAGATTTTTTCATCTCCATTGAACTTCTCTCAGGTTGGACGATGTGTCGAGATCGGCATTCCTATGCTTCTACTTTTCATAGCCTTCTCGCAGGTACCAATTTCTGTTATTTCCTCTAAACCACGTTTATTTCATAGCCTTATCGTGTATTCATTTTCTTAATTGTGTTGGTTTTTCTTATGTTCTATTCAGTATTTAAAAGGTTTTCAGACAAGACAACTTCCAATACTGGAGCGATTCGCTCTTCTTATATCAGTCACTGTGATATGGGCGTATGCACACCTCTTGACAGCAAGTGGGGCTTACCGACACCATCCTGATCTTACGCAAATCAATTGCCGGACGGATAAAGCCAACCTGATATCTTCTGCTCCATGGTTGGTATCAGTATAAATAGAAACAAAATTTAACATTCTTCATTCAGGAAACTTTCTTCATCCCAAGATTTTGTTATTTTTCAATTCAGGATTAAGATTCCGTACCCACTTCAATGGGGCGCTCCGACTTTTGATGCCGGTCATGCTTTCGGAATGATGGCAGCAGTTCTAGTCTCATTGATTGAGGTATTTATTATAATGACAGACAGGAAAGAAAAAAGAAATATTTTGGTATTAATAACAAATGAGTTTAAGCTTATGAGGATTTATTTGACAGTCAACCGGAGCATACAAGGCCGCATCACGTTTGGCAAGTGCGACACCACCTCCGGCTCATGTTCTTAGCCGTGGGATTGGCTGGCAGGGAATTGGGATTCTTTTGGATGGTCTCTTTGGTACACTTAGTGGCTCATCAGTCTCCATGTAAGTGTAGCTCCTTCATCAACTTGCTTCTCATTTTGTGCAATTTACTGTACTGATTTTGATTTAAATGTTATAGAGAAAATATAGGGCTTCTTGGAAGTACCCGGGTTGGCAGCCGCCGTGTTATTCAAATTTCAGCTGGTTTTATGATATTTTTCTCAATATTAGGTGAGTTTTGGAAATTGCTTAAACTGTTTAATTTCAAATCTTTCTCATATTGATAAATGATAATTTTATTTGTCTGTGGATTGAGCAGGGAAATTCGGAGCATTGTTCGCGTCGATACCTTTTACGATATTTGCAGCCATATATTGTGTTTTGTTCGGTCTTGTTGGTGAGTTTAGTTGATTTTGCGCGCGGTTTCGTTTTCATCTCTCTCTCTTTTGTTATTTTAAAGTAAAAAGTTGCTAACTAGTTGATGATATTTTTTTGCAGCTTCTGTAGGGCTATCATTCTTGCAATTTACAAACATGAATTCAATGAGGAATCTGTTCATCACTGGTGTTGCTTTGTTCTTAGGATTGTCTGTGCCTGAGTATTTCAGGGAGTACACTTCTAAGGCCTTTCATGGCCCTGCTCATACCAGAGCCGGATGGGTCAGTTTCTTCTTCACCTTTTACTCCTTTAAATTTAGTCAAGTTAATAATTTGATTCATGTAACTTTAATTTTTTAAACTAGTCCCCCCATAGTTTGGGCTGGTCCTCAAATTTATTTTGACAATTTTTAGTCCCTACATTTTAAATTCGTGCACGTGTTAGGGTCTAGAAAACTAGTTGTGCACGCCAAACTGACGTTGTATATCTCCCCTGTGCAGTTTAACGATTTCTTGAATACTATCTTCTTCTCATCCCCGACCGTTGCCTTGATAGTTTCGGTTTTCCTAGACAACACGCTCGACTACAAGGACAGTGCGAGGGACAGAGGAATGCCATGGTGGGTTAAATTCCGGACGTTTAAAGGAGATAGTCGTAATGAAGAGTTCTACACCCTTCCTTTCAACCTTAACCGTTTCTTTCCTCCATCATAATAACCAAAATTCTAAGAAGTAGAAGGAAAAGCATCATTTCCAATATAAACAACATTCTTTGATTATGCCAACTAGAATGAAGAAGAAGGGAAGAGTGAAGAAGATCCATCCATTTGTTTTAAATTGCAGAGGAATGACACCCTCTGTACTTTCGTTTTTGCGATTGTTAATATATCTTACTCGTGTTATTCGGGTTCAATTTAATAAAAACTAACTTTCTTTCTCTTCTTTGTCCTATGAGAGTAGACATACAAGAGTGCGTCTGTAAGTGTAAGTGCATACCGTAAAAATGGCTGGAGAGATATGCTAAGGTGATTTGCACATGCACTCAGGGCTCCTTGGTTGCCGATAGATGCTTCTACGAAACCCTCTCAAACGGACCCTCTGACCTTCCTCAATCATCTTCTTTACTCTGTCTTCAAAACTAGACCATCCTATGGTGCTATTCTCAGACAAAATTGCTGCTAGCCTCTTCTTATTAGGCCTTAGAGAAGGTGCATGTCCTCCACCGTAGTATGTCCTAAATCCCGACACTAGGGACGAAAGTTGGCTTCCCGAGTCAGTCATGGCAAACACATCCGCGCTTGCACAGGCTATAAAATCCAACGCTGCCAGCTGCATAATTAACAAACTGATTAATTCTCGATGTTGTCTAAAACGAATAATTAAGAAAACTGATTAATTCTCGATGACTCGTTATTTAGAAAGTTTTACCTGAGAAGAAAATTTTTGAAATGGTGCAAGTTCATCGGAAGTAAGAAGAGTTTCCTTTGTGATCAAATTAGGATAGAGGTTGGTGAAAGACTGCATTCTTGATTTCCCGCCATATAAATGAGACCCGGCCAAATAAATGTAAGTACCGTGCTTGAAACCGAGAGCCGCCAAAACAAGCGCTGCTTCTTCTGGTGTTAATGGACATTTCCCCCACAATCTTAGCTCCGATGAAGAAACAGCTCTGCAAGCGCAAAATTTTGCAAAAATCAGTTAACTGAACCTTTTCGGATAAACTAACCGAGAAAATGTAATATACACAGTCAATACTTTGAGTTCTTCAAGCGCTCGATGAGAAGAGGAAAATGAGCTTCTCTATAGGCTTGAAGTTCCTTCTTCTCATTTTCTCCGCCGCCAAATTCACACTGGGAGTAAGCCACCATATCCACTTCAAATCTCAAGTGCAAAGCAAGATATCGAATTTGGCCTCTTGTAGCCGCATCTCCTTTTGATGGAACATCATCTATGAAGTTCCCAAGCAATTGCTTATCTAATGTACTACGTGCAGCGTTGTATTTTCTTATCCTTCTGACCAATAATGAACCAATTTGCTGGATTTTTGGCACGAACTTCAGTGCGTGGAAGTTGCATTTGCATCTTAGCCTCTGCCATCATATAGAAGTATATAAATGATATATAAATGAAACATAAAAATTGTACTAAAAAAACACCATATAATTATTTTTCTTTATATATGACCTTGGATAAAAAAGTACGAAAAACCAAGGCAGAGATCCACAAAATGCTCAGATAAATAAGAATATCAAATGTACGACAAAGATAAAACGCAAAGCTTAGTTCACAAAACCAGCTGAGTTTCATGGCAATGATTTCTATCCTATTTGAATTAAATAATAACCTGTAGGTCGAAAGGTACTGGATCGAATCCAAGCCGGTTCCCAAAGCCAAGGAGATGGACAACTCCATTTCGCAAGAGAAGAGGTAGTACAGTATTAATATAATCAATGGGCTTTGCCTCCTTCACAATATCTGAATCAGTAATCTGAAAGAAGAAGATAGAAACCATTAATACATTGTCTCAAAAACTTAATTTGTGGATTTCATATGATTTTATTATAGGCATACCAGACTGCCTATCGCCTCGATGTCCAGCGATTTTAAGTGAGAAGGGAGTTCCTTGATGATCTCTATATTACCCTTCAGAACATCTATAAAGTAATCCTCTTGGTAAATATCACCAAACTGGCTGCATGAAAATTTAAAAATCGGCACCAAGTGATAAAAGTACTTCTATCTACTAAGATTTGATTGCTTTGTTCACCCGAAAAGAATGAACGAAACTACCGCAAAAAAATCTAAAAAAGGAATATGAGATTGACCAGATGCTAAGACAGTAACAGTAAGAAAAGTAGTAACTAAAACTAACTAGCGAAATGGGTTATTGAAATAATATCAGTTAATGATGAATTCAGACCTAGGATCCTTCCATACGTTGCTGTAAAGGAATTTCGGGAGGACTAGAGTTGAATTAAGAAGAGATGCCACAGCAACAGCATTGCAGATCTGCAACCAATCACGATAATCCTTGTCAGCTCGATTATTAGTTGGGACCTGGGATAATATTGACACAGAAGCAACCTGTATACTTACAGCAACTCGTTGCTGATTGAGACCTCCATTCGCACTGACCAATATGTAGCCGTTATGCTTATTCAACTTCTTTACTGCAAATTTTCCGAGTAATGATATTAGAATTCGGGAGGTAGACAATTTAATTTATGCCCGGTAATCAGTTTTTTTTTTTTTTCGTGAAACGAATAAGCACCTAAGTCATTTCTGACTTTTCTATCTGCACAGGGTTTCCATGCAGATGCCTGTTGATATGGTTCCTTCCAGAAATTCGATTTCTCTTGCTTAAATTCTTTCTAGAAAAAAATCAACTCATATTACAAAATAACAGTAAAATCGTGAGAAAGTCAAATTTGAGAATTTTACATATACTTTATACGAATGTCATGCAGCAAACCTCTGCAAGAGAACTTAACGCTAAACTCAAAAGACGGTTGAACATTCGTACAGGTGATTGTTCTTCGTGTATGTAGACATCACTATCCTCCTACAATAAAAAAAAATAGTAATTATCACACAAGATAAGCTGCATCACTAAATTAAGACTTACATCTATTAACGGCTTTCTAGTAAGTAAAAATTGGACAATCTATTTCGGGGAAAATAGAAGAAGGATGACAAACTAAGAACATAACTTTTGAATTATATTACCAGAGTATCAAAGAATGGTAGTAAAATTACTAATAAGTATAGAATTTTATTCAGAAAAGGATGTTGGATGAATAGCAACTGGCAAAGTAATTCCAAGAACATGTGTGTGAAGATTGGCACAGTAATTCCAAGAACCCATGAATACAATAGCAAAATTTCCCAAAATGGCTCACGTTATCGATCAAACATGTGAAGAAATGGATAATCTATCTATCTAGTTTTAACAGTTAGACATCGAATTCTTTAAATCCAACAAGTCCATCCATAACTTCTCACGCCCAAAGAAGAATAGAACATATAAACTAACACTGTTGAAACAATGCTGCAAAGTTTACCTTGAGTCCACTTGGTTTTACAGAAGAAAGACTCTTCTGGTGAATTATCAAATGGACAATTGATACCATCAAAGAATCAAGCAAGAAAAGAAAACCCATTACGCCAATCATATAAACAATCGACCTCACATGCTTTCGAAGCCATAAATGCCTTTTCACTCCATAGGCCCCTTTACTTAACTTTGGAGGACTTTGTTTTAACCCATGTGAACTCCAATTATTCTCTCCTCCTGAAATTCTCCTGCCAAAAGAAGGATCGCTCCCTGGAAAAGTTTCTGAGCATCTAATCTGATAATCCTTCATTGCTAACGACGACTCGACGTTCTTAGGCTTGGGGGGTGGGCTTTTTGGGGAGCCTTGTTTCCCCAATGCTATTTCTCAATGAAGCTTCAAGCGGTTCAACATTATAACACAACACCATATCTCTTTATTTCAATATAATTAAGAAACTTTGTCCTCTAATGAACGTTATCCTAAGAATTGAAATTCAATTCCAATTAACAATTCTAAGAAACTGAAGAAGCAACTCTCTCTCTCTCTCTCTCTCTCTCTCTCTCTCTCTCTCTCTAAGACCCACCAGTCCTTCAGACCCAAAATAGGGAAATTCAAGTTTGGTAGCAGAGATAGAGATAAGAAGCAAAAGAAAATTTGATAAAGAAGAAGATCCATGAATGGATTGAAAGGGAAGCTAACAAGTAGGTGAACTGAAACAGATTTCGATATAAGAAGATGAGTGCGAAGTAAGCGAAAACTGAAAACCCAAAAAACGCTTTTCACATACTAACCTTTAGAACAAGAATCACATCTTGAAAAACTACTCGCCACCAACCAAACAGAGCAAACGTTGGTCTCACGAGCCAGAGCTTTCTGGGTTTCCATTATACAATTGAATGGAATTGTTTATACAGAGAAGTAGAAGAGGAAACAGGAATTTAACCAAACCAACCGCTTAACTAACCAAAAGCCTTGAATATGAAACGGTTTTCCTTGTCTCGTGTCTACGTCAACCTATAGGAAAACTTTACGATACGGATAAATTATTCTGGGCATTGATACTGCATACTCTGATCCTTATATTACATTTAGAGTAATCTCAGTTACATGAAATCTTATAAATAATAATTTTTTAACTTCACCAATTATATAATGGTGTTCACTAAATACATATAAAAAAATAATTTTTAAAAAGATTCATCAATTAGATATCAGGGTTCACCAATTAGGTATTAGGGTTTACCAATTACGTAGTGGAGTTCACCAAATACGTACAAAAGAATAATTTTTAGAGGGGTTCACCAATTACGTACTGCAGTTTATCAATTGCGTAGTGAGGTTCACCAATTAAGTAGTGGGCTTCGCCAAGTACGTACAAAAGAATAATTCTTGGAGGGGTTCACTAATTACGTACTAGGGTTCACCAATTACGTAGTGAGATTCACCAAATACGTACAAAATAATAATTCTTGGAGTGATTCACCAATTACGTAGTGGGGTTCACCAAATACGTATAAAAGAATAATTCCTTAAGGGGTTCACCAAATACGTATAAAAGAATAATTCCTTAAGGGGTTCACCAAATACTTACTAGACTTCACCAATTACGTAGTGAGGTTCACCAAATACGTACAAATTAATAATTCTTGGAGGGGTTCACCAAATATGTAGTGGGGTTCCACAGTAACGTACTGAGATTCACCAATTATGTACTAAGGTTTACCAATTATGTACTGGAGTTCACCAATCTATCCTGGCGGTTTCTCATCCAATACCGACGGTTTCTCATCAATACCGACAGTTTTTCTAACCAATACCGGTGGCTTTTCATCCAATACCGATGGTTTTTCGCTCAATACTGGCGGTTCTTCTAACCAATACCGGCGGGTTTTCATCAAAACCGGCGGTTTTTCGCCCAATACCGATGGTTCCTGGCAATTTTTTTTTGGCGGTTTTGTTGTTTTTTCGTGGTTTTGCATCAATACAGTGGTTTTTGCATCAATACAATTGAACGCTTATTCATAAATGCTTAAGAATCGATTCTTGATTATGCTGTCATTTTACAACAAGTATAAAGTAAAACAATCTTTCCCCACTACATTTTAGATGAACCCTTCCAAGAATGATTAATTTTGTACATGAAATATTTTGGTGAACCTCTCGAAGAATGATTAATTTTGTACGTGAAATATTTTGGTGAACCCCTCGAAGAATGATTAATTTTGTTCGTGAAATATTTTGGTGAACCCCTCCAGAAATGATTAATTTTGTACGTGAAATATTTTGGTGAACCCCTCTAAGAATGATTAATTTTATACCTGAAATATTTTGGTGAACTCTTTCAAGAATGATTAATTTTTGCGTGAAATATTTTGGTGAACCCCTCCAAGAATGATTAATTTTGTACGTGAAATATTTTGATGAACCCTCAATACCTAATATGAGAATCGCATATTTTTAACCACTAAAAACCATCCTGAAGGTACTAATCGCATCGTCAAATCCAAGCGTTAATTTTATGCCTCCAATCACCTGTTTCATTCCTAAATACATTTATCCAAACTCTCATGGCATCAAGACCAAGAGGCATATGATGAACAAGGACCTTTGGATCACTTGAAGACCAACGTCCTTCAACAACTACCTCATTTGATCCAGTCCAATCTAATAACTTCAACTTTCTCAAGTGCAAGTTATTATTCACACTAGATGGTAAAGCTCCGAGTGCATACAAATTAAAGTTTTAAAATTTACCGAGGGTGATTGCATGTATGAATCGAAATGTTCTTCATTTCGTTGAAGTTGAAAATTTAGATTAGAGTATGAAATAGCACTAATTAAAAAATCAACTCCATTCACTATTTTCATATTTATGTATACAAATTCATTATGCTCTCCATAACAGTTTGCATATGTTCAAATTTGTTCATTGATTCGTTATGATCTTTCAGAAGCTCCGTGAAGGCGCGATCCTTTTGAGATAAAATGGCATATTTGGTAAGAGTTGGTCCTCTTCCACACACTCTAACACTATAAGAATTAAGTGCTTTAATAGCACAGAACGCCCACATTTCTTATTAAAACGCTATGAGAGTCCATTTTTTATGTGGGCGAAGGGCATGGAAGGAAAATCCAAACCGCGCCTGATAAAAAGGCTTACTTGTAAATATATACCATTTTCAACTTTCTCTTGGGAAAATATACTCATTTCTCAAATATAAGTAAAATATATCTCTTTCCCACCAAATCAACTCAAAGAAATTGTTTAGTTGTCATCCTAATACAGTTATCACATCACCAAATCAACTCAAATAAAAGGTTTTTCTGTTCATTTGCTTAATTTTTTTCGCTTCCTCTTCATCTATATTCTCTCTTCTTCTTCTTCTTATTCTTCTTCTTCAAGGAACTTGCTTCTTCTTCAGTGAAAAATCATGTATCTTATTCAGCGAGACACTCATTTCCATTCTTTTTCCTCTTTTTATTTAGAGACGCACTTATGAAACCCGTGCTTTTTCTTTAGCACGAGTCCCACTGACCCATTCTTCTTATTATTTTTTAATGAGACTCATTCTTCTTCCTCAACAAGACCCATCATTATTCCTCAGCGAGATCCATTCTTCCTCTTCTTCTTCTTCTTCAATGAGACGCACTTGGGCAAAATAAAAACAACTACTTGAAGGGTTCAAGTAGTCATAAACAACTATTTGAACCATTCAAGTAGTCACCTGGTATCTGGATTGTTGACTGGTAGAAAAAAACTAATTGAAGGTTTCAAATAATTATAAACAACTATTTGAAGAGTTCAATAGTCACTTGGTGTCTTTTGATATCTTACAACATGATCGTCGTCAAGTAACAAGCTTATTGGTCGGTCATTACATTGGCGTTCATTCAAGGTTCACCAGAAAGTTCTTATGTGAGACTCATATATAAATTCTTATTATGGGTAGATTTGTAATAGTTGAGTAGTTGTAAGATTTATTAAACTTTTATATATGTCTAATTATGCTTCTTCGTTTCTCATATGTACATTTTTCTATAAAGTTTAAAATAATTCGAGTAACATTCTTTCTCATTTATGTCAATTACTTTAGTTAGGTGACAAGCCTTGTCCACAATATAGTGTAAAAAAAGTTTAATTTGGTACAATTACAATCTCCATACGTGCTTGCACTAAGTACACAACAAGTTCACACATACAAATATCCATCACTACATATCGATTAATACTATAATTGATCCCACTTGCCACTAACAATGGCCATAATTTTAAGGCAAAACATAGAATGCAAACATGGAAAATAATTCCAATATACCCGTCCAACTCTCTAATGCTTGAATCCTTATATCCATGTGTCAAAGCTCATCCTTAAGTTCTTTTAAATCACCATTCTTGCTACTAGATTCACTCACTTAATCAAGGGGTTGCACCATCCAAAATACCCACATTTATTCTCCAAGCAACAATAATATAGCCTACTTTTATTTTAATTTGATTTTGATATTTTCACAACAGCTCTTCTTCCGCAAGCACATATTTTGTTAACAAATCTCAATCCTCCATATGCAAAATCACCGGCATTAGAACTTGACATATTGTACCTACACATGTTTAGAATACAAAAAATAGTTTCAAACTAAGAACTGGCTCATCCAACTCTTGAAGAGTCATTTCATCAAACACATGATGGCATCATGCCATAAATAACCTGAAGAGTCGGTGGAATTTTTCCTTATTAGATTCTGTAGTAAAAAAAATAATATGAGAGTGTTTTAATTTTATCAATATGTAAATTGTATGTATTTTGATGATAACTTGAACCCTTCAAGTCGTTATCAATGACTGTGAATCCTTCAAGTAGTTATTTTTATTCTGCTAAGCGACCCAAAACCAAGTAACTACTTAAAGGGTTCAAGTAGTTATTTATGACTACTTGACTCTTTTAAGTAGTCACTTGTTCACTGGATTACTGATTACCAGAATCAAAATGACTACTTAAGGGGTTCAAGTAGCCATAAACAACTACTTGAACCCTTCAAGTAGTCACTTGTTCACTGGATTACTTACTGCCGTAATCAAAATGACTATTTGAGGGGTTCAAGTAATATTAAAAAACTACTTATACTTTTCAAGTATCCAATAGATACATATGATTATCACAAGCATCACGCAATCTAGTGATACAGACGATTATAATCATCAAGAAGGGTAAACTAAACATATCTAAATCCTTAGAACTCACAACCATATGAATAACAACTATCTTCTTACAAGAACTTCAAGCTAAAACCCAGAACCAACAACCCTTTAAATAGATAGTTACAAAATTAAAACCCATTTTGTTTTGCATGTAGCAAAGAAATGCTTTTCAATCCCCATCCAATTTTCCCCATCCCTAGTATAGAAAAAAGTTCTGATTTTTAAACCCCATACGATTGTCCCCCAACTTCTAGTATAGAATAAGTTTTCAATTATAAGGTACAAGAAAAGAGGATGAAAGAAGAAAAATAAGAATGGTACATGAAGTCTCTTTCTGTGTTAAAAAAACAAGAAGAATGGGAACTTGAGTGCGTCTTTGAAGAAGGTGAAGGAGAATGGGTCGGTGAGTCTCGCGCTAAAGAGAAGCACGGTTTTCTTGAGTGCGTCTCTGAAGAAGAAGAAGAAGTATGGGATGGAGTGTCTCACTGATGAAGATGCACGATTTTTCACTGATGAAGAAGCTAGTTCGTTGAAGAAGAATAGAGAATAAAGATGAAGATGAAGCAAAAAAATTAAGCCAATGAATAGATAAACCTTTTATTTGAGTTGATTTTGTGATATGATAACTTCATTGGGAAGATAATTGACCAGTTTCTTTGAGTTGATTTGGTGGGCCATGGATATAGTTTTCTTATATGTGAGAAATGGGTATACTTTTTCAAGAGAAAGCTGAAAATGGTGTATATTTAGAAATAAAACTAATTAAAACTAAAATACCAAAGTCAATATCTCTCACACACAGTGCCTCTCTGCAACGCCCTCACCCCTCTCTGCGACAAGGCTTTCAGAAAGTTATCTTTACTAGGGGTGTAAATTATTTTACGAACCGAACCGAACATGACCGGTTCTGTCGGTTCTTTATATATGTTCAATTCGGTTTGGTTCGGGAAATGAGAGAACCAAAGTTTTGGTTCAGTTCAAATTTTTGGTGGTTTTCAAATCAAACCGAACCAAAATATTAAATTCATATTATTTTTTATTTATATATATAATTTCATATCAAACCAAAATAAAACTTTGATTTTATATTATTTATTTCAATAATATCATTTAAAAAATTATTTTTTAATTAATAATATCGAACCGAACTGACATTTCAGTTCGATTCGATTTTTCACCAAAAAACTTACACAACCAAACTGTGAATGGCCCTAGTCTCTATAACAAAGTCTCATCACGAGGTAAAGCTCTCTCTCAACTCTTTCTTGCATGCCTCTCTTATAGCTCTCACTTTTAAATCTCTATCACGGATACTCTCTCACAACTCTCTCTTCTCTAAGCTCTCTCTCATAGTCCCTCTTTTAGCTCTAAGAATCCGTCGATTTCTTAGTCGGGAATGTTTTGTCAAAGGTCTCTCTAACTCTATGGTTTTCGAATACCAGCATGAACTCCATCCTGTCCCAGATTGTCTTCATTTTGGGTAAATCCCTAATCCTCTGGTTATGCTTTAAATTTCCTTCTCTTCATTTAGATTAGGTTGATCTTCTTTATTTTTCTAAAAAATTTCTGCAAACAATAGTAGCTGGATGGTCGATCGTCCATCTGTCTTAAATTTTTTTTTGCTCTCTTTAATCATTTGAGCTAGTCTTAATTTTGTGTGTGTGTTAGGATAGAGGGAAAGTTTTGAAAATAATCTTAGAAATCCTCTAGGTCTCAACTCTGTGAATCATATATCTATCTTGTGCAGTTCAATGAAGTTGTACTATTAAATTATTGTTCTATTGGAAACTTCAAAGCACATATGTTTATCCTTCTAATAAGATAAGCATATTCGATGTAATATCTTATTAGTTATTGCCTTATTAACTTTGCTGATATCAGAAAAATTAGTGTCTACTTTCCCGGGTTTCAGTAAATAATATAAATTAATTTGTTACTATGCCCATGTTGTTAATGTTGAATTGTAAGAGGTACTTTCTCAAGGAGCTTATATGATTTTGTACAACAGGTACAAGTAATCTATGGTTCTTATAGTACACCAATGCCTATATACTGTCTTTTAGAAACTTGCAGATATCATGGTCTTGTCATAATGATTGTAAATCCATGTGCAAACTGCAGATATTCAATTTCTTGTGCACCACATTATTGTTGAAGATCGTTGTATACTCCTGTTTGGCCATGTTTGTAGGGTTTTCCCTCGACCATCAAGTTACCAACAATTGAACCTTCAAAGACAGACGAGGTTCAAGTAGTTGAACTCACTGCTACTTATCGATATCCTTGAATTATTATGATATATGCATGCTATTGTCATACTAGTTTTCTTGAACGATTACCTCTGTACTTGGCAAAATACTTTCGGTTTAATCATTGGGTGCTTGTTTTGGTCATCTAATATTTATATCTAATATTTGAATGCATATAGGGGATCGTAACTCAAAGTTCTCTCACGCCATCACCAAGCACATCAGCGGTACAATCACATTGGGGTAGTAGATTCTTTAAAGACATGTTCTCGAAAAAACACAATTAGAGGCCTAAGACCGATGATCTCCTATCCATCTTTGACTAAGGAGGAAGCTTGTGCCCCGGAAATGAACTTTTTCGAGGAGAAGGTCTTCTCGGCTCTCATGTCTATGGAGGGTGAGAAGGCCCCGACCTAGATGATTTTCCTATGATATTCTTTCACAAATGCTTGGATTTTATCAAGTTGGAGGTTTTTCAAGCTCTAAATGTTTTCTATACCCAAGGTAAAATTGAAAAGGGCTTAAATGCTATGTTCTCAGTTATTATTCCCAAGAAAAAGGTGCATATAATATTAAAGATTACAATCCCATAAGCCTTGTTGGGGGTTGGTATAAGCTGCTTTCGAAGATCTTGACCATGCGTTTAAGAAATGTTATTCATAGATTAATAACTGAAGAACAACGTGCTTTTTGTTCATGGAAAATAGATTCTTGTTATGCTCTTAATTGCTTTATGTTTTGGAGAGGATGGGATTCTGGGAAAATAGAGAGGTTGGATGAAGACTTGTATTTCTACCTCTATGTTTTATGTCATCATCAATGGAATTCTGAGAGGTTTCTTTCCCCATCTAGAGGTTTGAGACATGGGGACCCCCTTTCCCCCTTCTTGAACATTTTGGTGATGGATACCCTTAGCTGTTTTTCTATAAAGGCATTGAGGGCAATCTAAATTTGGGTTTTTCAGATGGCAGGACAGCTGCTAGGCCAGTCTCCATTTCTTACATTATGTTTGTTGACGACACCATCGTGTTTTGTGATGCCAATCCTCAGGATCTCTTATATTTGAGAAGTATCATACTTCTTTTTTAAGTAGTTTCAGGTCTTAAAATTAATCTGGATAAGAGTGAGATTATCAAGATTGGAGGTGTAACCCACATGGACGTGTTGAGTGGAATTCTCAATTGTAAAGTGGGCACTCTCGCGTTATCCTATCTTGGACTTCCATTAGGGGGTCATGTAAAGTGCAAACAGATTTGTGATCCGATCGTGGAGAACTTTAATGGTAGGTTGGCATCTAGGAAGGGGTTGTATCTTTCGAAAGGGGGAAGAGTAAGGGGGAAGAGTAAGTAACTCTTCTAGAGAGTGTTTTTTCTAATTTGTCGATTTACTACATGTAGTGTTTCCCTATCCTGGTTTGGTGGCATCTGTTTTGGAGAAGAAGATGCGGGATTTCCTGTGGCAATGGTATAAGGAGAACAAGCACTTCCATTTAGTTTCTTGGTAGAAAATTTGCTGCCCTTTGAGAAGAGGAGGTTTGGACATACGAAAAATCATAACCTTTAATCAAGCCCCTCTTGCGAAGTGGCTATGACATTTCTCACAAAACCAACAAAGTCTAGGGAGGATAATTATTGTTGCAAGGACCGATGATAATCCTTTATGCTGGTTTCCCTCTTTTAAGGCCTCAAAAAAGGCCTCTCTTATGTGGTGATGCATCTATAAATGTTGGGACTCTTTTTCCAAACACATATTTTTCGAAGTAGGTGATGGGAAAAGGATTTGATTCTGGTCGGATCCTTGGCTTTCTAATATTCCCTTGTCTGTTGCGTTCCAAAGTATTTTCTATTTGGCAAGGGATAAATATGTGACGGTGGGGGATTACTTGGAATTAATAAAGAGCAACGTTAATTGGAACGTTATCTTAAGAAGACAGGTTAACGACTGGGAATTGCAGGAGGCTCAGAATTTTTTTTAGAGCTCTTTGTTCTTATCATATTGTAAGAGATGAAGAGGATTCGGTAGGGTGGATCAGAAGAGGAAACTCCTCTTTCTCAGTCAAGAGTTTTTTCAAGCTCCACACTGACAATGGTGAAAGGGAGGGGTTTTTCCTTGGAGAAGAATTTGGAAGTCTAAAGCGCCTCTGAAACACGCTTTCCTTTGTGGTGCTCTGTTTGGAACTCTAACCTAACGTTTGATAACTTACAGAGGAGGGGGATTAGCATGCCTAACAGATATGCCTTATGTAAGAAAGAAGCAGAAACCAACACTCACTTATTTCTGTATTGTCCTTTCCCTTAGGCTCTATGAGAGAAAGTTGTGGATAGTCTCTCCATCAAATGGGTTATGCCTAATTCTATCAAGCAAGCTATTTTGGGCTGGTATTCTATTAATGGAGGTTTCATAGACAAGTCTTTTTTACGGTGATCATTCACTCACTTTTTTAGGCAATTTGGTTCAAGAGGAATCAGAGAGTATTTGAGGTGACTGAGAATTCATTTTGTAAAGTATTCTTATACTTTAGAGCTATTCTTAAAGAATGGGTGAACACCATATGCCCCATGTTAGTTTTTGAGAAAAACTGGTTGAATGGCCTTCATTTTTTGTGTTTATAATTTCCTTTTTTGTTACAAAAAATGTAAATTATCTAGAAAAAATTTTATGACCTTGCAAAGAATGTTAAAATATATGTCATCAATGTATTGACATTATTTTTTAGCATTTAGTCATAAAAAGAATGGATCCAACCTATACAACTTGGAATCAGCATGAAGAACAAATACTTAGAGAAGATAAAATGGATGAAGTAAACAAATCACACACATACAACATGTATGAAGCAATTTACTGGGTTTGAAGACGAATGTTCTAGGGATTTTGAAGGGAGATATGAGAATTTTATTGACAAGGTACAAGACATTGAAAATCTTTTATATCCACGTTGTACCAAATACACAAAGTTATCAGCCATTGTAGCTTTTCATAGAGTCAAAACCAAGAGTGCTTGGTCTAACAAAAGCTTTACTAAAGCTTTGTATATAATAAATTCTCTTTCATTTAATTTAATTGCTTTCAAATATTACATTGATGGTATAAATATTGTGTTTTTCTAATGCATTTTTTATTCGTGCTGAATAGATAAACTAGGATGGTGGATAAGAAGAAAAGGCTGTAACATAAACCATTCAATTTCAAATTTTTATCCACCAAGAAAGAAACGCTCAATATGATACATAGTTTCTAGAGATAATTCTCCAGAACCTAACATGACACATCCTCAGCCTAACATGACACCTCCTGCTCATGCTATACGTGCTACTTCTAGTGTCTAGTCGCATGATTCACCCGCATCCGATACCAGGGGAGCTACAGGTAAAGACATTCACCTACTATCGATAAATGTGAGCCTACACATGATTCTCATGCAGAGATCACACGAATGAGAGGTGCAACTAAGTTGAAGAGTATTGTTGTCAAGGCTAATAATCAGATTAAGGTAGAGATAAACATCATGGGCCAACCAATTTGTGAAGGTTTTGTTAGTTTATCATCTTTTATTAGACCTCTTGTGCAGGAAATCGTACCCGTAACAATTACAGATCGGAGATAGGTTCCTAAAAGAATGAAGGAGGTTGTATGGCAATCGATACATGTAAGGTAATTTACTTTAAATGTTTTGTTGTTAATTGTTAGGCAAAAAATAGATTTTCTTAAGCATTGATGTACACACTTTATTTTTTATTGTTAGGATATACAATTGATGAAGTATGAAACAAAGAGATAATTTCACAGTTAGGAGAGTTGTGAGGTCTTCGAGATCATGAATTGTTACTGGTATAAGAAATGCAGCTAATGAGAAAGAATTGATGAAACTGAAGCCTGCTAATGTTAGTTAAGTTCAAAAGTGGAAGGTTTTTGTAGATGATAAGATGGGAGCAAAATCAAATTTACTTTGTCATTGATTGAGTTTTAATAGTTTTTAAATTAATACTTTATTCAATATGAATATATTTCTCTAGGAAATAAGTGCAAGTTCAAAGAGATAAAGAAAAAATAAATCTCACACACATGCAGCCGTAAAGGATATGCTCGATTGATCGAAGATATGGTGAAATATAGATTTTTGTTATACTTTTTTATTAGAAAAAAATTAACCATCATTAACTTAGTGAATTTGGTTCTTTATAGAAACAAAACAGTCAAATCCTTGATTCTATATCTAGAATCCATGTTTGGACAAAAACACATCATAAAAAAATGGCGAACCTACAACCTCGACTGCTGAAGCTATTGCAAGTGTGTCATTATTTATCTATTTAATGACAACTAAATTTTGCATTATTGTCGAGTTTGGTTCGCCATTTTTTTTATTTGCTTCCGTCCAAACAAGGACTCTAGATACAGAATCAGGGGTTTGGCTACTTTGTTTCTATAAAAAAAAATCAATTCACTAAGTTAAGAAAAGTTAAATTTTTCTGCTAAAAGAAATAAAACAAAAATCTATATTTTACTAAATTTTCGATTAATCGAGCATATCCTTTGCTGCTGTATGTGTGTGGGATTTGTTTTTCCTTTATCCTTTTGAACTTTGCACTTATTTCCTAGAGAAATATATACGTATGGAATAGAAGTATTAATTTAACTATAGAAAAACCATTAAAACTCAAGAGAAAACTACAAATTATTCCCTCGAACTATCAGATTGTTGTCATTTATAATCTTGTGCTATTATTTTCTCCATTTATAATCTTCAACTTGCCATTTACTATGAAATATAACATTCCATCTATCATATGTTAAGTATCTGTTATTTTAATTTAAAACGAAGTAGTTTTGATATACTAAAATTATAAAATCACTCCTATCAATACTACGTCGTTTTGGCCATTTATTTTTTCCCTAAACCCCTCCAAACAAATCTCCTTCTTCGACCATTTCTCCTTCCCATCGACTAAACCCCTTCTTTGACATTTTTCTTCAATTCCTCGTTAGATTTTTTTACCTCATTTCTTCTCCGGATTCCTTCTCTGCGATTTCTTTTCTGTATTGGATGTGATTTTTCTGCTTATTTCAGTCCTTGTTTGAACTGTTTTGGATGTGATTCTTCTTTGATTTTTCTGCGATTTTTTCTCAGTTTTGGATGCAATTCTTCTATGATTTTTCTGCGATTTCTTCTCTGTTTTAGTCTGTAATTTTTCTGATTATTTCTATCACTTGGGCTATCTCTGCGATTTTTCTAGTTCTCTGTTGATTTTCCTGCATAATTCAGTCCGAGTTTGAGATTTCTTTATGCTAATATATACAAATTGCTTTTCAAGCAGAGAGAACTCAAATCCATTTGCATGTTAAAGCTAGCTAGCTAATATGAAGATTTAATTAAGGCTAAGTTACAACTGCAGATACCATAGTGTTCATGCCACACATTCCGTGCCCTCGACAGAGCCGATAATAGTCGTGTTCTCCCCAGCGGTTTCCCCATGAATTCTTGATTATCCAACTGATGATGGAGCAGCCTTCGCACCATTTCTACCAGTAGAACTCCATGGTTTATCCACTTCTTGCGACAGATTAACGGACACGATACGCCCCAGATGTAAGTTTGCATGAAGACCGCATTCAAACCAACTGCATTTCGAACATCAAATGAGCGTAAAATAATCATCTTGGTGACTAATGAACATAATGTCACTGTGCATTTCGAACATAATTGTTCCGGTTTAGTCCATGAGAAGGAGAAATGGTCGAAGGGATTTGTTTGGTGGGGTTTATGGAAAAAATAAATGGACAAGATGACATAGTATTGATAGTGGTGATTTTATAATTTTAGTATTTTAAAATTACGTTGTTTTAAAGTAAACTAATACATACTTAACATATGATGAATGAATGTTAGATTTGATAGTAAATGACAAGTTGAAGGTTATAAATGAAAAAAAAAATATTTTAGGGTTGTAAATGATAACAACTTGATAGTTCAAGAGACTAATTTATAATTTTCTCAAAACTCAATGACAAATTAACTTTGATTTTGCTGTCATCTTATCCTTCACAAAAGCCTTCAACTCTTGAGCTGAACTAACATTATTTGGCTTCAGTTTCATCATTTCTTGCTCATTAGCTGCATTTCTTATGCTAGTAATAATTTATGATTTCGAAGACCTCCACCACTCTCCCAAATGTGAAATCATCTCTTTCTTGCATGCTTTATCAATAAGATATCTCACCTAACAATAAAAAATCAAGTGTGTATGTCAATGCTAAAGAAAATCTATTTCTTGCCTAACAATTAACAATGATATATTTAAAGTAAATTACCAAACTTGTATTAATTGTCACATAACCTCCGTCATTCCATCAGGAACCTTTCTTCAATCTGCAATTTTTACGAGTACGATTTTTCGTGCAAAGGATCCAATAAAAGATGAAAAACTAACAGAATTTTCACCAGTTGGTTGGCCCATGATGTTCATCTCTACCTTAATCTGATTATTAGCCTCGACAACAATACTCTTCAACTTAGCTGCACCTTTCCTTCATGTGGTCTCTGCATGAGAATCAGGTGTAGGCTCACATATATCGATAGCAGGTGGATCTAAGATGTCTCTACGTGTTGCTCCCTAGTATTGGATGTGGGTGAATCATGTGACTGGACACTAGAAGCAGCACATATAGCATGAGTAGGAGGTGTCATGTTAGGCTGATGTTGTGCCATGTTAGATACTGGAGATTTATCTCTAGAAACTATATTACGTATAGCATTTCTTTCTTGGTGGATGAGAATCTGAAATTGATTGGGACTCAGTTTTCAATAGTTTACGTTGTAGCATTTTCTTCTGATCTGCCATACTAGTTTACCTATTCAATATGAAAAAAATGCATTAGCAAATCACAATATTTATATCATCAATGTAATATTTGAAAGCAATTAAATTCAAGGAAAGAGAAGTTATTATTTACCTTCTTTTAAGCCTTTTAGGCCTTTAAGTTCGAGACTTCCAAATATAATAAGATACATAAACATGGAAAAAAAAGATAGATTGTAACAATTGAGGAAAAAGAAACATGCATAGAATATTTTTATATAAATTAGCTCTTAGTCCAGAATTATGTCTTCACCATCAACTCTTACATAACTACATTCATCACTATCATCGTCATCATTCAATTCAAGTATCCAAAACAACTCTTTTCGGCATGAAATTCTCATCAATCATCAACATTCTCATTGTACATCTCTAAATCATATAAACATCTAGGTGGTGCCGTAAGAATAACATACCAATTAGAGGTCTCATGCTTTCTAGGATAAAAAAATTATTTTGCTTGTGATGCTAGTATGAATGGCTCCCTAACAAATTGGGATTGTCCTTGGTGTAGATTGACGATGTTGAAACCATCTTCAACCCTAATGTCATTACTTACATTTACCCAGATACATTTAAGGATTAGAATTGGAAAAGTATAATATAATCTAATAAAATTATATGATGGATCACTCCATAATAAAAAAACCACATCATAAACTTCAGCAACATCTCTTGCACTTGATCCACATAGTTGCTTTTGTGACACCACTATTTTGAGTTGACTTTTCAGACTTCTTGGTTTGAAAGCGTTGTCCGTTGATAACATATCCAGTATAAGATATTACTTATTTTCTAAGACTAAATGCAAGCCATTTAAGTATGTCCGACCTATCACTCGTCAAAGAATTCATCTGAATCTATTAGAGAATTTAATTTAATCTGTCAATATCGTAAAACTTTCAACAAACATTCATAAAAGACAAAATTTGTAGCATGTAACCTTCTCCTTAATCCATGATGAAAATTTTTCTTATGCCTCTTCCATAGCAAGGTATGATTTCTTTCAAGATCTTTATTTGATCATTTTAACCCAGTTGAAATGTATCCTAACATCAAATGTACACATATTGATAAGTGATATACCAATTCCGTGTCAATATAAATTTGTTGAATTAAGAAGATATCTATTTATAATTATATTTTACACTTGTCTTAAATATAGTAACCAATCGTTTTACATATTGAGACGCACCCAATCTTTATCCACTTTGAAATTACGCGTTACTGACAAATCAACTACTGAAATATAGAGATAATTATTATAATCTTTTTAAATTAAGTAAATCATGCTTAAGAAAACTAAAGGATAAACCAAAATTTACATCTTCGTTATTTATACTTATATATTAATGTTTTATGTATCTAACCAAAGTGGTTGACATCAAACCGACAATTACAAAATAAATTAGACAATAACATCGTTGTATACGACTTGAACTTGTTAAACCAAAATGTCAAAATTTTCTGTACTTGTGATTCAAGTATCTTTAATTTTTATCGTTAAGACTGTGTTTTAACTTTGGAAATTAATTAAGAAAATA
The DNA here is from genome assembly GCA_003255025.1 of Datisca glomerata. Taxonomy (NCBI): domain Eukaryota; kingdom Viridiplantae; phylum Streptophyta; class Magnoliopsida; order Cucurbitales; family Datiscaceae; genus Datisca; species Datisca glomerata. Next base: position 2,469,940 of record QANY01004580.1, read on the forward strand.
GGAAAATAAAATAATTATGAAGGATAGGTAACGAAATTTATGGAACATTGAACTTTATTCTTACTCTTGATCGTTCACTATACTTTTTGTTGGAACGAAAGAACAAAACAAAAACATCTACAGATTTTGTTCTTTCCTGCTTCATAATATCCAGAGATAATCTCACAATTGAAAAAAACTGTCAATAAAGGTTGCATACAACTAAGCAGAGGCAATATTAAGGCAATGCGCATAATTATATAACAACACGCATGCACATAATTACTAATATATAGAAATAATTAAGCAACATTAAAACCTTTATTCCAACTGAAGTAATTCCTTGTCAAAATATCACCAATTGACCTTGAAGGGCCATGCTCAAAGAAACCTCCAGCACCAAGAGATGAACAACCAGGACCTAATTAAAAAAACAAAACATATAATCACAACCCAATTATTGCTTAAAATCATATTTTCTTTATACAGTAAGACCAAACTCGAGCTGTGATTTCTTATATATATAGACACACACACAATCCAAGTAGTGGCACATGGTGGTAAAGCAAATTACGTAAAATCTCCAGCTATCTGCTCTTTAGAGAATTCAATTAGAAGCTAAAACCCATTGATCATTATGTTGCTCTGCTTTCAGCTTTCTATTTGCTCGGAAGTTTTCATTCTAAAGGAAGCAACATGTATTCTACGATGATGTGTAAGGACCACAAAAACACTAGTTTTCGAAATCTATTAATAGAGTTTTGGTTTCACTATTAGTTCCGTACTTATTGCTGAAAATAAAGAGTTAAAACATCAGATAACCAAAAAATCTGTATAGAAGGAAGGAAAATGAGGAGGTTGATTCTCCCCAACAAAGAAATGAACCTCAAAGCTCCAGGATTTGATTATAATCTAGCCAGCAATGTCATTTGCCGGACAAAAAACATCCCAGGTAATGAAGTCCAATACATTATTAGGCTAATGCTAAGAAAATCTTGAAAGCGCAGTGTGATGCTTCCGCCTGTTTCTGAAAACAATCAGGACCCGCCTGTTTCTGAAAACAATCAGGAATGAGTCACGAGAAAGTATACTAATTGCAAAAGTCAATCAACCAACAATATGAGTACTGAATCCGGATTGAATTCATTGAATGGCTCATCTTATACAGGGAAGAAAGAAACATTTAAAAAAAAAAACCTTAATCCAACAATGGAAATAATGATGCTTTGGAAGAATGCAGAAGTACCTATCCCTTGTTGCCTTTGCCTCTGGTAAAGAACTTGTAACCTCCAAAGATAAGAAGACCCCAGCCAGATAGAGAGACAATTTGATGCAGACGATGTAATTTTGAAATTTTTAGAGCTAATGGATCGTGGCACGCTGCAGGTCAACTTCCGGAGAACGTAACTTTTGACTTGGGTTGAACCACGTGGCCCATAAGATTTCAAATCGAAGCTTATTCAGAGATCTACATGTACGTTGGTAAAATCCACATCATTCAGAGATCTACGTGATGCTACTACAAATTAGAGGTCGAATTTTCTCTACCCTAGGGAGAATGATGCGGATGGTGCAGCTTTGGAACTTCTAAAGCTAATGGATCGTGACATGCGCATGTCAACTTCTGACGAGTATAACTTTTGACTCAGGTTGAATCATGAGGCCCGTAAGATATAAAATCAAATATTATTCAGATATCTACATGTGCAACTGAGTTTCCCATCTTAGCCCAGTTTCGGACCCTAAAAATACTGTTTTAAGCACTTTCAGAGGCATGGAAGTTGTTTTGGCCATAATTTTGGATTTTTTTCATAATTTTCCATCTGTTTTAATTTTAGGATTTCTGGAACAGTATAAATTGATCTATATTCTATTGTTTGAGTTAGTTTTGATATTTTTATGAGAAAACCATTCTCCCTTTATCCCAATTTTCGGTATTCTTTGTGAATCAACGAAATTGTTGCATAAATCCTGGTAATCTTAGGATTCAACAGATTTTGAAAGATCAATTGCTGGTAATCGTGCGTGATTCAACAACTTTTGGTATTACTAGAGTTTTGTCGAGACTTCCACTACATTAGTTGGTATCAGAGCTAAAAACTAATCCATATTATTCATGGCACCGTGATGAAATCAACAGCGACATCAGCGAGTTGAGGAGGTGTATGAGTGTGATGATGGTGTTCAGTTAGAACATCGAATCAGTTGGTATCAGAGCTAAAGTCGGATCCATATTATTCATGGTGCCGCGATGAAATCAACAGCGACATCAGCGAGTTGAGGAGGTTTATGAGCGTGATGATGGTATTCAGTTCGAACATCGAATCGGGCAGATTGTGGACCAACGAATGGAACAGATGTTGGAATAGTTAACCGAGAGGATGGCTAAAATGATAGGGAATCGAAATAGGAGGAATACGCCTAAACCGTGAAATCTAAATAGGCAGGGAGATTGGGTAGACGATACAGATGAGGAAGGAGAAAAAGAATACTATGAAGCATTTCACAGATCTATCGTAGGCGTCAGAGAATCCCAGCAGAAGAGGACAATAGGCGGTGAGATACTGGTATGAGGACCGAAACACCAGCATTTCATGGCAGTCTTCAGGCTGGAGAGTTTCTTGATTGGTTGGTGACTGTTGAGGAGATTTTAGAGTTTAAAGGGGTGCTAGAGAACAAACAAGTACCTTTAGTCGCGACTAGATTAGGTGGGAGGGTTACGACATGGTGGCAGCAATTGAAGCTATCTCATAGTAGGTTGGGTAAGTCTAAATTTCTTCCTGGGTAAAGGTGATTAAACATCTACGAGCTGCGTTTTTGCTTTATAATTATCAGCAGATTTTGTATCAAAGGTTGTAGAATTTGAAGCAGGGTTCGAGATCGGTGGGTAATTATACTACTGAGTTTTACCAATTGATGGCCAAAAATGAAATCCAGGAAACTAAGGAGCAGTTGGTGGTATGGTATATTGGAGGGCTGAGGTTCAAATTCAGGATACCCTTAACATGTTTGATCTTGTGTCTGTGTCGGAGGCACATCAGAGAGCCTTGATGGTGGAGAAACAGTCGCATCGTGCAAATGGTGGTAGTGGATTTAGTGGCACCAGTAATGCCAATATGGGTGGCACAGGTAGTAAGGCTGTTGGAAGTCAGTTTAACAAGGGTGCGGGAAGTACTACCATGATATTTTGACATAGGCAGTGTATTGTAAAAGGCTGGCAATAGGGCACTATTTGCTGAAACGGGTGAAGGTGACAATGAGGACGCATAAATTGATGAACATCCAAGTTTTGACGAGGAACATCCAGATGACGAGGAGGTTATTATAGGTGACATGAGGATTGCACTGGTTGTCAGAATGTCATACTTGGCACAAAAATAGTACCTGAGGACGACTGGTTGAGGAATAATATTTTCCAGTCTACTTGTACCATCCTGGGCAAGGTATGTCATTTCGTTATTGACTCTAGCAGTTGCAAAAATATAATTTCAGAAGAGGTAGTACAGAAGCTGAATATTAAGACCGAAAAACATCTCAAGCCTTACAAACTGGCATGGCTTAAGAAAGGTGGTGAGGTAACAGTTTCTAAACTGCTCTTGTAAAATATGGAGATGATATTTGGTGTCATATGGTGACCATAGATGCTTGTCATTTGTTATTGAGTCGACCTTGGGAGTATGATCAAAATGTGGCCCATGACGGGCGAGCTAATACTTACAGCTTTATGTTTGTGGTCAAACACAAGGTCGAGATAACCAACCGAGTCAAAGGATACATTGAGTCGCAGGACTAACTTTCTGGTTACTATGAGGGTTGAGGTACATGGGTTTAACTCTTTTTGTGATTTGCTTACTACTGATCCTTATTTCTCTGTGGTTCTCCAAGTTATGCAGACTCGAAAGAAAACATATTTCTTGTTACATGATGAATTTCTGTTTAAGGGGGATCAACTTTGTATCCCAGATTGTAGCTTATGATTGTAGATTATCAGAGAACTTCATGGTGAGGTCCATGTTGGAAGGCATAGAACATTGCAACTAGTATAGTCATCGTATTTTTGACCCGACATGCACGATGAGATAGAGAAATATGTGCAAAGGTGCATGATTTACCAAGTGTCTAAGGGTTCTGCCACTAATGCAGGGTTATATATGCCTTTACTAGTTCTTTCTCAGCCTTGGGTGGATATTAGTATGGATTTTGTGTTGGGGTTGTCTCGTACGCAGAGATGTAATGATTTTATCTATGTTATTGTAAATCACTTCTCTAAGATGGTTCATTTTATTCCCAGCAAGAAAACTACTGATGTTGTTAATGTGGCACAATTATTGTTTCGTGAGATAAATCGTCTACATGGGCTGCCTAATTCATATTGATTCTGATAGAGATACCAGGTTTCTTAGCCATTTTTGGCACAGCTTGTGGAAGATGGTCAATACATAGCTCATTTTTAGTAGTGCATATCATCCTCAAATGGATGGATAGACTGAAGTTGTCAATTGGTCTCTAGGTAATCTTTTACGTTGTTTGGTTGGTGAAAATGTCAAGAGTTGGGATAAAAAATTGTGTCAGGCAAAGTTTTCATATAACCTTGTAGTCAGTCACAATATAGGTTTTAGTCCTTTTCAAGTGGTTTATTCGATCCAGCTGAGGGGACCAATCGATTTGATGGTTTTACCAAGTAAGTTAAAGGTCCACGACAAAGCAGCAGATTTCATAACTAGTTTGCAAGATGTTCACAGGGAAGTTCATGACAATTTATGTTTCGTAAACGCACGATATAAATGGGATACTGATTAGAAATGTAGACATGTGGAGTTTGAGGTTGAACATTTTTTGTGGGCAGTCCTGACTAAGGATCTCTTTTCAGTTGGTGATTACAAAAAGTTATCTGCCAAGAATATTGGACCTATCGAGGTTTTTTAGAAGATCAATCCAAATGCCTACAGGTTGAAGCTGTCTAGCCACATTCGTACAGCTAATGTGTTCAATGTAAAAAGTTTGATTCCTTTCCACGGTGACTCTTCTGATGATGATGCTACTGCAAATTCGAGGTCGACGTTTCTCTACCCTTGGGAGAGTGATGTGGACGGTGTAACTTTGAAATTTTTGTGGCACACGTAGATCAACTTTCGGAGAGCGTACCTTTTGACTCAGGTTGAATGACGTGGCCCGTAAGACATCAAATCGAAGTTTATTCACAGATCAACCCGTACAACCAGGTTTATCCATTGCAGCCCAGTGTTTGGTCTAAAAAATACAATTTTAAGCACTTTTGGAGGCCTGGAAGTTGTTTTGGTCATAATTTTTGGGTTTTTCATAATTTTTTGTTTCTTTTAATTTTAGGGTTTCTAGAACAGCATAAATTGATCTATACTCAGTTGTTTGAGATACTTCTGATATTTTTATGAGAAATTCGTTCTCCGTTTATCCTAATTCTTTATATTCTTTGTGAATCAACGAAATTGTTGCGTAAATCCTGTTAATATTAGGATTCAACAAGATTTAGAAGATCAACTGCTAGTAATCTTGCGTGATTCAACAGTTTTCGTATTGCTAGGATTTTGTCGAGGCTTCTGCTACATCACAATTACAAATTGAAAAGTGAAAAGTAATAATTCAGTTAAGATAAGTTGTCATATATGTGATCTTTGACTTTATTAAATAATAGCTGAGATAGATCCTACGAAGTACAGAATGAGACAACTTTCATAAGATTGTTAATATTATCTGCGACAACTTCCACAAACACCTCTATAATTTAATGAACTAGATAACCAGACTTGTACACACCAACGTTAAATTGCTAACGGTTATATTTCATATAAATGAACATAATTGAAAATATGATCTCTGACTTAATACATTTTTCCTCCTCTTTTCCTAATTGAAAATTGCTTTAAGTCTTTTCACATAAATGAACATCAATAATATCTAGAAACAAATTGGGAAATTGAATGTAACATTTTGAATTTTGATGGTGTAGTGTGTATCCTAAGAAAGGAAGCATACTTGTGCATCAAAGTCTTAAAAAAAGCTTTATCTATATCTCTTTCATCTTTAATTTTTAAGGATTAATGATCTTTGGCTTAGTAACACATATGAAAATTAAAAAAAGTGTCCTGAGGTAAGTGGTTATGAGTTAATTATTTTCGAAGGACTGTTATATATATATATACTGAATCATCTCTTATTAATCAAATTTTTGTTTCTGTAGAAAAATTATATGAGTGGAATATTGATGGTCTTTCTGAACAGGAAGTCCTTAATAGATTACAACACGTGGCAATGGTAGCCAATAGCTACATTACCTCTCATGGTTTAGGTAATTTCTATGAACAATACGGTTTACCCTCTATTGCCCATTCTCAAAAGAATAGAAAACATTCTCATTTAAATCCTAGAAGGTCTCATAAGCCCTATTGGAAAAATTACCACAAAAATAAGAATAAAAATTCCGATCAACACTTTTCTAAGAATAAAAACTTTTCTAGGAATAAAAATTATTCAAGAAAAAGGTTTAATAAAAAATTTGATAAGACTAATATTACGTNATCAGAAGTTTCACTTTCCTTTTTTGAGTTAAATTAGAGAAACCATGAATAAGTGAGGCAAAACTTAGAACCTGACAAGATAAACTGATTATTAGTATTGAAGAATGTCTGATATGATTACATTTTACAGGTTATAAATTGATTCGAACTTAAAACTTATCGATCGCAAAGAACCCAGACAAGAAATCAGGAGTCTTAATTTCAAACTTACTGCATGCCCAGAAATCGGTAATATAGACCCTAACACTTCAAGAAAAATGGTTTTTTCTAGCAGGTTTACGGCGACGGTTATCCCAACTGCCGGTAAAAACAATTGGCAAAAATTTTGGAGGCGATTTTTAAAAATCGCCCTTAAAAACCTTTAAATCCCTAATCTTTTCTTTCGCCCAAACTCACGTGATCTTCCTCTCTCTCTCTCTCTCTATGCAACAGGCGAGGTGAATCTCCATGCTCCTCCACCATGATTTTCTACCGTAAGCTCCTCCACCACAAGCCCCCTACCACGAGCTCATCCACGATCTATAGGTACATACTCGATTCTCACTCTAACTCATCAATTTTCTCTCTCTTAAATCTCTTCTCTCTCTTCTTTACAGGTTTCTCCACCACCACGAGCTCCTCTGTGTCCACCGCCAAGTTCTCTCAACCACTGCCTATCAACTCTGCCACTTCTAGATCTAGTGAGAATCCACATATCATTTGTGAGTTTTATTTTGAATTTGCAGATCTAGAGCTTGTTTTTTTAATTTGCATTAGTAGCTGATGGTTATCGTTTTTTCTCGGTTGGGTTATGGATTATTAAGGCTTTATGCTCCTTATTAAGGCTGTATGAAGTCACCAATTTTTGTTAGCTATTAGTATTACTGAGTTGTTATTGTTGAGGGAAATAGAGAATGGGTAACAGTAATAGGATTCTGAGAGAAAAAAGTTATATAGTTGCAGCCTTGTAGGTTTATTAGATGAACTTATATAGTTACAGCCTTGCATGTTTATTAGATGAAGTTATATAGTTGCAGCCTTGCAGGTTTATTAGATGGACATCGTCTTGCTATTCGGAATATGGTTGATAGTAGATACCATGAACTGAGTTCCCTATTTTAAGAGATGGTATACCTTTTGTTAAGTTTCTAAATTGTTTGTGTTGCGAATTAAGTTCCCTATTTTTAGAGAAGGTATACCTTTTATTCTTTCATTGTATCTGTAACAATGTTATGTGAAGTTATATACATTAGCTTCCATTAAACCTCTATTCTCCTCCTCTAATCCCACCGCTTCTCTTCTACACCTAGAAATTGCTCGAACAATCTACAACACAATCAAATCGAACAAAATAAAAGAAACCCATTAATCCGAAGGAGAAAAAATCATATGCCCATATGGTTGTGTTATGATCCCATTTTGTTTAGTTAATTTTTTATTGTAATTTTCTTAGTATTTTTATTTATTTTAATAGTCAAATAGTTAGAATATGGGTAGCTAATTTAATAGAATAGTTAGAATATGGGTAGCTAATTTGTTTAGTTAATTATTTATAGTAATTTTCCTAATTTTTTAGTTTATTTAATTCTTGTAGTGATTGCAACTTGTTTGTCTTTATTCTGTACCTCAATTTGTGACTCTGCTTTCACTGTGACTTTTATTTTCATTGTATTGAACTATCTATTATAATGTGTTCAAATTGATTTTAATATGGATAAAAGTTGGATTGAAAAATCTCGAGTTAGTCAAGATTACCTTAATGGAGTTTAGGAGTTTCTTGATTTTTCTTTTGAAAGAGTTTCTGTAGAGGGTAAGATTTTGTATCCATATAAACGTTGTATGAATATGCTGAGGATGAATAGGGAGAGTGTGCATGGGCACTTGGTGTGTAATGAGTTTTGCATTGGTTATACATGTTGGTTTTTTCATGGTAAATCCATATTGCAAAATTCAAATGGAGAAGAGCTGAATGAAATATGAACCATACATCTGTGTATGAAGCTTGTGATGACAATATGCATGACTTGTTGCATGATGCATTCGGAGTTGTGGATAATGAGAGAGGAATAGATGATTTGCAAACGGAACCAACTACTAATAATATGAATGAGCAACTAACTGAGGATGAGTCCGTTGGTGATCAAGATCCACCATGCAACGCTCCCACTGAATTAGCAGGTACAACATTTATTTTATATTTCATGCAAACCATTGTTCTTATTCATATAATGTCTAACATACAAAAATAATATTTTATACGTAGATGAATTCTCCTCCTCTAGGTGAAAGGTTCGTGGTCAGACATGATTAGCTCCTATATGGAATCTACCTGAAGGGAAGAAAGTGAAAGTTGAATTCAACGTAGTAGGATAACCGATCAAGGATCAAGCATCTATGTATACGAGTTTTTTGGCTTCACTAGGATGCACCTAAGATCTATTACCGATCACCGATGAAAATTGAAAGAAAGTGTCTGAAATCTACAGGAACGCAATATGGGATATTGTGAAGGTATAAATACTTATTTGTAAATTGTCTCTTCCATTATGTATTTATTAACTATACCTTTGTAATTTTTTAGAGTAAATGGGAAGTTGCCGATAACCGAAAGTTTGCATTGTCTTCAATTACTAAGAATTGGAAGGACGATAAAAGTAAATTGAGAACAGTGAATACGACAAAATACCCGAGCGAAGAAGAATGCCTAAGAGATAAATTTGAGGAAGTTCCATGAGATAAGTGGAATCCTATTGTCCATTTTTTGTTCTCTTATGAAGAAATAATATTACAAGATTTTCTTTTGACATTAAATTTTGTTTACTACGTAGAATAAATACTAATTTTGTTTCTCAAATAACAGGCTCGTAGTGAAAGAAACACTACGGTACGAGCAAAACAAAGTATACATCATTCTTAAAGCTATGCTAAAAAACAAGATGAAATGGTATGTAAATCTTTTTTATTATAAATAATATTTTTATTTTTAGTATTGTGATCAAAATATTTTTTTTACACATAATGATAGACAGAGGTCTTGGGGAGAGAGCCAGATGCGGTCAAACTGTTCATAGAAATGCATAAACGCAAAGATGAGAATTGGGTAGATTAAGAATCTGCTTCTAGAGCTGTAAGAATTAATTTCAAATATATATTTGTCAATATTTTTTTATTTTTTCAACTATATTTGTCACATATGAGATCAAATTATTAATTTGTGTTGTAGGAGAAAATGCAAGAATTTCTGACAATCTAAATGTGGGGTGGGAATAATATCACCTCTAGAGATGTATTTTCTGAAGTTATGACTCCAAAGCATCCTGGACGAATCCGCGGAATGAGACTAGGTCCAACTCCCACCAGTGTATTTGGATCGCAGAGCAGCCATCAATTTTCTGAAGAGGCGTTCGTTCCACGTGCAAAATGTGAGGGATTAGGTCACAGGTCCAATAACTTCAAGATGGTCAAGTTCAACTTCAATCCCAAGTGGCGTACCTTATGAAAATGATGCAAGCAAAAAATCCTTCTTTCTCATTCCCCGGTGGTGATCATATAATATTTCTAAGAAATATATACTTTACGTAATTATAAATTATGCGTATTCCAACACTAATACTAATTTTGTTCATTTTTTATGTGTTTATAGGATTGTGGAGATCTTCCCTCAATTTCATGATCACATAAAGTTCAGTGACGATGAAAAATATTATATTTGCTTAAGTTTGAACTTATATTATTTTTTCTTTAGAATTTGTGAATGCTTTAATTGATGGATTCTGAATCTTTAAAATTTGTGAATGCTTGAATTTGTAAACGTTTAAAATGCAAGAATCTGTGAATATTTAAATCGATGGACTTTGAATTATTGAAATTTTTGTATTGGTAGATTCTAAAATCTGTGATATAGAATGTTCACTAAAACAAGTTTTTTTGAAAATTAAGGGATGTTTAAAAAATAGAAAAAAAAATTCTGGCCAAAATTTTAATTTATAGCGGCGGTTCAAACCGCCGATATATACTCTTTACCGGCGGTTTGAAACCACCGATAAAGAGAAAGAAAACCGCTGGCAAAGAGTTCGTTGGTGAGTTTCGAGAGGGCTAGTTGGGGAGCTTCAAGATCGAGAGAGACCTACTGTGAAAATTTCACTCCACACATTTTAGTTTTTTTATTGCGTTTTGGAGCAAAACGTTGTCTTGTTGTGCTATAACAACACATAATTGTTGTAGTGATTTATCATTTATTATCTAATATAACATTCTAATTTATCTATGACGTTTAATATTTAGATAGTTTTGAAAATAATAATGATTTGACCAAATTAAGCATTGACTTCGAAGATTCATTTAACAGCTTAATGAACTTGAAAATAAACAAGTAATTAATAAACGAATATAAATTATTTTTTATTATGATAGTAAGGGTGTTAAAAAACGATTAAACCGACCAACACCAGGAAACCAATCAAGCACATTATTTATTAGGTGGTTTAAATATTTTAGATACCGTATTTTATCCGGTCTAATACATGAAATACACATGCTTTATATTTTGGCTCATATAATAATCCAAGACTATATGTATAATTTGAAAAATAATCCAATACTAAAATAAGAAAAGTGGTCCAAAGACTAAAACGTAAAAATTGAAAAAAAGGACTAAAAAATAAAAATTGAAAAAAAAGACTAAAAGTAAAAAAAGCAAACCCTAATTTTGCCTATAAATAGGAATGAAGTCTTCACTTAAGGGGAGGTCTCTTTGGAGTAAAAAAAAGGGGGAAGTCATTTTTTAGAGTGAGAAAGAGAGGGGTTGGAGTGAGAAAGAGAGGTGATTTTAGAGAGAGGGAGATGTTCTACACTTTTATTATCTTCATCTTCTTCCATTATTTTTCTCAAAGTAGCTTAATTGTTTGGTACATTTGCTTATAATATATTTTGTTCCTCTCTCTTCTTCATATGAATGTAGTTGATATCTTTTATATTTTTTTATACATAAATGGATTGTTCATTCTTTATCATTTCTCATCATTTAAATCTTACCATTTTAATTTCATGCTTTGATGATTTCTTTACAAGTTGGATATTGAGATGTCGTTGTCATCAACTCAAATAATAAGGATGATGATAAAGCTTTTGAGGGGTGGAGAAATTAATCAAATGTGAATCAACATTTTTAATGGGTTGAAAGTGTACATTTGATGCAAATACCCCCTAGGATAATTTCTCACACATAACAATACATAAAATAGAGAGTAAAACATCTATACAAGATTATGCAAATATCTAAGTTGTGAAATTTTCAACTTTCCTACAAGTCTTTTCTTTTTAAAATATTATGTTCATCATTTTGTGACATTTGTTTGAACTAATCATCATCTATGATCATCCTCTTTGCTATTTGATTAACAATGGCTAATGAGGGAAGGAAAGAAAAATGATAATTAGTAGACTAAGTAGTCAAAAAATATAGACTAAGTAGTCAAAAGAAAAATGGTAATTAGTAGACTAAGTAGTCAAAAGAACTAAAATATTATTTTTCATCATTTTTTTTTCAATTTATTTATTTAATAATAATATTATTATTATAATAATACATTATATTATATTTAAAAAAAAGTGCAACAGAGGAAGCTTTTCCTCTGTTGCAGCAAGAACTGTATTTGCAGCTCTTGCTTTATATATATATATATATATATATTTTTAATTTTTTTCTTTCATTTATTACATAATATGGTTTTTTACTTTATTCTTGCATTATTACTTTTTTATGCATGTTTACATAATCTCAACATTTTATGTTTTCTATAATTTGACATCATATAACTTATCTCTATTCTTTTACTTCCCTTTTGTTGTAATTATTAACATTTATTTCCTTTACATGTTTATTTATTTAGCATTCTTGCATCGTCATGCTTATAATGCGATTCTTACATTATTCCCTTATTATTATAATTAATGTTCATGTATGTGTGGATTATAATTTTAATAATTAGATTTCAATTTTGTTACTTCTATTATTTAATTTTCACTAAAAAAAGCCGACGATGGACCTTTGAGATTTTTGGGATACCAAACTTCTCGAACTACTGAGGTGAAGAGTAATTTTTGGAATACCGAGAATAACTCTAATAATGCTTTGATTTAAAAAGATATAAGAATACAAATTATAATTTTTCAATGGTCTTTGAACCACCCATTAAAAGTAATTTATTTTTTTCATTTCTATGATACAAAATGCATCAAATGGGACATTTAAAAATGAATCTCTTTAACATTTGCCTTAAAATGAAAAATTGGATAGCATTTGATTAAATTTGGTAACCATTTTATAATGGGTGTTGTGGGGTGCTAATATCTTACCCACACACAAATGACTCCCGAACCAACTTTGAGTTTTCGTAGACCAAAAAGCTTCATCTTAAAATTGGGTGACCAATCACACCTTAAAATGATTGGTGGCGACTCCAAATTTCTTTTTCCTTTAAAAAAATGAATTTTTTAATCGCCGTTCCGTGTCGCACGCACGTTGCTACAGCTTGGCGACTCCGCTGGGGAGTAACAATTGGTCTAACCATCTTTAGATCAATAGAGAGTCAAGCCAAAATTTCATCGCATGTTATCCTTTTGTATTGGTTCTTGTTTCGTTTATATGATTTATTAATTTTTTCGTGACTGTAGTTGTACATACAAATTTTTTACGAAGTATATTTTTTTTTACATAATTTTTACTTTCACACATACACATTAGCCCTATAGCAGGGCTTTCCCTTTAGGATTAGCGAGAATGAGTAGTGGAATGCCTTCGTGGAACTACGATTCCCGTGCAGTCTCATGAAAGTTCTCACTCAGGTCGACCCTTTCGGGATACCGTTTGGGGCCCCCTGTTACTCTATTCAGATAACAGTGTGGACAACATGGGAGCCTATTAAGAGATTTTTAGAGCCCAACCATACATGTATTATGTTTTTAGAGCCCACATCATGACCAACGTTAGATTTCTGCTGAAATCATGATTAATTTTGTGCATGTATATTTGTCTTGTGTCACTTAAACATGTTTTCTCTTCATTGTTTTGCTTCTAACTTCATTTTTTTGTTTTGCATACATGCATCATGCTGTGTAATGGGATTGTAAAGAAGTATTCAATTCATTCATATTTTAGAGACCATGACTCCCACTTCGAGTGTGATAGAAGATCAAGTTACGGTAGCCCAATGGTCAGAAGAATCACAGAAACATAAAGGAGATTGTCTGAAAAACGAAGACGTTGTTCTTCTACCATCAATCACTAAGATAAAGTTCTCACACATTGACTTGGAGAGGTTGAAGAAGATACGGGAGGATTTTTCATCAGAGCAGAAAAGTTTGTTTGTCGGAAAATATGGTCACATAGCTTATCTATTGTATATTGTAGTCAACGTTCCCGTCCTTAAAGCTTTAGTGCATTTCTGGGACCCTCATTATAGATGTTTCACCTTCATAATAATTGATCTTACTCCCACAATTGAAGAATATCAAGTACTACTGAATGTCCCGTTGCAAAATGCCGACAAAGTTTATAATTATGACAAAAAGCTCACGTTGAAGAGAGCTTTGTCTAAGCTCTTGAGTACTGTCCATGCGTCTGAGATTGAGAAAAGGTTGAAAATTAAGGGAGAAATCAGTGTGTGCCGTTGGATTACCTCCTAGATCTCACCCAAAATTTCTTGAAGGAGGATAGAGGCATGACTCTTTATGCTCTGTGTATTTATGGCACCGTGTTATTTTCAAAGATCCAAGGTTATATGGATGATAAAGTGATAAAAATGTTCCTTCAAGTCAAACATGGTGTTAACCCTGTTAGCTTAATTCTCGCTGAGACTATCCGTTCTTTGAATCACATCCGCTTGTCTGGAAAAGGAAAGTTCATCGGCTCCTCAACTCTTTTGTGTATTTGGATTCTCAGCCATCTAAGATGTCCGCTAGATTTCAAGTGTTCTCAAGTTAAGTTCTCAAGTCCATGGATGAAGATGAGGATCCCTATTGCAGAACTTGGAATGGCCAAATGGAATCCACAGTTTCCCTAAAAAGGGGCTTGGCTCCCATACCTATCCAAGTTGAAAGATGAGGATGTTATTTGGAAAGCCTATTGGATGCCGTTAACACCAATGATCTATAGATGTAGTGATTTTCAATGGGTTCAGCTCCTGGGACCATGGGGTTGTTCTAGTTATGCTCCGCTAATGGCACTCCGTCAATTATACATGAGATAGTTTGTCCCCACCACGCATGCATTGAAGGATATTGAGGTTAGTTACGATTCTAAAGAAATTGAACAAAAACTACAGCAGCTGATTGGAGCTTGGAAAATAACAAGAAGGATGCGAAATGAAAAGAATCGCATGAACTGCACAAAGGAGTATGAAGCATGGCTTGAGAGTATAAACAAAATAATTATTGTCTTACCAATTGAGGATGTATCATCAGCCAAATCACTGAAAGTTCATCAAAAGATTGCTAAAAAGGAGGAGCTAGATGAGTTATATGAGTAGCGTCAAAAAGTTCTAGCCCTTTTGGAAGATAACAGACGACTAACAGTCAAGGCTAATTTGTCTGAGAAACACAGAATCCAAGCTGAAGAATGACTCAAAGAGTTAAGAAATAAGGTTGAGGATCAGGCGTATCTAAAGCGAAAAAACTCAGAGTTGGGAACTGACACTCGCCAATTGGGCAACAAAATTAGAAAGATGGCGGAAGACAATGAGAACTTACGAGGGGTAATCTACGAACAAGAGGATCAAATCGTGAAGTTAGAGAGGGAAAATAAATTGGTACGAGAAAGTCTAGAAGAGGTGAAGGGAACTGTTGATAAGAAAAATGCGTACATCGTCGAGTTAGAAGAGCAATATGACGCCTTACAATGAATCGTTGATAATTTGCAAGTTGATTTAGAGAATCAGAAAGTTAAAAAGACTGAGTCAACAAATGATTCTGAAGAATTATTGAAAGTCATCGAAAGCCTAGAGCACCAAGTTAGAGCTTATCAGAACATGGCAGAGAAGTTGGCAAGAAACAATGAAGTTAATGTTGATATGCTGAGATATGATTATCAGTTGCTACAACAAGAGTACAACTCGATTCGACAACGATCTGGGCAGGCTGTGGAATGGCTTAAAGGCATGGCTGTGAGAGCGGGCAATTTGGCGGAACAAGCTTCATTTTTGAAGAGAAATGTCTTGCCCATCCATCCTAATGGGGAGAACTTGTCTAAATTTTTGGAAGAAGTCAACCGGGATTTGGGTCATTTTGGTCGTTTTGTATGAACTCATGTTATGAAGTAATGTAATTAACTTCTACGTACTCAAATGTAGTGGATGACTCTACTAATTGAATGAAATTGATTACTTTAGAGCTTTCACTTTGCGTAGTATCATTTCTCATGCATAAATTTACTCTCATTACTTCTTCTTTTTATTAGCAAAAATCTACATCTCATTGCTTTATTTTTATTTATTTTAAAAAAAATTTCCAAAGATAGCCCGACAACTTCGACATCCCTATCGAACTCGAGCTCAAGTTAGGGTCATGGACGAGCCAGAAAGAGAGCAATCACGAGAGGAAATGAAGGAAGAGATTAGGGAGCTAAAAGAGCAAATGACTAAAGTCCTCGAACTCCTGGCCGCAAGTAAGGGAAAGACCTGTTTTGAAAATCCGCAAGGGGCTCAATCATCACAAAATCAACTGCCAAACGATACTCCACTTTACCCTCCTGGGTTCACTCCAACCTATCAACGTCATCAGGTTGACCAATTTCAGCACGCTTCACCACCAATAAATATCCAGCACCATCCATTTCCAAATGTCCAGGAAACAATGCAGACAGGGAAAACTGGGTACAACCCATCTGCGCTGGCATGCGGTCACAACCAAGCTTTCACTCCACAAGGTGAACTCGTTAATGATCCAATCATCATAACCGATGTTGATGACCCAAAGATGCATAAGTCTATTATCAAGCCAAGTGATGACCCACAATCGAAAGATAAATTGGACTTTCTGGAGGAGAGATTACGTGCTATTGAAGGATCTGATGTATATGGTACCATTGATGCCACCTAATTATGTTTGGTCCCTGATGTGAACATCCCACATAAATTCAAACTACCTGAGTTTGGAAAATATGATGGTAGTACGTGCCCCAGAAGTCACCTTATTATGTACTGCAGAAAAATAGCTGCTTGTGCAAATGATGATAAGCTGCTGATTCATTTCTTTCAAGATAGCCTAATGGGGGCCGCATCTCGTTGGTATATCCAATTGGATAACCAACATATTCGGAGGTGGAAAGATCTAGCAGATGCTTTTTTAAGACAATATAAGTACAACATAGACATAACTCCTGATCGTTTGGACTTACAAAGGATGGAGAAAAAAATCTACGGAAGGCTTTAAACAATATGCACAAAGGTGGAGGGAATTAGCTACTCAGGTACACCCCACATTGTCAGACAAGGAGATGGCTAGAATGTTTATTAACACCTTGAGACCTCTATTCTATGGCAGAATGATTGGAAACGCTTCAAACAACTTATCTGACATCATAGTGATCAGTGAAAGGATTGAGTATGGGATAAAGAATGGAAGAATTTTAGAAATCATATCAGATACATCGTCAGTAAAAAAGGGGCCTCCATTGAAGCGAAAAGAAGGGGATGTGCAGATGATCAATTCTGGGTACCCATCACAAGCTGTGAACCCGGGATCAGGATTTTCAAAGTATGGGGAAGGACCCAAGTCTACGACATCATATGTGGCTAATACCTTGCAAATTCCATACAATTATCACTCTCAACAATCAACATTTCAAAATAACCCAAGACCCGATTTCAGACCACCGGCTCACCAGCAAAATATTGGTCAGACTGATCAGCCTCTGAGGGTAAATAGAAATAATCAACGTTTTATCCAATATGATCCAATCCCCATGTCATATACAGAACTCTTGCCTCAATTGATACGGAATAATCAATTAGTGTCAATTCCTTATGAACCTCTACAACCACCATACCCAAGGTGGTATGATCCGACTGCTCGCTATGAGTATCATGCTGGGGCAGTGGGACATTCGACTGAGAATTGCACGGCATTAAAACGTAGAGTACAGGCACTGATCAAGGCTGGATGGTTGAATTTCAAAAGGCTAATGGGAATCCAGATATCAATTCTAACCCTCTACCAAATCATGGGAATCCTGCCGTGAATGCAATTGAGGAATATTTTTCATATAGAAAGAGGGACGTGGAAGATGAAAGCACGTCAATGGAAACACTTTTCCATCTTCTTTCTAGAGCAGGGTACACCTACCCAACACGCTCATAGGATGAGTGCGTTTCTAGGAAGCCTATGCATGACTTCGATTATTTGTTTCATAAGAAGGTGATGGGGCATACAATTGAGGAGTGTGCTGATTTTAAAAAGGAAGTGCAAAAGTTGTTGGATGCAAAAATACTTACAATAAGTCATAAAGGAGAAAGGGAATACCAAGAAGATGACTATTTAGTCCTCATGATAACTAAAGAATCATCTGAAGTTAATGTTGAAATGTCGTCCTATATCCCAAAACCTCTCACAATATATTACGAGGAAAAGTCAACTCACACCACTACGTCTTATGCTCCGATGCCTATCACCATTCAAATACCGGGTGCGTTCGCTTACAAAGATTCAAGAGCAGTACCATGGATGTACAGATATGAGGTTATTACAAGTAGTAACGACAAAACTCAAAAGCTAAATCCGTCTGACCTCGATCTCCCCATAACTAATATTTCGAGAGTGGGTGGGATGACGAAGAGTGGCAGATGCTACATGCCAGAAGTTTTGAAAGTGGATAAAAGCGATGTGTTTGGAAGGCAAAGGAAAGGGAAGGCCAAACAAGGCGACAATGGTCATGAATTCCAAGGATAAATGCATGGCGGCCAAGTGATAGACCTAGATATAATAAGAGGTACGGAGAAAGAAAGAGCAGTGTCTGAAGAAGAGGTATGTGAATTTTTGAAGCTCATCAAGCAAAGCGAGTATAAGGTGATTGAACAATTTAATCGCTTACCTGCTCGCATATCTTTACTGTCACTCTTTTCTGAATTCTGAACCACATCGCCAAGCATTATTGAAGGTTTTGAATCAAGCATATGTCTGTCATGACATTACGGTGGAGAAGTTGAGTGGAATTGTG